>JAVIAB010000050.1:83724784-84092393 GCA_032433765.1 Megaustenia siamemsis | reverse complement strand
TACTTGACCGAAACTTCGACTTTTGTTTTGTTAATTACCACGTAAAGCTGTTACCATACCACTTTTTTTTCTTCTTTTTTTAATATTAAAATTGTCAGTATCATCAGCTTTACAGCAGTTCCGCATCTCTACGCATCTTGATGCATCTTGATGTCTTTACTTCTTGACTTGTCAAGTCTCGAGTCAGCAGCATTGTAATCTCTGTCATTATTTATGGATCTTTTCGAGCATAATTTACCCATCTCCGCCAAGGTCCAAGCTTCACCGCAGCCCATCATTCTTACTTTCCTCTTCTCTTCCACTCAAGTAACCAGGCCCACACTGTGACCTTTGACCTCCATCATTGAAGTATCTGGTTCTCAGTTGCTCTTTGTGTCTCTTTGGTGTTGGGTGGACCTCAGCATCTTGTAAGAAGATCTTCTGTAGCCTGCCTCTGGGAAGATCTTGTGTAGCCTGCCTCTGTGATGACCTTTTGTAGCCTGCCTCTGGGAACCTTCTACAGCCTGTCTCTCGGAAGACCTTCTTTTGCCTGCCTCTGGGAAGACCTTCTGTAACCTTCCTCTGGGGAGACCTTCTGTGGCCTGCCTCTGGGAAGACCATCTGAAGACTGCCTCTGTGAAGATCTTGTGTAGCCTGCCTCTGGGAAGACCTTCTATAGCCTGCCTCTGGGAAGACCTTCTGCAGCCTGCCTCTGTGAAGATCTTGTGTAGCCTGCCTCTGGGAAGACCTTCTGTAGCCTGCCTCTGGGAAGACCTTCTGCAGCCTGCCTCTGTGAAGATCTTGTGTAGCCTGCCTCTGGGAAGACCTTCTGTAGCCTGCCTCTGGGAAGACCTTCTACCGCCTGCCTCTGGGAAGATCTTGTGTAGCATGCCTCTGTGATGACCTTCTGTAGCATGCCTCTTGGAAGACCTTTTGTAGCCTGCCTCTGGGAAGACCTTCTGAAGCAAGCCTGCCTCTGTGATGACCTTCTGTACCCTGCCTCTGGGAAGACCTTTTGTAGCCTGCCTCTGGGAAGATTCTGTGTAGACTGCCTTTGGGATGATCTTGTGTAGCCTGCCTCTGTGATGACCTTCTGTAGCCTGCCCCTGGGAAGACCTTCTGCAGTCTGCCTCTCGGAAGACCTTCTGTAGTCTGTCTCTGGGAAGACCTTCTGTAGCCTGTCTCTGGGAAGACCTTCTGTAGCCTGACTCTGGGTAGACGTACTGTAACCTGCCGCTGGGATGATTCTGTGTAGCTTGCCTCTGGGTGGGTCTTGTGTAGCCTGTGTCTGTGATGACCTTCTGTAGCCTGCCTCTGGGAAGACCTTCTGAAGCCTGCCACTGGGAAGATCTTGTGTAACCTGCCTCTGGGAAGACCTTCTGAAGCAAGTCTGCCTCTGGGAAAACCTTCTGTAGCCTGCCTCAGGGAAGATCTTGTGTAACCTGCCTTGGGAAGATCTTGTGTAACCTGCCTCTGGGAAGATCTTGTGTAACCTGCCTCTGGGAAAACCTTCGATAGCCTGCCTCTGGGAAGATCTTGTGTAGCCTGCCTCTGGGAAGATCTTGTGTAACCTGCCTCTGGGAAAACCTTCTGTAACCTGCCTCTAGGAAGATCTTGTGTAACCTGCCTCTGGGAAAACCTTCTGTAACCTGCCTCTGGGAAGATCTTGTGTAACCTGCCTCTGGGAAAACCTTCTGTAGCCTGCCACTGGGAAGACCTTCTGTAGCCTGCCACTGGGAAGATCTTGTGTAACCTGCCTCTGGGAAAACCTTCTGTAGCCTGCCACTGGGAAGACCTTCTGTAGCCTGCCACTGGGAAGATCTTGTGTAACCTGCCTCTGGGAAGATCTTGTGTAGCCTACCTCCGGGAAGACCTTCTGTAGCCTGCCACTGGGAAGATCTTGTGTAACCTGCCTCTGGGAAGACCTTCTGAAGCAAGTCTGCCTCAGGGAGACCTTCGATAGCCTGCCTCTGGGAAGACCTTCTGCAGTCTGCCTCTGGGAAGACCTTCGATAGCCTGCCTCTGGGAAGACCTTCTGCAGTCTGCCTCTGGGAAGACCTTCTGTAACCTTCCTCTGGGAAGACCTTCTGTAGCCTGCCTCTGGGAAGACCTTCCGCAGCCTGCCTCTGTGAAGATCTTGTGTAGCCTGCCTCTGGGAAGACCTTCTTGAGTCTGCCTCTAGAAAGGCCTTCTGCAGCCTGCCTCTGTGAAGATCTTGTGTGCCTGCCTCTGTGATGACCGTCTGTAGCCTGCCTCTCGGAAGACCTTCTGTAGCCTGTCTCTGGGAAGACCTTCTGTAGCCTGTCTCTGGGAAGACCTTCTGTAGCCTGACTCTGGGTAGACGAACTGTAACCTGCGCTGGGATGATTCTGTGTAGCTTGCCTCTGGGTGGGTCTTGTGTAGCATGTGTCTGTGATGACCTTCTGTAGCCTGCCTCTGGGAAGACCTTCTGAAGCCTGCCTCTGGGAAGACCTTCTGAAGCCTGCCTCTGGGAAGACCTTCTGAAGCCTGCCTCTGGGAAGACCTTCTGAAGCCTGCCTCTGGAAGACCTTCTGAAGCCTGCCTCTGGGAAGACCTTCTGAAGCAAGTCTGCCTCTGGAAAAACCTTCTGTAGCCTGCCTCAGGGAAGACCTTCGGTAGCCTGCCTCTGGGAAGATCTGGTGTAGCCTGCCTCTGTGATGACCTTCTGTAACCTGCCACTGGGAAGACCTTCTGTAGCCTCCCTCTTGGAAGACCTTCTGTAGCCTCCCTCTGGGGTGACCTTCTGTAGCCTCCCTCTGGGAAGACCTTCTGTAGCCTGCCTCTAGGAAGACCTTCTGTAGCCTGCCTCTAGGAAGACCTTCTGTAGCCTGCCTCACGATCCTGGCTAGCACGGAGACTTGATGACGGACGATAACTATGGCTGTTACATCCAATAATTGGTCAGAGTTATTGTTCTTCTTGGGAAATTAATCAACAGAGTAACAAGTATTGTTACCATTTAGTTGGGACCACCACAAGCCCTCATCAGTTCTGGTTTTTGCACAAATAAAACCAAAGTCGAGAGGTGATTTTGCACAAATAAAATTAGCCACATTTGGTGAGATCGGAAGCGATGGGATAAAGGTGGTACACTCGGGGTACCAGCAGCAGCTTGTGATAGAGAGATATTGCACGTGAAAAACAGGGAGAGGGGATAAAAGTGAAAGATTGAGAGAATGAGATGGGGTAAAATTAAAGCAAAGATAAAAGTGTTGTTGAAGAGAGGGGCCTTCATCTTTGATGGGCTGTTCTAATTACCCAACGAAGACGATGATGATGGTGGTGATGGTGCGTATGATGAGGATGTTGATGGTGATGATGAGGAAACTGATGGTGATGGTGATGGTGTTGATGCTTATGGTGAGTATGGTGATGATAGGATGCTGATGGTGACGATGAGGATACTGATGGTGATGGTGATGATGAGCACATTCGTGGTGATGATGATGGTGGTGGTGGTGATGATGGTGGTGGTGGTGGTGGTGATGATGCTTATGATGAGGAATGTGATGATGCTTATTTTGAGGATAGTGATGGTGATGATGAGGATACTGATGGTGATTATGGTGATGATGAGGATACTCATAGTGATGATGATGATATGATGTTGATGGTGATGATGAGGATGATGAGGATGATGGTGATGATGATGATAATGATGTTGATGGTGATGATGAGGATGATGGTGATGATGAGGATACTCATAGTGATGATGATGATAATGATGTTGATGATGAGGATGATGGTGATGATGGTGATGATGAGGATTCTGATGGTGATAGTGATGATGATGATGATGAGGATACTGATAGTGATGATGATGATGCTGATGGTGATGATGATGAGAATACTGATGGTGATGATGAGGATGATGCTGATGGTGATGATGATGATGATGAGGATACTGATAGTGATGATGATGATGCTGATGGTGATGATGATGAGAATACTGATGGTGATGATGAGGATGATGCTGATGGTGATGATGATGAGAATACTGATGGTGATGATGAGGATGCTGATGATGATGATGATGAAGATGCTGATGATGATGATGATGATGAACTCTTGCCTGTAGGTTGAGCCACGACCTTGTGTAGTCAAAGTCGGAGCTGACATCGACCTCATCGATTCTATGGGCAACAACTTCGTTCACTAACGACAAACTTGTTAGTTCGTGACGACGCCGCCCCAGAGTTCGGGCCACGCCCTTGTTCGGACCCTCGTAATTATCTGTGATCGTCGACGTTAGACCGGCAACATCAATATCTGTCAGAAGAGAAGCGACAAACCTACAAGCAGACAAGTGAACACGACAGGGGTACAACTCAAGTCATAGGCCGGCCACTGTCATTGTACCTGTCATCAAGAGGACATCTGTGGGAGGTTGCAAAGTTTGATAAAGAGTTATTTGTGTGCTATAAAGTTGTTTCAATGAACACGCACGACTAGAGAGAGAAAAGGGGAACGGGAGGGGCCAGGCCAACCAAAGAACACACAAGAAAATTATTCACATGAACAAGAAAATGGGGTGAACGTAAAAATAAAAATAATAAATTTGCATTAAAAAACAACAAACGAAAAGAATTCCCATCTCCGTGAGTTCCGTTACCTCGCTGGTCTGTGCATCACGTTTGACCATTGCTACGAGATTTCTTTCTAGCTTTGAGGAACTTTGAGGATTATAGACTGCTCTCTGAGACGGTCCGAAACAACTGAACTTTTTGTGCCATCTTTTCGCCGTACAGCTATTACCAGGGGACAGTCTGATCTAGAGGTAACACGTCGCTCACTAGACAGTCTGATCTAGAGGTAACACGTCGCTCACTAGACAGTCTGGTCTAGAGGTAACACGTCGGTCACTAGACAGACTGTCTAGAGGTAACACGTCGCTCACTAGACAGACTGTCTAGAGGTAACACGTCGCTCACTAGACAGACTGTCTAGAGGTAACACGTCGCTCACTAGACAGACTGTCTAGAGGTAACACGTCGCTCACTAGACAGTCTGATCTAGAGGTAACACGTCGCTCACTAGACAGACTGTCTAGAGGTAACACGTCGCTCACTAGACAGTCTGATCTAGAGGTAACACGTCGCTCACTAGACAGTCTGGTCTAGAGGTAAGTCGTCGCTCACTAGACAGACTGTCTAGAGGTAACACGTCGCTCACTAGACAGACTGTCTAGAGGTAACACGTCGCTCACTAGACAGACTGTCTAGAGTTAACACGTCGCTCACTAGACAGACTGTCTAGAGGTAACACGTCGCTCACTAGACAGACTGGTCTAGAGGTAACACGTCGCTCACTAGACAGACTGGTCTAGAGGTAAGGCGCTGCTCACTAGACAGACTGTCTAGAGGTAACACGTCGCTCACTAGACAGACTGGTCTAGAGGTAACACGTCGCTCACTAGACAGACTGGTCTAGAGGTAACACGTCGCTCACTAGACAGACTGTCTAGAGGTAACACGTCGCTCACTAGACAGACTGTCTAGAGGTAACACGTCGCTCACTAGACAGACTGTCTAGAGGTAACACGTCGCTCATTAGACAGACTGGTCTAGAGGTAAGGCGCTGCTCACTAGACAGACTGTCTAGAGATAACGCGTCGCTCACTAGACAGACTGTCTAGAGGTACGCTGCTCACTAGACACTGGTCTAGAGTAACCGTCGCTCACTAGACAGACTGTCTAGAGGTAAGGCGCTGCTCACTAGACAGACTGGTCTAGAGGTAACACGTCGCTCACTAGACAGACTGGTCTAGCGGTCATTTCCACCGGTGGGAGCATTTTTTTCACAAATAAAGAAACACGTGTTGCATGTTTTCTCCATGGCCCTGGTCCCTGGGTTTAGCCTCTTCTGATAACGGCAAAAAACAGGAGGACCCGTGTGGACTCGCGCACGATAAAGAGCCATTGGCAGCTAAGAATTGCAAAGAGTCCGATGCTCGAACAAAATTGTCAGCAAAATTCGACCCCCACTGATGGATATCAGGCCGTTCTACGGAGTTCGTGCACTAGATACATGAACGGTTTCTCCTCGAAACAACATAAAACAACACAACACAACACAACATAACACAACATAACACAACACAACACAACATACCACAACACAACTCAACATAACATAACACAACATAACACAACACAACATACCACAACACAACTCAACACAACATAACACAACACAACACAACATACCACAACCCAACTCAACATAACACGACATAACATAACACAACATAACATAACATAACACAACACAACTTAACACAAAACAACACAACATAACATACCATAACACAACATAACATAATACAACATAACATAATACAACATAACACAACATAATATAACACAGCATAACATACCATAACACAACATAACACAAAACAACATAAATTAAATAACATAACACAATACAACACAATATAACACAACACAACATAACATAACATAACATAACATAACACAACATAACATAACACAACATAACATAACATAGCATAACATAACGTAACATAACGTAAAACAAGACTCATAAAACAACATAACACAACAAAAAATAACAACATAACATAACACAACACAACATAACTTGACTTAACACAACATAACAAAAAACAACGCAACATGACATGACATAACATAACATAACACAACACAACATAACAACACAACATAACATAACACAAAACAACATGACATAACACAAAACAACATAATCTAATTCAACATTACATAACACAACATAACACAACATAACATAACATGATGCAAAACAACATAACATAACATAACACAACACAACATAACATAACCCAACATAACACAACACAACACAACATAACATACCATAACACAACATAACACAAAAAACATAACATAAAATAACATAACATAACACAATACAACACAACATAACACAACACAACACACCATAACATAACATAACAACACAACACATCATAACATAACATAACACAACATAACATAGCACAACATAACACAACACAATATAACATAATTCAACACAACATAACACAACATAACATAACACAACATAACACAACATAACACCTCCATTGACTGACTTTACCACAACAACAACCATAATTTTCACTTATTGTTCCGACCTGACTCTGTAATCAATCTTTTCGGTTGCGTCTGAACACGCTTCTATTTCCTATACTCTCTGGCCAGCCATATTTGTCGTATCTAAAAGAACAACTGGAACATCATGAAAGATATGAGCCCACCAAAATAGCGTACTGGAACATCATGAAAGATATGAGCCCACCAAAATAGCGTACTGGAACATCATGAAAGATATGAGCCCACCAAAATAGCCAACTGGAACATCATGAAAGACATGAGCCCACCAAAATAGCCACTGGAACATCATGAAAGATATGAGCCCACCAAAATAGCCAACTGGAACATCATGAAAGATATGAGCCCACCAAAATAGCCAACTGGAACATCATGAAAGATATGAGCCCACCAAAATAGCCAACTGGAACATCATGAAAGATATGAGCCCACCAAGATAGCTAACTGGAACGTCATGAAAGATATGAACCCAACAAGATAGCCAACTGGAACATCATGACAGATATGAACCCAACAAGATAGCTAACTGGAACGTCATGAAAGATATGAACCCACCAAGATAGCTAACTGGAACGTCATGAAAGATATGAACCCACCAAGATAGCCAACTGGAACATCATGAAAGATATGAACCCACCAAGATAGCTAACTGGAACGTCATGAAAGATATGAGCCCACCAAGATAGCCAACTGGAACATCATGAAAGATATGAGCCCACCAAAATAGCCAACTGGAACATCATGAAAGATATGAGCCCACCAAAATAGCCAACTGGAACATCATGAAAGATATGAGCCACCAAAATAGCCAACTGGAACATCATGAAAGACATGAACCCACCAAAATAGCCAACTGGAACATCATGAAAGATATGAGCCCACCAAGATAGCTAACTGGAACGTCATGAAAGCTTGGACTTCCGTTTCCAAGATGGCGGAATTGAGACACCTTCTGTCTATCGCTGCGAAAGTTGCTTTGGATTCTTGTCAACTTCGGGTTTCCGTTCCAATTTTCTGCATTCTAGTCGAAATGATGTTCTACTTGTCATATCTGCGCCATTGAATTGGCGTTGCACGCACGGCAATGCTCCGTTTTGACAATTCAAGTGTTGTGAATGCGCCTCCCATCGTCTAATGTTGATCTGCGTTTTACGTCACACTAAGAGCGGTTCAGTGACCGTTTGATGGAGATGTTTGCCTTAAGTTATTTACAAGTTCCAAAGCATTAATGTGGTGGGCCTAGTCAAGTCAGTCAAGTCAGCGTCTTTGGGATTGTTGTACCATGTTTCGTTCGTTGTGGACTGCATTCAATAGAGTAATCATGAATACATGGGCGCAGACATTGTGTGCGTGCTACATCATCAGAATGGTTCATCGTGTGTCCCAAGACCGACCATGCGCTAATCTTGCGATCTTGCGTTTGGTGTGCATCGGGGATAATCTGTCGACGAACTGTGTTTTGTATGTTCGGAGTTGGAGTTAAACACGATGTCCTAACATCATCAAGCGCCATACATTTAAATACTATGACGATCATCATTTTCAGGAGGACGTGATCTTCCGGGTAATGTGATGGATAGGCGGCAGGAACCATTGAAGGCTATGTCTGAAAAGTGTTCCTTGTTGCAGTTTCCTCATATTCCAAGTCCGGCTTGTTGCAGGAGCTACTGAGTTAAGTGCTCTGTGCACACCGTGAGCTGTGTGTTTCATCCGTTTTGATCATGCTCCGATATTTCAATTGCTTACAATGAATGCTGATATCGTATGACAGGGAACAGTTGGCCGTGTTCACTCTCTGTGCGGTTTCGCCTTATGTCTTTCGACGTGTGCTGAGACTGCTATGATGGGGATTACAGCTACCTTTCTTTGCTTGGGAGATGAGTTAGTAATTCGGATGATTCCACTGGCACGGGCGGTTGAGCAATTATGGATTTTAATTCGTTTGCAGTGATACCGAGGCCTACCATAACCAAATAACCAAATAACCAAATAGCTATGAACCCAACAAGATAGCCAACTGGAACATCATGAAAGATATTAGCCCACCAAGATAGCCAACTGGAACATCATGACAGATATGAACCCAACAAGATAGCTAACTGGAACGTCATGAAAGATATGAACCCACCAAGATAGCTAACTGGAACGTCATGAAAGATATGAGCCCACCAAGATAGCCAACTGGAACATCATGAAAGATATGAGCCCACCAAAATAGCCAACTGGAACATCATGAAAGATATGAGCCCACCAAAATAGCCAACTGGAACATCATGAAGATATGAGCCCACCAAAATAGCCAACTGGAACATCATGAAAGATATGAGCCCACCAAAATAGCCAACTGGAACATCATGAAAGATATGAGCCACCAAAATAGCCAACTGGAACATCATGAAAGATATGAGCCCACCAAGATAGTCAATTGGAACGTCATGAAAGATATGAGCCCACCAAGATATCTAACTGGAACGTCATGAAAGATATGAACCCAACAAGATAGCCAACTGGAACATCATGAAAGATATGAGCCCACCAAGATAGCCAACTGGAACATCATGACAGATATGAACCCAACAAGATAGCTAACTGGAACGTCATGAAAGATATGAACCCACCAAGATAGCTAACTGGAACGTCATGAAAGATATGAACCCACCAAGATAGCCAACTGGAACATCATGAAAGATATGAACCCACCAAGATAGCCAACTGGAACATCATGAAAGATATGAACCCACCAAGATAGCCAACTGGAACATCATGAAAGACATGAACCCACCAAGATAGCTAACTGGAACGTCATGAAAGATATGAACCCACCAAGATAGCCAAAACAACTGATCGATTCAGCACATTAGGAAGCGGGGATCAGAAGAGGGTGGAACATGAAAACATTTGGAAGCACAAAAAGCGGTAAGGCACACATCCTCTCTCCCTACTTGTTGAACATCTGTGCTGGGAACATCATGAGAAATGTCAGAAACGATGACAGATTTCTTAAGTTCGACTCTTTCTCAATAAATGTCAACATAATTCCAGAAATAAAGATAGGCTGATGACACATTCCTCCTCTCACAAAACAAAACATCAACAGACAAGTCATCGACACACAGCAAAACGAAACATCAACAAACACGTCGGCACACAACAAAGCATCAACAAACACGTCGGCACTCAACGAAACATCAACAAACACGTCGGCACACAACAAAGCATCAACAAACACGTCGGCACTCAACGAAACATCAACAAACAAGTTGTCGTTACTCAACAAAACATCAACAAACAAATTGTCGTTACTCAACAAAACATCAACAAACAAATTGTCGATACTCAACGAAACATCAACAAACAAATTGTCGTTACTCAACAAAATATCAACAAACAAATCGTCGTTACTCAACCAAACATCAACAAACAAGTTGTCGTTACTCACAAAACTTCAACAAACAAGTCGTCGATACTCAACAAAACATCAACAAACAAATTGTCGATACTCAACAAAACATCAACAAACAAATTGTCGATACTCAACGAAACATCAACAAACAAGTTGTCGTTACTCAACAAAACTTCAACAAACAACACGTCGGCACTCAACAAAACATCAACAAACATGTTGTCGTTACTCAACAAAACATCAACAAACATGTTGTCGTTACTCAACAAAATATCAACAAACAAATCGTCGTTACTCAACAAAACATCAACAAACAAGTTGTCGTTACTCAACAAAACATCAACAACAAACAAACACGTCACACAACTCAACAAAACATCAACAAACATGTTGTCGTTACTCAACAAAACATCAACAAACAAATTGTCGATACTCAACGAAACATCAACAAACAAATTGTCGTTACATCAACAAAAAAACAACAACAAACAAACGTCGATACTCAACAAAACATCAACAAACAAGTTGTCGTTACTCGACAAAACATCAACAAACAAGTTGTTACACAACAAAACATCAACAAACGAGTTGTCGTTACTCAACAAAACATCAACAAACAAGTTGTTACACAACAAAACATCAACAAACAAGTTGTCGTTACTCAACAAAACATCAACAAACAAGTTGTGTTACTCGACAAAACATCAACAAACAAGTTGTTACACAACAAAACATCAACAAACAAGTGTCGTTACTCAACAAAACATCAACAAACAAGTTGTGTTACACAACAAAACATCAACAAACAAATCGTCGTTACTCGACAAAACATCAACAAACAAGTCGTCGTTACTCGACAAAACATCAACAAACAAGTTGTTACACAACAAAACATCAACAAACAAGTTTGTTACTCAACAAAACATCAACAAACAAACACAAACATCAACAAACAAGTTGTTACTCAACAAAACATCAACAAACAAGTTGTTACACAACAAAACATCAACAAACAAGTTCGTTACTCAACAAAACATCAACAAACAAATCGTCGTTACTCAACAAAACATCAACAAACAAGTCGTTACTCGACAAAACATCAACAAACAAATCGTCGTTACTCAAAACACACAAACATGTTACACAACAACATCAACAAACGTCGTTACACACACAAAACATCAACAAACAAGTTGTTACACAACAAAACATCAACAAACAAGTTGTTACTCAACAAAACATGAACAAACAAATCGTCGTTACTCGACAAAACATCAACAAACAAATCGTCGTTACTCAACAAAACATCAACAAACAAATCGTCGTTACTCAACAAAACATGAACAAACAAGTTGTTACACAACAAAACATCAACAAACAAGTTGTCGTTACTCGACAAGACAACAGTAAACAAGTCGTCGACACACAGGACAGTAAACAAGAAGAAATATTTGTCAAGTAACATCAGGCAGAACCAGGCTGCCAACGCTACCGCCAACCACAAAGAAACTCGAGAGAAAGCAAAATGTCCTAATTGACATCTCCCATCAGACCTCCGTGATCCGTCTAGGATTAAATACCTTTACCCGGTGGCTGGTCAGATCAACTACCGGTGTCCTGTTAGTTTTCACCCAGTTATTTGTGTGTCAATATTATTGTCCTGCCGGCTCTAACAATGGCTTGATGACGCGCGCTATAATCAAGGAATTACCGTTTCCTTGCTCGTTATAACAGTCCCCGATGTCATACTCTGAATTTTCCCAAATCTTCTCAGAATTTCGTGTTAATGTGACCTAGAAATCAATCATCCAGACAGTACTTGAAGACCAACATCACATTGCTCGGTTTTGTGTGGCCAGTGCTTCAGTCCTGGTGTTGATTTTGTTTCCTTGCTGCGAGTTAGTGTTATCTTCTTGTGCTCTCATCTTTCACAGACGATTCTAGAAGTTGACAAATAAATGGACATGTTCTATCTCCTGCCGCTATCTCATTACAGATGAGTCAAATGGTGTTTGTTGGTGTGTGGACACCGTGTTGGCGATTACCGATTTGTTCTCGGAGTCAGCGTTACAAAACATGTACACAAACAACAAACCTGTGACTAACAATGCTCAAATGTTCAATATCATCATCATGTGCTCTACCGTATAGATTTCAGCAACGAATTTCTACAGTTCCAGTTGTGGCATGACTTCCGTACCGTCCTTGCTCTTCTCATTGTCTCCCTTCGTCTGTTCTCAGTGCATGAACTAGTCTGTTATCGTGGTTTCATGCTTAATAATTGTGGGTGTTATATTTCAGTTACGTATGTCTTATACACGTTGGTGTTATATTTCAGTTATGTATGTCTTATACACGTTGGTGTTATATTTCAGTTATGTATGTCTTATACACGTTGGTGTTATATTTCAGTTATGTATGTCTTATACACGTTGGTGTTATATTTCAGTTATGTATGTCTTATACACGTTGGTGTTATATGTCAGTTATGTATGTCTTATACACGTTGGTGTTATATTCCAATTATTGTTTTTTTCCTACCTACTCATCATCATCATCATCATGTACCCTGCCGGCTGGCGTAGGCGATCATGTCCCTCCACAATCTTCTATCCACAGTGCATCGTATCAGTTCTGTTGTTGACTGTTTTCCATGCCAAGACACCAACCTATCCAGTATTCTCTCCCTTTGTCGTCCGCGATCTCTCTTTCCTTTTATTTTACCAGTTGTAACCAAGTATTCCAACTTTCCTCTTCTCATGATGTGCTCGAAAAATGTTGATTGTTTCTTTCTGATGTTTTTTAAGAGTTCCCTTTTTGTGTTGGCCTCTTTGAGAACTTCCTCATTGGTCTTTTTATCTGTCCAGGGAACTTTCAACATTCTTCTGAGAAATCCCATCTCTGTGGCCTCTAACCATCTTTTCATTTGTTTGTCTACTGTCCATGATTCGCTTCCATAGGTCAGAATTGGTTTTATATAGCACTGATGAACACTCTTTCTCATTTTTATTGACATAGATTTGTTGCATAAGATATTTTTCATTTTCTGAAATGCTATTTTGGCCTGAGCTATTCTGCTTTTTATTTCTGTGGTGCATCTCCCATCTGATGTAATTATTGTGCCCAAGTATTTGAAACGTTGCACTTGTTTTAGATTTGTCTCGTTTATTTTTATGCTGCATGATGGTGATGATTGTTTCTTCGATATAACCATTACTTCTGTTTTCTTACTATTCAGACTGAGACCTTTCTTGTTGCTTTCTTCTACTATTATGTCTATCATTTCTTGTAGTTCGTTCTCTGTCTCTGCTATTAAGACTGTGTCATCCGCATATCGCAAATTATTTATGTTGTAACCGTTGACTTCAATTCCTTTTTTGTCTACTATTGATCTCATAATATATTCGCTGTAAAGTGAAAAAAAATCCGGTGACAGAACACAGCCTTGTCTGACGCCTTGTTTTATATATTGGAATTGTCCTGTTTGGTTGTTAATTCGTATAGCTGCTGTTTGTTGCCAGTACATATTTTTTATGATTCGCAGATCCTTGCCATCAATGTTTAATTTCTCCAGCATATTGATTATTTCCACATGCTTTACTTTGTCAAATGCTTTCATGTAGTCTATAAAGCACATATATAGATCTTTCTTTACCTCTATAGATCTTTCTATCAATGTCCTTAAGATGTATATTGCGTTATTGGTGCCCTTTCCTTCCACAAATCCACATTGTTCCTCACTTATTTCTGGTTTTATTTTGTTCCTTACACGTCTCATGATTATTCTTAGTAATATTTTAGTCAAATGGCTCATGAGACTAATAGTGCGATGGTCTTCACAATCAGTGACGCCTGACTTCTTCGGTATGGCTACAAAGATAGATTTTAGTAGATCCTCGGGTATGTGTCCAGTGTTATATATGTCATTGAGTAATTTTGTTATGACTTGTACTCCCAACTCTCCTAATGCATTTATCTCTTCGATTGTTATATTGTCAGGACCTGGAGCTTTGCCTCTTTTCATGTGTTGAATTGCGTCCTCCACTTCACTCTGCATTATTGGTGGTCCTGTGTCTTCATTTGAATTGTTTAATTCTGGTCTTTCATCATCATAGAGTTGACTGATATATTCTGTCCATCTTTCCATTGTCTTCTCCTGTCCCATTATTATATTTCCTTCCTTTGATTTCACACATCCTGAAACTTTGACTTCTTTACTTCCTGTTAATTCATTTATCTGATTGTGCATAAATTTTGGGTCTTTCTTTTGTTGTTTTTCCATTTCTTCATATTTCTGTTTTAACCATCCTTCCTTTGCTTCTCTGCACTTGTTTTGGATCTCTTTGTGCAATATTTTGTATGCTCGTTCTTCTTTCTTATGTTTTCTTCTTTCGTCCATTAGTTGTAATATTTCTTCTGTCATCCATTTCTTTTTGTTGATTCTTTTAGTCACTGGTATTACTTCTTTTGATGTTTGCTGAATCGATTGTTTGAGCATTTCCCACTGTTCCTAGATGTCCTGTATTTTCTCAATAGCATTATATCTATTTTGTACTATCGTGCTGTACTTATCACTCATCTGTTTATCTACTCTTAGCATATCTAGTTCTAATTTTATATTTCTTGGTGATTTCTGTGCCTTCCGCAGTTTTATTCTTATCTTTCCAACTACTGGTACATGGTCGCTATTACAATCTGCTCCTGGCCTTGTTTTAACCGATGTTAGCCCATTCCTGAATCTTCTCTGTACCAGTATAAAATCATTTGATTGCGTACTTTTTTGTCTGGGCTTTGCCATGTCCATAGTCGCCTAGTGTGTTGTTTGAACCAGGTGTTACCTATAATCATTTCATGTGTCTTTGCCCAATCTGTCAATCTATCCCCGCTGTCATTCATCTCTCCAAGGCCATGTCCCCCCGTCACATTTTGCACTTTAGCTGTTCCTACCTTTGCATTGAAATCCCCTGATATAATAGTTATTTCTTGGGATTTACACTGTTCCATGGTCGCCTCTAGCTCCTCGTAAAAAGTGTCAATGTCTTCTTCTTCGCTATTTATTGTTGGTGCATAAACTTGAATTATGTTGATATCCATTGGTCTACCTCTCAATTTTACTAGCAGAATTCTGTCTGATACTGGCCAAAATCATTTCACTGTTTTGATTCTTTCTCTATCTAACATGATGCCTACTCCTCTTTCGTGTGTGGTTCCCCCAGAGTAAATTACATTTCCACTGTCGTGTTGTAATAATCCTGCTCCTGTCCATCTCATTTCACATAGTCCCAAGATGTTCAATTTCATTCTCTTCATTTCTTTGCTGATGTTTTCTAGTTTTCCAACCTGGAATGCTGATCTAATGTTCCAGGTTCCTATTGCTAGTGTCTCTTTATTTTTGATCTTGCATACAGTTGCTTGATGACGATCGGGTGTCAACTGTAGCACATGACGCTCCCTACCGGACGAGGTGGCTACGTTAGCTGTAAATAGAAGGTTGTGATGTGTCATGATTATTCAAGGCAATTCAAGAAGGTAGTTTGTCATTCCTTTCCTTCAATCCAGTGACTGTACTAGTCGGAGATCGCAGCCATTGTCTCTATACATGAGATCCTCTGCCTGCCATCGCGGTGTGGGGACCATAACCGGCACTACTTGTCGGCTGCTCCCACAACACCATCCACCACCTGCTCCAATGGCTTCACATAACCCTGATAGGGGGGCTAAACGGGGAGTTCCACCTTGCCCAGGGGGGTCCCGAAGACTAGCGGAGGAAAGGAGACGTCTTACTCCTCCTTTGGTAGGGCAGAACCCTACCCCGCTAACCTACTACACAAATATAACAATTATAAGCAATAATAAAATATAACAAAGAGAACTATACACCCAGTGATATAAAAAGAGGAGTAAGACAGGGATGCGTCCTATCACCAAGCTTTTTCAATATATCATCATCATATGCCATACCGGTTGGCGTAGGCGATCATGTCCCTCCACAATCTTCTATCTACAGTGCATTGTATCAGTTCTGTTGTTGACTGTTTTCCATGTCATGACACCGAGCTATCGAGTATTTTCTCTCTTTGTCGTCCGCGATCTCTCTTTCCTTTTATTTTGCCAGTTGTAACCAAGTATTCCAACTTTCCTCTTCTCATGATGTGCCCAAGAAATGTTGATTGCTTCTTTCTGATGTTTTTAAGAGCTCCCTTTTTGTGTTGGCCTCTTTGAGAACTTCCTCATGGGTCTTTTTAGCTGTTCAGGGAACTTTCAACATTCTTCTGAGAAATTTCATCTCTATGGCCTCTAATCGTCTTTTTATTTGTTTGTCTACTGTCCATGATTCGCTTCCATAGGTCAGAATTGGTTCTATA
Organism: Megaustenia siamemsis; assembly: GCA_032433765.1. Lineage (NCBI taxonomy): Eukaryota > Metazoa > Mollusca > Gastropoda > Stylommatophora > Ariophantidae > Megaustenia > Megaustenia siamemsis. The sequence goes on along the minus strand of JAVIAB010000050.1, from coordinate 84,075,507 downwards.
TAGCATCGATGAACTCTCTTTCTCATTTTTATTGACATAGATTTGTTGCATAAGATATTTTTCATTTTCTGAAATGCTATTTTGGCCTGAGCTATTCTGCTTTTTATTTCTATGGTGCATCTCCCATCTGATGTAATTATTGTGCCCAAGTACTTGAAACTTTCAATCTATACACTGAGCAAATCTTTAAAAACATCAGAGATGTGTGGTCTAAACATTAATGGAAAGATAATCAACAACCTAAGATATGCTGATGATACTGTACTACTAGCAGAAAATCCTGAAGATCTACAGCAATTACTTAATGAAATAAACATGATAAGCAAAAAAATGGATTAGATATGAAAATAAAAAAAGATTAAAACTATGATCATATTTAAAGAAAATAATTCAAAACCCACAAGTGGATATAAAAATTGAAGGAATAGACCTGGAGACAGTTCAGAACTACAACTACCTTAGACATACTATAACCAGTGATGGAACATGTACAACTGAAATAAAAAATGAATAATCATCATCAAGTACCGGGCCTGCTGGCGAAGGGGATCATGTCTCTCCATAACTTTTGATCACGACAGCTATTTATCATTTCTGTTGTTGACCTTCTGCCAAGTCATTCTCTTAAGCTGTCTGGTATCTTTTCTCTTTGCTTCCCTCTATCTCTTCATCCCTCAATTTTCCCAGTTGTTACAATATATTCCAGCTGTTTTCTTCTCATTGCATGGCCAAAAATTGATGATTGTTTCTTCCTAATATTGGAAATTAGCTCTCTTTTTGCATTGGTATCTTTCAGAACAAAATAATAGAAATGGCAAAAAGTAATTTTAATGTCATGAAAAATGTAATAACATCAAAAGAAACCAGTGCTAAAAACTAAGAAGTAAAATGTTATATCTTATCAACATTCCTGTATGATGCAGAAACATGGACATTAGACAAGAAAACAACAGAAAATTGAGGTATTAGAAATGTAGATTTATAGAATAATAGGAAGAATTGGATGGAAATAAAAAAGAAAACAAATGATGAAGTCTTAAAACAACTAAAAATAAAAAGAGAACTAATAAACACAATTCAAACAAGTCAAATTAGATTTGTGGGACATGCTAAAAGACACAGCAGTCTACTAAAAGTAATATTGGAAGGGAAAATACAAGGTAAAGAGGCAGATGCAGACTAAGGCTAACATGGACGAGTAACATCAAAAGATGGACAAGTCAACCTATGACAACCTGCGCCATCAATGCAAGAGACAGAGTGGAATGGCGCTCCACCAAGTCCTTCCTTCCCTAACTGAGACTGTTTCACCAAGTTTTTCCTTCCCTAACTGTGGCTGTTTCACCAAGTTTTACCTTCCCTAACTGTGACTGTTTCACCAAGTTTTTCCTTCCCTAACTTTGACTGTTTCACCAAGTTTTTCCTTCCCTAACTTTGACTGTTTCACCAAGTTTTTCCTTCCCTAACTGTGACTGTTTCACCAAGTTTTTCCTTCCCTAACTTTGACTGTTTCACCAAGTTTTTCCTTCCCTAACTGAGACTGTTTCACCAAGTTTTTCCTTCCCTAACTGTGACTGTTTCACCAAGTTTTTCCTTCCCTAACTTTGACTGTTTCACTAAGTTTTTCCTTCCCTAACTTTGACTGTTTCACCTAGTGCTTCCTTCACTAACTTTGACTGTTTCACCAAGTTTTACCTTCCCTAACTGTGACTGTTTCACCAAGTTTTTCCTTCCCTAACTTTGACTGTTTCACCTAGTGCTTCCTTCCCTAACTTTGACTGTTTCGCCAAGTTTTTCCTTCCCTAATTTTGGCTGTTTCACCAAGTTTTTCCTTCCCTAACTGTGGCTGTTTCACCAAGTTTTTCCTTCCCTAACTTTGGCTGTTTCACCAAGTTTTTCCTTCCCTAACTGTGACTGTTTCACCAAGTTTTTCCTTCCTAACTGAGACTGTTTCACCAAGTTTTTCCTTCCCTAACTTTGACTGTTTCACCAAGTTTTTCCTTCCCTAACTGAGACTCTTTCACCAAGTTTTTCCTTCCCTAACTGAGACTGTTTCACCAAGTTTTTCCTTCCCTAACTGTGACTGTTTCACCAAGTTTTTCCTTCCCTAACTGAGACTGTTTCCCAAGTTTTTCCTTCCCTAACTGTGACTGTTTCACCAAGTTTTTCCTTCCCTAACTTTGACTGTTTCACCTAGTGCTTCCTTCACTAACTTTGACTGTTTCACCAAGTTTTACCTTCCCTAACTTTGACTGTTTCACCAAGTTTTTCCTTCCCTAACTTTGACTGTTTCACCTAGTGCTTCCTTCCCTAACTTTGACTGTTTCGCCAAGTTTTTCCTTCCCTAACTTTGGCTGTTTCACCAAGTTTTTCCTTCCCTAACTGTGGCTAATACCACTTCGTTATACCTCCAGGCCTCATGTCAGCGTGTCTTCGATGTGGAGCGCGTGCCTCACTGGCAAGTGAGTACACTGAAACATGTCCACAACAACAGCCTCATCCCAAGTTTCTATCAGAACCGTACTCTACAAGGTAAGATGATGAGAAATAGCGTGCGCAATCAGAGACTATTTCCTGTCAGTTATCTTCACCATTTACTAAACCAAGTTTTGGGTGGTGATTATCTGATAGACCAGAGTTTTCATGGCCCAGCTTTTGTAGATGTTTGTTGTTTGTAGCACTGTCAATGTTTCTTGTGTGGACCCGCTGACCAGTTCTTTCTTGTCTTCATTGATTACATCACTGTCAATGTTTCTTGTGTGGACCCGCTGACCAGTTCTTTCATGTCTTCATTGATTACATCACTGTCAATGTTTTTTGTGTGGACCAGTTGACCAGTTCCTTCATCTCTTAAAAAATGTAATTGGTCTCAGTCAAGGAAGGTCACCTGTCAAGATTCCCAGTCAAGATCACCAGGCAATGTCCCCGATTAAGGTCCCTAGTCAAGGTCCCCAGGCAAGGTACCATGCTAAGGTCCCCAGTCAGGATCACCAGGCAATGTCCCCAGTCAAGATCACCAGGCAATGTCCCCGATTAAGGTCCCTAGTTAAGGTCCCCAGTCAAGATCCCCACTCAAAGGTCTTCAGTCAAGATCCCCAATCAAGATGTCCAGTCAAGGTCCCCTGTCATTATCCCTAGTCAAGGTCCCCTGTCATTATCCCTAGTCAAGGTCCTAGGTTAAGGTTCCCCAGTCAGGGTCCCCAATCATCACCACTATCATCTCTATCATTATCCTCGCCGCTATCATCTCTATCATTGTCATCGTCACTATCATCTCTATCATTATCATCGTCACTATTATCTCTATCATTATCATCGTCACTATCATCTCTATCATTATCAATCACGCCACTATCATCTCTATCATTATCATCACCAGATTCATGACAACTACCACCATCATCACGAGCATCAACAGAAGTCCCACAATCACTGTTCAGGTCCCCAATCATCGCCGTCAACATCGTCATCCCCTGCATCATCACCAACATTATCACCATCACTATAATCACTATCTCCATCTGCATCACAATCACCACCATCTCCACAACAGCACCATCACTTCCATCTCCAAAAGCACCATCACCACCATCCCCACAACAGCACCATCACCATCATCTCCAACAGCACCATCACTACCATCCCCACAACAGCACCATCACCACCATCCCCACAACAGCACCATCACCACCATCCCCACAACAGCACCATCACCACCATCCCCACAACAGCACTATCACCACCATCCCCACAACAGCACCATCACCACCATCCCCACAACAGCACCATCACCTCCATCTCCAACAGCACCATCACCACCATCCCCACAACAGCACCATCACCACCATCCCCATAAATGCACCATCACCACCATCTCCAACAGCACCATCACCACCATCCCCACAACAGCACCATCACCACCATCCCCACAACAGCACTATCACCACCATCCTCACAACAGCACCATCACCACCATCCCCAACAGCACCACCACCATCACTTCCATCTCCAACTGCACCATCACCACCATCCCCAACAGCACCATCACCATCACTTCCATCTCCAACTGCACCATCACCACCATCCCCAACAGCACCACCACCATCACTTCCATCTCCAACTGCACCATCACCACCATCCCCAACAGCACCACCACCATCACTTCCATCTCCAACTGCACCATCACCACCATCCCCAACAGCACCACCACCATCACTTCCATCTCCAACTGCACCATCACCACCATCCCCAACAGCACCATCACCACCATCCACAACAGCACCATCACCACCATCCCCAACAGCACCACCACCATCACCATCTCCAACTGCACCATCATCGCCATCTCCAACAGCACCATAACTTCTATCTCCAACAGCACCATCATCACCATCTCCAACTGCACCATCACTACCATCTCCAACAACACCATCACCACCATCTCCAAAACCACCACCACCACCATCTACAACAGTATCACCACTATATCCAAAATCACCATCAACATCATCTGCACAGCAGCAAGACCATTACCACCAAATCCAACATCACCGTCACCACCATTCTCCAACAGCACCATTGCCAGCTTCTCCAAAAGCATCACCATTAGCACCACCTCCAACACCACCACCATCATCACCACCATCTCCAACAGCTTAATCACCACCAACTACATAATCATTGCCATCTCCAACAATATAAACACTTTCACCACCATCTCCAACTACCTCACCACGATCTCGAACAGCATTACCAAGATCACCACCATCTCAAACAGCATTACCAAGATCACCACCATCTCCAACAGCATTACCAAGATCACCACCATCTCCAACAGCATTACCAAGATCACCACCATCTCCAACAGCATTACCAAGATCGCCACCATCTCCAACAGCATTACCAAGATCGCCACCATCTCCAACAGCATTACCAAGATCACCACCATCTCCAACAGCATTACCAAGATCACCACCATCTCCAACAGCATTACCAAGATCACCACCATCTCCAACAGCATTACCAAGATCACCACCATCTCCAACAGCATTACCAAGATCACCACCATCTCCAACAGCATTACCAAGATCACCACCATCTCCAACAGCACCAGCAAGATCACCACCATCTCCAACAGCATTACCAAGATCACCACCATCTCCAACAGCATTACCAAGATCACCACCATCTCCAACAGCATTACCAAGATCACCACCATCTCCAACAGCATTACCAAGATCACCACCATCTCCAACAGCACCAGCAAGATCACCACCATCTCCAACAGTACCAGCAAGATCACCACCATCTCCAACAGCATCAGCAAGATCACCACCATCACCACCTTTTTAACAGCACAATCACCACCATCCAACAGCACCATCACCATCATCTTCAAAGGCATCACCACCATCAAACATAATCACCACCTTCTAACATAATCACCACCATCCAACAGCACAATCACCATCATCTCGAAAACTACAATCACCACCATCCAACAGCACCATCACCACCATCTCCAAAACTACAATCACCAGCACCTCCAAAACTACAATCACCAGCACCTCCAAAACTACAATCACCACCATCCAACAGCTTAATCACCATCATCTCCAAAACTACAATCACCACCATCCAACAGCACCATTACCACCATCCAACAGCACCATCACCACCATCCAACAGCAACATCACCACCACCCAACAGCACCATCACCACCACCCAACAGCACCATCACCACCATCCAACAGCACCATCACCACCACCCAACAGCACCATCACCACCATCCAACAGCACCATCACCACCATCCAACAGCACCATCACCACCATCCAACAGCACCATCACCACCATCCAACAGCACCATCACCACCATCCAACAGCACCATCACCACCATCCAACAGCACCATCACCACCATCCAACAGCACCATCACCACCATCCAACAGCACCATCACCACCATCCAACAGTACCATCATCACCATCCAACAGCACCATCACCATCATCTCTAAAGCTGCAATCACCACCATCCAACAGCACCATCACCACCATCCAACAGCACCATCACCATCATCTCCAAAGCTGCAATCACCACCATCCAACAGCACCATCACCACCACCCAACAGCACCATCACCACAATCCAACAGCACCATCACCATCATCTCCAAAGCTGCAATCACCGCCATCCAACAGCACCATCACCACCATCCAACAGCACCATCACCACCATCCAACAGCACCATCACCACCATCCAACAGCACCATCACGACCATCCAACAGTACCATCATCACCATCTAACAGCACCATCACCATCATCTCCAAAGCTGCAATCACCACCATCCAACAGCACCATCACCACCATCCAACAGTACCATCATCACCATCCAACAGCACCATCACCATCATCTCTAACAACACCATCATCACCATCTCCAACAACACCATCACCACCACCTCCAACAACACCATCACCTCCAACAACACCATCATCACCATCTCCAACAACACCATCATCACCATCTCTAACAACACCATCATCACCATCTCCAACAACACCATCACCACCATCTCCAACAACACCATCACCACCATCCAACACCATCATCACCACCTCCAACAGCACCATCACCACCATCTCCAAGAGCATAATCACCACCATCTCCACCACCTCCAACAACACCATCATCACCACCTCCAACAACACCATATCACCACCTCCAACAACACCATCATCACCACCTCCAACAACACCATATCACCACCTCCAACAACACGATCATCACCATCTCTAACAACACCATCATCACCATCTCCAACAACACCATCACCACCACCTCCAACAACACCATCACCTCCAACAACACCATCATCACCATCTCCAACAACACCATCATCACCATCTCCAACAACACCATCATCACCACCTCCAACAACACCATCATCACCACCTCCAACAACACCATCATCACCACCACCTACAACAACACCATCATCACCACCTCCAACAACACCATCACCAGCACCTACAACAACACCATCATCACTACCTCCAACAACACCATCATCACCACCTCCAACAACACCATCATCACCATCTCCAACATCACCACTATCTCCAACAGCACCATCACCGCCACATTCAACAGCACCATTATCACCATTTTCAATACCATCTTCAAAACAACCTTCACCAACAGCACCATCATCACCATCTCCAACATCACCATCGGCACTACCATATTGCTGATGCTATGGAGCTACACTCTCCAGTTATATCCAACAAAAGAGCTCTCACGTTTTACCGGTGGCGGTATTGAGTCGCCAACTTAATTGACAACCTAACCGTGTCTATGCCCCTGACTATTGATTCACGTGACCACAACTTCCGATACGCCGATGATCGGCTGAAGATCTATGGCAACTGAACATCAATGTCAAGATCAGACCAAATCTGACCTCTAATTACCTGCCTCGTGTTTCCGAGACGACGCGTTGATCCCTCGAGGACAGACCGAGCACCGTTATCTATTCCCCCGACCAGGTTTCCCAATACCTCAACTGGTCTATGACACACATATTCCAGGGCCAGTAATCCAAGTACGCGATCCATGTGTATGTTAATTGCCCTTGTTTTCACATTTTGGTCGACGTCTAACAAATCTCTGCCCAACCAACTTCCGCTACCTCTGAGCCGAGTTGTCTTCCGTGAGCGACGTAACGGTCGGTCTTTGATAGGAGAGCGTTGTCACCGTCACCAGACATTTAGCACATAACTACCTGACTTTCCTACTCTACCGACATCCATCAGCTTCTATTTGTCTTTTCTTTGTTCAACCTGAAAGAGGGAAAATATTTTTTTCCCTGGAATATAAGCCCCGTTCTTATGTAACAAAGTTCGCGAAAAGCGCGCAGTTCTCACTGATCTAGCTTGTTATGTTTCTCCTTCATATCAATAACGGGTTTGTTATGTTTTGTGAGAAAATAAAAGTAGGTTATGTCTCTTTTCATTGTGTTCCTGCAGTGGCAGTGCCTTGTTTACTCATTCCTTTGTTTGACATTGACAGGTCAGGCAAGCCATTAGTCAATTTAAAGTAATTGGACAGTCATTAGAACAAGTAATTGGACAGTCATTAGAACAAGTAATTGGACAGTCATTAGAACAAGTAATTGGACAGTCATTAGAACAAGTAATTGGACGGACATTAGAACAAGTAATTGGATGGACATTAGAACAAGTAATTGGATGGACATTAGAACAAGTAATTGGACAGTCATTAGAACAAGTAATTGGATGGACATTAGAACAAGTAATTGGACGGACATTAGAACAAGTAATTGGATGGACATTAGAACAAGTAATTGGATGGACATTAAAAGAAGTAATTGGATGGACATTAGAACAAGTAATTGGATGGACATTAGAACAAGTAATTGGATGGACATTAGAACAAGTAATTGGATGGACATTAAAAGAAGTAATTGGATGGACATTAAAAGAAGTAATTGGATGGACATTAGAACAAGTAATTAGATGGACATTAAAAGAAGTAATTGGATGGACATTAAAAGAAGTAATTGGATGGACATTAGAACAAGTAATTGCATGGACATTAGAACAAGTAATTGGATGGACATTAAAAGAAGTAATTGGATGGACATTAGAACAAGTAATTGGATGGACATTAAAAGAAGTAATTGGATGGACATTAGAACAAGTAATTGGATGGACATTAGAACAAGTAATTGGATGGACATTAAAAGAAGTAATTGGATGGACATTAGAACAAGTAATTGGATGGACATTATAACAAGTAATTGCATAGTTATAACAAGTAATTGCATAGTTATTAGAACAAGTAATTGCATAGTAATTAGAACAAGTAATTGGATAGTTATTAAAGTAATTGCATAGTAATTATAAAAAGAAGTAATTGCATAGTTATTAGAACAAGTAATTGCATAGTAATTAGAACAAGTAATTGCATAGTAATTAGAACAAGTAATTGCATAGTTATTAGAACAAGTAATTGCATAGTAATTAGAACAAGTAATTGGATAGTTATTAAAGTAATTGCATAGTAATTATAAAAAGAAGTAATTGCATAGTTATTAGAACCAATAACTGGATAGTTATTAGAACAAATAATTGGATGGACATTAGAAGAAATAATTGGATGGACATTAGAAGAAATAATTGGATGGACATTAGAAGAAATAATTGCATAGTTATTCTTTCTTCCTCTTCTTCTATCCTTCCTCTGCTGCCGTTGGCGTCGAGGGGAGATACAATCTGCGATTCTTTGCTCTTCTGTTGGCCTCTTCTGATGTTATTCCTCCTAGTGACTCTAGTATTCCCTTTATCCATCTCTTTCTCGGTCTTCCTCTTAATCTGGCGTTTTTGTAGCGTTTGTTTATGGCTCTTTGAGTCATTGTTAGTTCTCTTTTTTGTCTTGGTATGTGGCCGAACCAATTTATATGTTGTTTCTTTATGTATTCGATGGTTGGTTCAATTTCGAGTTTCTTCCTCAGGTCAGTGTTTCTTACTCTGTCCCTTAAGCTGTTTCCTGTCATTCTTCTGACACATTTCATTTCGGTGGTCGTTATCTTTCTTATTGTTCTAGAGTCCAGCGTCCAATTCTGGCACTGATAGCACAGAGTTGGTAGAAAAATTGATTTATATATTGCCCTTTTTGCTTCCGTAGTTATTTCTTTGTTTTTCAATAGTGTTGATACTTGGCCTATAACTTGGCATGCTTTGTTACACCTTATATCTATCTCTGTCTCTTGGTTATTGTCTTGTGTTAACGTGCTACCCAGATGTTTAAAATTGTCTACTTGCTTCAAAGTTGTATTATCTATTATGATGTTTAGTTTTTCTTTCTTTCTCGCTATTGCCATTACTTCGGTTTTGTTTATGTTGATCTTCATGTTGTATTGTTTACAAGTGTTGTTTAGCCTGTTGATATGTTCTTGTAGGTCCTCAGTTGTTTCATGTGTCAGAACTTGGTCGTCTGCAAATAGTATTTCATTTATTTCTTCCTCTCTTCTGTTGTTTTCTGGTACGTGTATTTCGTTCTCTTTGTGTTATCGCTTGTTATCGTCCGTGTTGGTATATTTCCTTGGATTGGGCATGCTAATTTGCATATATTGTCCATATATGTGATGAAAAGTAAAGGGGAAAGCATAGTTATTAGAACAAGTAATTGGATGGACATTAGAAGAAGTAATTGTATTGACATTAGAAGAAGTAATTGAAAAAAAAGGCTGGTATACAGGCAGAATGTCTACACAGAACCTAGCAAGCACAAGATGTAGTAATGACAGCTTTCCTGGGATCTGCGAGACTTCCTGGACTAGAGCACTTTGTGACAACAGGGGAATACAAGACATACGGGAACTATTTCAGAGGTCGACATAGTGAAGCAGACATGAACTATTTCAGAGGTCGACATAGTGAAGCAGACATGAACTATTTCAGAGGTCGACATAGTGAAGCAGACATGAACTATTTCAGAGGTCGACATAGTGAAGCAGACATGAACTATTTCAGAGGTCGACATAGTGAAGCAGACATGAACTATTTCAGAGGTCGACATAGTGAAGCAGACATGAACTATTTCAGAGGTCGACATAGTGAAGCAGACATGAACTATTTCAGAGGTCGACATAGTGAAGCAGACATGAACTATTTCAGAGGTCGACATAGTGAAGCAGACATGAACTATTTCAGAGGTCGACATAGTGAAGCAGACATGAACTATTTCAGAGGTCGACATAGTGAAGCAGACATGAACTATTTCAGAGGTCGACATAGTGAAGCAGACATGAACTATTTCAGAGGTCGACATAGTGAAGCAGACATGAACTATTTCAGAGGTCGACATAGTGAAGCAGACATGAACTATTTCAGAGGTCGACATAGTGAAGCAGACATGAACTATTTCAGAGGTCGACATAGTGAAGCAGACATGAACTATTTCAGAGGTCGACATAGTGAAGCAGACATGAACTATTTCAGAGGTCGACATAGTGAAGCAGACATGAACTATTGAACTGAAACATTGATTTCTGGGGAGTAAAATCAAACATCAAAAACAAAGGGCTGAGGGGTGGGGGTACTGTTGCTGGGGAGACAATGAAAGGGTAGGACAGCTGTTCAGTAAATAAGGAGGGTGCAGCTGTTAAGGAAATAAGGGGGCAGCTGTTAAGGAAATAAGGGGGCAGCTGTTAAGGAAATAAGGGGGCAGCTGTTAAGGAAATAAAGGGGCAGCTGTTAAGGAAATAAGGGGGCAGCTGTTGAAGGAATAAGAGGATAGCAGTTGAGGGAATAAGGGGGCAGCTGTTGAGGGAATAAGAGGATAGCAGTTGAGGGAATAAGGGGGCAGCTGTTGAGGGAATAAGAGGATAGCAGTTGAGGGAATAAGGGGGCAGCTGTTGAGGGAATAAGGGGGGCAGCTGTTGAGGGAATAAGGGGGCAGCTGTTGAGGGAATAAGGGGGTGGCAGTTGAGGGAATAAGGGGGCAGCTGTTGAGGGAATAAGGGGGGCAGCTGTTGAGGGAATAAGGGGGGGCAGCTGTTAAATGAATAAGGGGTGGCAGCTGTTGAGGGAATAAGGGGGGCAGCTGTTGAGGGAATAAGGGGGCAGCTGTTGAGGGAATAAGAGGATAGCAGTTGAGGGAATAAGGGGGCAGCTGTTGAGGGAATAAGAGGATAGCAGTTGAGGGAATAAGGGGGCAGCTGTTGAGGGAATAAGATGATAGCAGTTGAGGGAATAAGGGGGCAGCTGTTGAGGGAATAAGGGGGCAGCTGTTGAGGGAATAAGGGGGCAGCTGTTGAGGGAATAAGGGGGGCAGCTGTCAGTACCCTGGTCAGTTTTGTCAAACATAAATAGCAAAACTGTGATCGTTGCTCAAGCGCAAAGTGTAGCAACACAAACATGCCTGAGGTCTTGTCACTCTATCCTGGGCTATCTGGAGCGCTATATTTGCTTGTCTGCACAACCTAATTAGATACAAAACGTCCGCGTGTGGGACTTTGTATCCTCAGTCCGCTTGCCACAAGCGACAAGTCAAAGCAGAGAGAAATAGATAGCAAGAGATTTGCAAGGCAAGCAGACGATTTCTCGATTTCACAAGATTCTTGTCCCGAGAGAAGGCACGTCATGTAGTCACTGGCACATCTCTGCTGTGGCATTTCTGGGCAGTCAGGAGGGCTTTTTATTGTGGCCCACTTTACAATTGTGTGGTCCACTTTACAATTGTGTGGCCCACTTTACATATATGTGGCCCACTTAACAACAGTACGGTCCACTTTATATCTGTGTGACCCACTTAACAATCTTGCTGTCAACTGTACAACTATATGACCCACCTAGCAATTGTGCAGCCCACTTTACAACGGTGTGATCCACTTTATATCTTTATGGCCCATTTTACAACTGTGTGACCCACTATGTCACTGTGTAACATACTTTACAACATTTTAGACCACTTTACATCTGTGTGACCCACTTTACAACGGTGTGGTCCACTCTGCAACTGTGTGACCAACTTTAAATGTGTGTGACCACTTTACAACTATGTGGCTAAATTTACAACTGTGTGGCTCATTTTACAACTGTGTCGTCTACTTTACAACTGTGTGGTCCACTTTACAACTGTGTGGCCCATTTTACAACTGTGTGTCGTCTACTTTACAACTGTGTGGTCCACTTCACAACTGTGTGGCCCATTTTACAACTGTGTCGTCTACTTTACAACTGTGGATCACTTTACAACTGTGTCCCCCATTTTACAACTGTGTGGCCTATTTTAAAAATGTGTGGCCCACTTTGTAACTGTCTGGGCCACTTTACAACTGTGTGGCACAATTTACAGCTGTGTGGCCCACTTTACAACTGTGTGGCCCACTTTAAAACCGGGTGACCCACTTTGCAAATGACTGGGCCACTTTACAACTATGTGGCCCACTTTACAACTATGTGGCCCACTTTACAACTATGTGGCCCACTTTACAACTGTGTGGCCCACTTTACAACTATGTGGCCCACTTTACAACTATGTGGCCCACTTTACAACTGTGTGGCCCACTTTACAGCTGTGTAGCCGCTAACATCTAATCCTGGCCTGTGTAGACGGTTTATATGGGAACAGATTTCTGTGATGGAAACAATTAAATTCAGTAGCCACGCCTCTTGTGCTACAGTGGCCACGCCTCTTGTGCTACAGTAGCCACGCATATTGTGCTTCAGTAGCCACGCCTCGTGTGCTACAGTAGCCACGCATCTTGTGCTTCAGTAGCCACGCCTCTTGTGCTTCAGTAGCCACGCCTCTTGTGCTACAGTAGTCACGGCTCTTGTTAACTTCAGCCAATTCTGTGGTTGCATCATTTTTGGTAATCTCGGCCGACTGGTAACATATAATGACGTAGGAGAAAGGAGTATTCCACGTGAGGGGGGCGGGGTGATGGGTGCCTGGAGGTATGACGTTGACATCCAGACATGAAGGTCCCAAGTTCGAATCCTGCAGCAGGCAGTGAGAATTGCTCTCTTCGCATACAGGTGTAATCCAGACATTGTACTAGATATGTAACCAAACCATTGTGCTAGATATGTAACCAACCATTGTGCTAGATATGTAACCAAACCATTGTACTAGATATGTAACCAAACCATTGTACTAGATATGTAACCAAACCATTGTACTAGATATGTAACCAAACCATTGTACTAGATATGTAACCAAACGATTGTACTAGATATGTAACCAAACCATTGTACTAGATATGTAACCAAACCATTGTACTAGATATGTAACCAAACCATTGTACTAGATATGTAACCAAACCATTGTACTAGATATGTAACCAAACCATTGTACTAGATATGTAACCAAACGATTGTACTAGATATGTAACCAAACCATTGTACTAGATATGTAACCAAACCATTGTACTAGATATGTAACCAAACCATTGTACTAGATATGTAACCAAACCATTGTACTAGATATGTAACCAAACCATCGTGCTGTAGATAATCAAGACATTGTACTTCGGATGTAATCAAGACTTTTGTGCTCTAGGTGTAATAAAACTAATTTGGAGACAATAATAAATACAGACAGTAATAAATACAGAGAGTAATACATACAGACAGTAATAAATACAGAGAGTAATAAATACAGACAGTAATAAATACAGACAGTAATACATACAGACAGTAATAAATACAGACAGTAATACATACAGTCAGTAATACATACAGACAATAATAAATACAGACAGTAATACATACAGACAGTAATAAATACAGATAGTAATAAATACAGACAGTAATAAATACAGACAGTAATAAATACAGACAGTAATACATACAGACAGTAATAAATACAGACAGTAATACATACAGACAGTAATAAATACAGACAGTAATATATACAGACAGTAATAAATACAGACAGTAATACATACATACAGTAATAAATACAGACAGTAATAAATAAAGACAGTAACACATACAGACAGTAATACATACAGACAGTAATACATACAGACAGTAATAAATACAGACAGTAGTACATACAGACAGTAATAAATAAGGACAGTAATAAATACAGACAGTAATACATACAGACAGTAATAAATACAGACAGTAATAAATACAGACAGTAATACATACAGACAGTAATAAATACAGACAGTAATAAATACAGGAAGTAATACATACAGACAGTAATAAATACAGACAGTAATAAATACAGACTGTAATACATAGAGACAGTAATACATACAGACATTAATACAAACAGACAGTAATACATACAGACAGTAATACATACAGACAGTAATACATACAAATAGATGTACATACAAACACAAATAAATCAACAATCATCACCATCACTAAGTACCATCTCCATTGAAGGTTCGCTACCATGGAGCGCAATTCCGCTCTGTCTCTTGCCTTGATGGTGAAGATTGTCATAAGCTGACATGTCCATTTTTGATGTTGCTGGTCTATGTTAGTGTTGGTCTGCCTATGCCTCTTTTATCTTGTATTTTCCCTTTCAAGATTACTTTTAGTAGGCTGTTGTGTCTTTTAACATGTCTCCAAAATCGCATTTGTCTTGTTTGAATTGTGTTTCTTACTTCTCTTTTCATTTTTAGTTGTTTTAAGTTTTTATCGATTGTTTTCTTTTCCTTCCATCCAATTCTACCTATTCTTCTATATATCCACATTTCAAAGGCTTCAATTTTATGTCCTTTTTTCTTGTCTAATGTCCATGTTTCAGCACCATACAGGAATATTGAGAGGATATAACATTTTGCTATTGTTAGTTTTAGCCGCGATAACTCAGTGGTTACTGAACTGGAATACAAAGGACAAGGGGTAGGGTTGATCCCAACCGACGGCTTCCGGGTTAACCCAGCCTTAAATGGGTACCGGATTTTTCTGGGAAAGTAAGCGGCGCAGGCGTAATACCGACCACATTACCCAGAAAATCATGTGCTGAAGGTCTGTAAAAATGTAGGGTCACTAACACCATACTCCCTATACGCCACTTGGCGTGATCGCTCTTACTTTTTTTTTTTATTTTTTACTTATTCTTAGTTTTAGCCCTGGTGTTATTTGTTTTGATGTTAGTATGTTCTTCATGGCATTAAAATTACTTTTTTCCATTCCTATTCTTTGTTTTTTTTTCAGTTGTACATTTTCCATCACTGGTTATAGTATGTCCAAGGTAGTTGTAGCTCTGAACTGTCTCCAGGTCTATTCCTTCTGTTTTGAATTCCACTTATAGGTTTTGTGTATTTTCTTTGTTTTCATTAGTCTTTTTCATATTCATATCTAATCCATATTTTGTCCTTGTTATGTTTATCACATTAAGCAATTGTTGTAGATCTTTAGGATTTTCTGCTATAGTTCGCTTCAGATTTTTTGCCTCACTTCAAAAAACCACAGCTCAGCAACCATTTGTGCTACAGTGCTGATATTTTGCATGTAACCTACTGAATCTCATAACGTAATAGAAAAAATAAATTCATTGCAAACAAACTGCTGGTTTTTCTTGTGCGCTTGCTTACCAGGAGGATAAAGTATGATTAAACTTGGGCACATTTGAATCAAAATTTAAGAGTATTTACCCCTTCCATATCACTTCAAGAATGATTTAAACATCTTCATTTGGGAATTTCCTTTATATGTTGGTGGGTAAAGGCACCGGTTTACACTATTGAATTGCAAATGTCAGATTTTTGTCAATATTTGCACATATGTGTAGCAAATTTCTCTTATATTCGGTGCGCAATTCTGGTTTTGCACTTACTGGATTAAAATTGTCAACTTTTTGTATCACGTCATTAGTATAACGTCACCAAAATACAAAATCAAATTATTTACATAGGCGTGTTTTGTGAGTTGTGCCCTTAACAATGAGTTTAAAGTTGAAATTTGTTACTGAACAAAATATTACAAAGAAATTATATTTATATTTTTGTAGAGAGGCAAAACGAGGGAGTCTATATCACAGCATATCAAATCCTGAAAAGAGAACGATGCACGTGTTAGGTTTAAGTAAACGGTCGTTTCATAGATCAGTGAAAAATGTTCAATGTGAATGTTCAAGGAAAGAAAGAAGTCGAGGAAGAAAACATTTGTTAGACAGTTTTGACAGAGAACTTGTCCGCAGAGAGATTTGTAAAATGTTTGACTTAGGGGAAGAAGTTACCATAAGGAAACTTAAGATTTGGCTTAAAAAGAACACCAGTATTGATGTATCAAAAACCACACTATGGAGAAGTGTGCGGAGTTTAGGCTTCACTTTTAGAAAATATTCTTGTGGAAGAAACATCATTTGCGAGAAACCTCATTTAGTAGCTGCAAGAAGCAAATATTTACGTGAAGTTAGACAAATGCGTAATGAAGATTATGACATTGTGTACTTGGACGAAACATGGATTAATGCCCACCACACAAATGAAAAAGAATGGCAGTCATTAGATGGGACTATTAAAAGGTATGTACCTAGCAGCAAAGGAAAGCGCCTTATAGTGGCACATGCTGGGAGCAAAAATAATGGCCTGGTGGAGAATGCTGAACTTGTTTTTATTGCAAAGTCAACTGATAACCAGGATTATCATTCAGAGATGAACAGTCATATGTTCAGAGATTGGATTAAAGACACTCTTTTGCCTTTATTAGATCGACCATCTTGTTTGATCATGGATAATGCATCTTACCATAACAAAGTGGCACAAGAAGATAAAGTTCCAACATCATCAAGCACTAAAGCTGAAATAAAGACATGGCTGACAAGGGAACAAATACCATTTAACGATATGTATCTCAAGCCTGAATTACTTTCACTTGTAAAACAGATACAACGGCCAAAGATATTTCAAATAGATAAATTAATTGAAGAACATGGTCATAGATGTTTGAGGCTGCCTCCATATCACTCACACCTAAATCCTATTGAATTAGTTTGGGCAAAGATCAAAGGGCAAGTAGCATCCGAAAATAAAACTTTCAAATTATCTGATGTTAAAGAGCTTACCAATGTTGCTATTTCAAACATAGACAAAGATTATTGGGCTAGTTGTGAAGACCATGTTATGGTTGAGGAAGATAAGTATTGGAGAAACGATGGTCTGTGGGTTATTCAACCAAAAATGGTAATACGTCTATTAGATTCGGCAGATTCTGAATAAAACTCATTTGTTTGAACTTACTGAAGTGACTTTGTTGGAGTTGGAAACTCTGGATACGGACCACTTCAGGAACTGTTTTTTTTTAGTGAGTTGACGATGTATTCTGTGTTCTTAAAATAAATAATTTCTATTCGGTGAATGTTCGGCCTATTTTGATTTGATTCAATATTAGTTGTATAATTAAAAGAGCCCAATCCAAATGGGTAGCATGTTGTGAAAAAGTGCAATTGTGGCGGTTTATTCCCTATACACCTTCAGGCATGACAGGAACACTTACTTATTTACTCTCTTATTATAAAGTAATAATGTCCCTTATATAAAAATAAAAGTTACGCCTTTTCCTCTAAAAGTGTAAAATATCTTCATTTACCGTACATTCTGTTTTTTGTGTCAAAATAAATACAAATATGAAGGAGATCAAAGGAAGTTGCCGCTTTGAGGAAACGGTAACACATACGATAATTTAAATGATAAATTCGTTACGTCATTGAAAATCTAAGGTCGCATGCAAAAAATCATGGTATTCCATCAGACGGTTTTCGAGATATTACTGGAATTAGGGAGGCAAACAATCTGAAACAAACTATAGTAGAACAGTATCATCAGCATATCTCAGGTTATTGATTGTCTTTCCATTAATATTAGGCCTGGCATCTCTGAGATGTTTTTAAAGATTTGCTCAGTGTATAGATTGAACAAGCTTGGTGATAGGATGCATCCCTGTCTAACTCCTCTTTTTATATCAATGGGTGTAGAGTTCTCCTTTATATTTTATTATTGCTGTTTGCTCCCAGAACAAATTATATATTAGTCGTATGTCTGTGTCGTCCAGATTTATATCTTTTAGGCAGTCTATAAGTTGATTATCATGTATTCTATCAAAAGCTTTGACAAATAAATACAAACAGTGATGAATTCAGACAGTAATAAATATAGACAGTAATAAATACACAGTAATAAATATAGACAGTAATAAATATACAGTAATAAATATAGACGGTATTAATTATTAAAATAAAGTAAAGTACCCCCGTCACGTCAAGTGGCGTATAGGGAATATGGTGTTAGTAACCATAAATTTTAGCTCAGTGGTTAGTGAACTGGACTACAAAGGACAAGGGGTAGGGTTCGATCCCAATCGACGGCTTCCGGTTCACCCAGCCTTAAATGGGTACCGGATTTTTTTTCTGGGAAAGTAAAGCGGCACGGGCGCAATACCGACCACATTACATCAAAAAATCATGTGCCGAAGGTCTGTAAAATGTATGGTCACTAACACCATATTCCCTATACGCCACTTGGCGTGACGGGGGTACTTGACTTTTACTTTGTTAACCATAAATTTTACGGACCTTCGGCACATGATGTTTGGAGTAATATGGTCGGTATTACCCCCGTGCCGCTTTACTTCCCAGAAAAAAATCAGGTACCCATTAAAGGCTGGGTGAACCGGAAGCCGTCGGTGGGATTCGAACCCTATCTCTTCTCCTTTGTACTTCAGTTCACTAGCCACTGAGCTATCGCGGCTCCCAGTATTAATTATAGACAGTAATAAATATAGACAGCAATAAATATAGACAGTAATAAATATAGACATACTAAATATACACAGTAATAAATACAGACAGTATTAAATATATACAGTAGTAAATATAGATAGTAATAAAAATAGACATTAATAAATATAAACATCCTTTTTAAAGGATGGAAATGGCAGGACAAAATCACTAGCATAGAATTATGGAAATGTACCAGTCAAATACCAGGGGATAAAGAGATACAGGGAAGACGATGGCGCTGGATAGGGCACACACTACGGAAGCCAACTGAGAGTATTACACAACAGGCCCTTTTTTGGAATCCCCAGGGGAAAAGACAAAGAGGAAGACCAAGGAATTCTTGGAGAAGAAAGACAGAAGCAGAGATGAAGAGGATGGGGAAGACATGGAATGATCTTAAAAGAATGGCAAAAAACAGAATGACTTGGAAAGTGTTTGTTGAAGACCTATGCTCCACAGGGAGCTGAAAGTGTTTGTTGAAGACCTATGCTCCACAGGTGAGCTGAAAGTGTTTGTTGAAGACCTATGCTCCACAGGGAGTTGAAAGTGTTTGTTGAAGACCTATGCTCCACTGGGAGCTGAAAGTGTTTGTTGAAGACCTATGCACCACAGGGAGATGAACGTGTTTGTTGAAGACCTATGCTCCACAGGGAGCTGAAAGTGTTTGTTGAAGACCTATGCTCCACAGGGAGCTGAAAGTGTTTGTTGAAGACCTATGCTCCACAGGGAGCTGAAAGTGTTTGTTAAAGACCTATGCTCCACTGGGAGCTGAAAGTATTTGTTGAAGACCTATGCTCCACAGGGAGCTGAAAGTGTTTGTTGAAGATCTATGCTCCACTGGGAGCTGAAAGAGTTTGTTGAAGACCTATGCTCCAAAGGGAGATGAAAGTGTTTGTTGAAGACCTATGCTCCACGGGGAGCTGAAAGTGTTTGTTGAAGACCTATGCTCCACAGGGTGCTGAAAGTGTTTGTTGAAGACCTATGCTCCACAGGGAGCTGAAAGTGTTTGTTGAAGACCTATGCTCCACAGGGAGCTGAAAGTGTTTGTTGAAGACCTATGCTCCACATGGAGCTGAAAGTGTTTGTTGAAGACCTATGCTCCACTGGGAGCTGAAAGTGTTTGTTGAAGACATATGCTCCACTGGGAGCTGAAAGTGTTTGTTGAATACCTATGCTCCACAGGGAGCTGAAAGTGTTTGTTGAAGACCTATGCTCCACAGGGAGCTGAAAGTGTTTGTTGAAGACCTATGCTCCACTGGGAGCTGAAAGTGTTTGTTGAAGACCTATGCTCCACTTGGAGCTGAAAGTGTTTGTTGAAGACATATGCTCCACTGGAGCTGAAAGTGTTTGTTGAAGACCTATGCTCCACAGGAAGCTGAAAGTGTTTGTTGAAGACCTATGCTCCACAGGGAACTGAAAGTGTTTGTTGAAGACCTATGCTCCACTGGGAGCTGAAAGTGTTTGTTGAAGACCTATGCTCCACTGGGAGCTGAAAGTGTTTGTTGAAGACCTATGCTCCAAATGGAGCTGAAAGTGTTTGTTGAAGACCTATGCTCCACTGGGAGCTGAAAGTGTTTGTTGAAGACCTATGCTCCACAGGGAGCTGAAAGTGTTTGTTGAAGACCTATCTATGCTCCACAGGGAACTGAAAGTGTTTGTTGAAGACCTATGCTCCACTGGGAGCTGAAAGTGTTTGTTGAAGACCTATGCTCCACTGGGAGCTGAAAGTGTTTGTTGAAGACCTATGCTCCACTGGGAGCTGAAAGTGTTTGTTGAAGACCTATGCTCCACTGGGAGCTGGAAGTATTTGTTGAAGACCTATGCTCCACAGGGAGCTGAAAGTGTTTGTTGAAGACCTATGCTCCACAGGGAGCTGAAAGTGTTTGTTGAAGACCTATCTATGCTCCACAGGGAACTGAAAGTGTTTGTTGAAGACCTATGCTCCACTGGGAGCTGAAAGTGTTTGTTGAAGACCTATGCTCCACTGGGAGCTGAAAGTGTTTGTTGAAGACCTATGCTCCACTGGGAGCTGAAAGTGTTTGTTGAAGACCTATGCTCCACTGGGAGCTGGAAGTATTTGTTGAAGACCTATGCTCCACAGGGAGCTGAAAGTGTTTGTTGAAGACCTATGCTCCACAGGGAGCTGAAAGTGTTTGTTGAAGACCTATGCTCCACAGGGAGCTGAAAGTGTTTGTTGAAGACCTATGCTCCACAGGGAGCTGAAAGTGTTTGTTGAAGACCTATGCTCCACTGGAAGCTGAAAAGGTAGAAGAAGAGGAAGATAATAAATATATCATCATCATCATGTGCCATACCGGTTGGCGTAGGTGATCATGTCCCTCCACAATCTTCTATCTACAGTGCATCGTATCAGTTCTGTTGTTGACTGTTTTCCATGCCATGACACCAAGCTATCCAGTATTTTCTCTCTTTGTCGCCCGCGATCACTCTTTCCTTTTATTTTGCCAGTTGTAACCAAGTATTCCAACTTTCCTCTTCTCATGATGTGCCAGAAAATGTTGATTGCTTCTTTCTGATGTTTTTTAAGAGCTCCCTTTTTGTGTTGGCCTCTTTGAGAACTTTCTCATTGGTCTTTTTAGCTGTCCAGGGAGCTTTCAACATTCTTCTGAGACATCCCATCTCTGTGGCCTCTAATCGTCTTTTCATTTGTTTGTCTACTGTCCATGATTTGCTTCCATAGGTCAGAATTGGTTCTATATAGCACCGATGAACTCTCTTTCTCATTTTATTGACATAGATTTGTTGCATAAGATATTTTTCATTTTCTGAAATGCTATTTTGGCCTGAGCTATTCTGTTTTTTATTTCTGTGGTGCATCTCCCATCTAATGTTATTATTGTGCCCAAGTATTTGAAACGTTGCACTTGTTTCAGATTTGTCTCGTTTATTTTTATGTTGCATGATGGTGATGATTGTTTCTTCGATATAACCATTACTTCTGTTTTCTTACTATTCAACTGAGACCTTTCTTGTTGCTTTCTTTTACTATTATGTCTATCATTTCTTGTAGTTCATTCTCTGTCTCTGCATATCGCAAATTATTTATGTTGTGACCGTTGACTTCAATTCCTTTTTTGTCTACTATTGATCTCATAAAATGTTCGCTGTAAAGTGAAAACAAATCCGGCGACAGAACACAGCCTTGTCTTACCCTTGTTTTATAAATTGGAATTGTCCTGTTTGGTTGTTAATTCGTATAGCTACTGTTTGTTGCCAGTACATGTTTTTTATGATTCGCAGATCCTTGCCATCAATGTTTAATTTCTCCAGCATATTGATTATTTCCACATGCTTTACTTTGTCAAATGCTTTCATGTAGTCTATAAAGCACATATATAGATCTTTCTTTACCTCTATAGATCTGTCTATCAATGTTCTTAAGATGTATATAGCATTATTGGTGCCCTTTCCTTCCACAAATCCACATTGTTCCTCACTTATTTCTGGTTTTATTTTGTTCCTTACACGTCTCATGATTATTCTTAGTAATATTTTCGTCATATGGCTCATGAGACTAATAGTACGATGGTCTTCACAATTAGTGGCTCCTGACTTCTTCGGTATGGCTACAAAGATAGATTTTAGTAGATCTTCGGGTATGTGTCCAGTGTTATATATGTCATTGAGTAGTTTTGTCACACACTTGTACTCCCAGCTCTCCTAATGCATTTATCTCTTCGATTGTTATATTGTCAGGACCTGGAGCTTTGCCTCTTTTCATGTGTTGAATTGCGTCCTCCACTTCACTCTGCATTATTGGTGGTCCTGTGTCTTCATTTGAATTGTTTAATTCTGGTCTTTCATCATCATAGAGTTGACTGATATATTCTGTCCATCTTTCCATTGTCTTCTCCTGTCCCATTATTATATTTTCTTCCTTTGATTTCACATATCCTGAAACTTTGACTTCTTTTCTTCCTGTTAATTCATTTAACTGATTGTGCATACATTTTGAGTCTTTCTTTTGTTGTTTTTCCATTTCTTCACATTTCTGTTTTAACCATCCTTCCTTTGCTTCTCTGCACTTGTTTTGGATCTCTTTGTGCAATATTTTGTATGTCCATTCTTCTTTCATATGTTTTCTTCTTTCGTCCATTAGTTGTAATATTTCTTCTGTCATCCATTTCTTTTTGTTGATTCTTTTAATCATTGGTACTACTTCTTTTGATGTTTGTTGAATCAATTGTTTGAGCATTTCCCACTGCTCCTGGATGTCCTGTATTTTCTCAATAGCATTATATGTATTTTGTACTATCGTGCTGTACTTATCACTCATCTGTTTATCTACTCTTAGCATATCTAGTTCTAATTTTATATTTCTTGGTGATTTCTGTGCCTTCCGCAGTTTTATTCTTATCTTTCCAACTACTGGTACATGGTCACTATTGCAATCTGCTCCTGGCCTTGTTTAAACCGATGTTAGCCCATTCCTGAATCTTCTCTGTACCAGTATAAAATCAATTTGATTGTTTACTTTTTTGTCTGGGCTTTGCCATGTCCATAGTCGCCTAGGGTGTTGTTTGAACCAGGTGTTACCTATAATCATTTCATGTGTCTTTGCCCAATCTATCAATCTATCTCTTCTGTCATTCGTCTCTCCAAGGCCATGCCCCCCCCCCCCCCAAACACATTTTGCACTTTAGCTGTTCCTACCTTTGCATTGAAATCCCCTAATATAACAGTTATTTCTTGGGGTTTACACTGTTCCATGGTCGCCTCTAGCTCCTCGTAAAAAGTGTCAATGTCTTCTTCTTCGCTATTACTTGTTGGTGCATAAACTTGAATTATGTTAATATCCGTTGATCTGCCTCTCAATTTTACTAGCAGAATTCTGTCTGATACTGGCCAAAATCCTTCCACTGTTTTGCTTCTTTCTCTATCTAACATGATGCCTACTCCTCTTTCGTGTGTGGTTTCCCCCAGAGTAAATTACATTTCCGATGTCGCGTTGTAATAATCCTGCTCCTGTCCATCTCATTTCACATAGTCCCAAGATGTTCAATTTCATTCTCTTCATTTCTTGGCTGATGTTTTCTAGTTTTCCAACCTGGAATGCTGATCTAATGTTCCAAGTTCCTATTGCTAGTGTCTCTTTATTTTTGATCTTGCATACAGTTGCTTGATGACGATCGGGTGTCACCTGTAGCACATGAAGCTCCCTACCGGACGAGGTGGCTGTGGTGAAGTCCCCATTAACGTCGTTAGCTGTAAATAGAAGGTTGTGATTTGTCATGATTATTCCAGGCAATTTAAGAAGGTAGTTTGCCATTCCTTTCCTTCTTGGCTGTGACTGTACTAGTCGGAGATCGCAGCCATTGTCTCTATACATGAGATCCTCTGCCTGCCATCGCGGTGAGGGGACCATAACCGGCACTACTTGTCGGCTGCTCCCACGTCATCATCCACCACCTGCTCCAATGGCTTCACATAACCCTGATAGGGGTGCTAAACGGGAGCTCCACCTTGCCCAGGGGTGTCCCGAAGACTAGCGGAGGAAAGGAGACGTCTTACTCCTCCTTTGGTAGGGCAATAAATATATACAGGAATAAAAATAGATAGTAATAAATATTTACAATAATAAATATAGATAGTAATATATGTGGACAGTAATAAATATGGAGAGTAATAAACACAGACAGTAATAAATACAGATAGTAATAAATATATACAGTAATAAATACAGACAGTAATAAATACAGATAGTAATAAAAATAAACAGTAATAAATATAGATAGTAATAAATATAGACAGTAACAAATACAGACAGTAATAAATATACACATTAATAAATATAGGTAGTAATAAATACAGACAGTAATAAATATATACAGTAAAGAGTTTATACAGTAATAGAGACAGTAAAAAATATAGACAGTAATAAATGTAGACAGTAATAAATATAGACAGTAATAAATGTAGACAGTAATAAATATAGACAGTAATAAATAAAGACAGTAATAAATATATACAGTAATAAATATATACAGTAATAACTATATACAGTAATAAATATATATACACATAGTAATAAATACAGACAGGAATAAATACAGACAGTAATAAATACACATAGTAATAAATACAGACAGTAATAAATATATACAGTAATAAAAATAAACAGTAATAAATATAGACAGTAATAAATATAGACAGTAACAAATATAGACAGTAATAAATATAGATAGTAACAAATATAGACAGCAATAAATATAGATAGTAATAAATATAGGCAGTAATAACTATACACAGTAATAAATATAGACAGTAATAAATATAGACAGTAATAACTATATACAGTAATAAATATATACAGTAATAAATATAGACAATAATAAATATATACAGTAATAACTATATACAATAATAAATATAGACAGTAATAAATATAGACAGTAATAACTATATACAACAATAAATATAGACAGTAATAAATATATAGACAGTAATAGCTATACACAATAATAAATATAGACAGTATTAAATATAGACAGTAATAAATATATACAGTATTAAATGCAGACAGTAATAAATATAGACAGTAATAAATATATACAGTAATAAATATAGACAGCCATAAATATAGACAGTAAAAAATATAGACAGTAATAAATATATACAGTAAAAAATATAGACAGTAATAAACATAGACAGTAATAACTATATACAATGATAAATATAGACAGTAAAAAATATAGACAGTAATAAATATAGACAGTAAAAAAATATAGACAGTAATAAATATATTCAGTAATAAATATATACAGTAATAAATATAGACACTAATATATATAGACAGTAAAAAATATAGACAGTAATAAATATAGACAAAAAAAATATAGACAGTAACACATATAGACAGTAATAAATATAGACAGTAACAAACATAGACAGTAATAACTATATACAAAATGTAAATATAGACAGTAATAAATATAGACAGTAAAAAATATAGACTAATAAATATAGACAGTAAAAATATAGACTGTAATAAATATATACAGTAATAAATATAGACAGTAAAATATATAGACAGTAAAAATATAGACAGTAATAAATATAGACAGCAAAAAATATAGACAGTAACAAATATAGACAGTAGTAAATATAGACAGTAATAAATATAGACAGTATAATCATAGACAGTAATAAATATAGACAGTAATAAATATAGACAGTAATAAATATAGACAGTAATAAATACAGACAGTAAAAAATATCGTTATCATCATCATCAAGTATTGGGCCTACTGGCATAGGTGATCTTCTCTCTCCACAACTTTCGATCTCGGCAGCTATTTATTATTTCTGTTGTTGACCTTCTGCCAAGCCATTCTCTTAAGCTGTCTGTTATTTTTTCTCTTTGCTTCCCTCAATTTTTCCATTTGTTACAATATATTCCAGTTGTTCTCATCTCATTACATGGCCAAGAAATGATGATTGTTTCTTCCTAATATTGGAAATTAGCTCTCTTTTTGCTTTGGCCTCTTTCAGAACATCTTCATTATTCTTCTTAGCTTTCCATGGTATTCTCAACATTCTTCTGTAAAACCATATTTCTACAGACTCCAGTGATTTTCTTGTCTGTTCTCCTATTGTCCATGATTCACATCCATATGTTAAGACTGGCTCTACATAACATTTAAGAACTATTTTTCTTGTTTCTATTGTCAAAAATGGATTGCATAGTATCTTCCTCATTTTCTGGAAAGCTGCTTTTGACTGAGCCATTCTACATCTCACCTCTTTTGTACATCTTCCGTCTGAGGTTAACAAAGTTCCCAAATATTTAAATTCATTTACCTGTTTTAATATTGTTCTACTTGTCTTTATTTTGCACTGTGGGGATGTCTTTTTCTTTGTTGTTACCATTACTTCTATCTTTTTGTTATTATGGCAGGGTCCTTTATTTTTGCTTTCTTTCATTATAATGTCCAACATTTCTTGTAACTCATTTTCACTCTTAGCGATTAATACTGTATCATCAGCATACCTTAGACTATTTATATTATGACTTACAATTGGTATTCCAGGCATGCCCCTTATGGATCTTAAAATAATCTCACTATACATATTAAACAAATGTCTGGTGACAGCACACAACCTTGTCTAACACCCTGTTTTATTTGTTAAAACATAGTAATAAATATAGACAGTAAAAAATACAGACAGTAATAAATACAGACAGTAATAAATACACATAGTAATAAATACAGACAGTAATAAATACAGACAGTAATAAATACAGACAGTAATAAATACAGACATTAATAAATACATATAGTAATAAATGCAGACAGTAATAAATACACATAGTAATAAATACAGACAGTAATAAATACAGACAGTAATAAATACAGATAGTAATAAATACAGACAGTAATAAATACACATAGTAATAAATACAGACAGTAATAAATACACATAGTAATAAATACAGACAGTAATAAATACAGACAGTAATAAATACACATAGTAATAAATACAGACAGGAATAAATACAGACAGTAATAAATAACAAGCGTAATAAATACATATAGTAATAAATACAGACAGTAATAAATATTAAGAGTAATAAATACAGACAGCAATAAATACAGACAGTAATAAATACTAAGAGTAATAAATACAGACAGCAATAAATACAGACAGTAAAAAATACAGACATTAATAAATACAGACAGTAATAAATACAGATAGTAATAAATACAGATAGTAATAAATACAGATAGTAATAAATGCAGACAGTAATAAATATATACAGTAATAAATATAGATAGTAATAAATATAGACAGTAATAAATATAGACAGTAACAAATATAGACAGTAATAAATATAGATAGTAATAAATATTGACAGTAATAAATATAGACAGTAACAAATATAGACAGTAATAAATATAGATAGTAATAAATATAGGCAGTAATAAATATAGACAGTAATAAATATAGACAGTAATAAATATAGACAGTAATAATTATATACAGTAATAAATATATACAGTAATAAATATAGACAGTAATAAATATAGACAGTAGTAACTATATACAATAATAAATATAGACAGTAATAAATATAGACAGTAATAACTATATACAATAATAAATATAGACAGTAATAAATATAGACAGTAATAACTATATACAATAATAAATATAGACAGTAATAAATATAGACAGTAATAAATATATACAGTATTAAATGCAGACAGTAATAAATATAGACAGTAATAAATATATACAGTAATAAATATAGACAGCAATAAATATAGACAGTAAAAAATATAGACAGTAATAAATATATACAGTAATAAATATAGACAGTAATAAACATGGACAGTAATAACTAGATACAATAATAAATATAGACAGTAATAAATATAGACAGTAAAAATATAGACAGTAACACATATAGACAGTAATAAATATAGACAGTAACAAACATAGACAGTAATAACTATATACAAAATGTAAATATAGACAGTAATAAATATAGACTGTAAAAAATATAGACAGTAATAAATATAGACAGTAAAAAATATAGACAGTAAAAAATATAGACAGTAATAAATATAGACAGTAATAAATATAGACAGTAAAAAATATAGACAGTAATAAATATTGACAGTAACAAATATAGACAGTAGTAAATATAGACAGTAATAAATATAGACAGTAATAATCATAGACAGTAATAAATATAGACAGTAATAAATATAGACAGTAATAAATATAGACAGTAATAAATACAGACAGTAAAAAATATCGTTATCATCATCATCAAGTATTGGGCCTACTGGCATAGGTGATCTTCTCTCTCCACAACTTTCGATCTCGGCAGCTATTTATTATTTCTGTTGTTGACCTTCTGCCAAGCCATTCACTTAAGCTGTCTGTTATTTTTTCTCTTTGCTTCCCTCAATTTTTCCATTTGTTACAATATATTCCAGTTGTTCTCATCTCATTACATGGCCAAGAAATGATGATTGTTTCTTCCTAATATTGGAAATTAGCTCTCTTTTTGCTTTGGCCTCTTTCAGAACATCTTCATTATTCTTCTTAGCTTTCATGGTATTCTCAACATTCTTCTGTAAAACCATATTTCTACAGACTCCAGTGATTTTCTTGTCTGTTCTCCTATTGTCCATGATTCACATCCATATGTTAAGACTGGCTCTACATAACATTTAAGAACTATTTTTCTTGTTTCTATTGTCAAAAATGGATTGCATAGTATCTTCCTCATTTTCTGGAAAGCTGCTTTTGACTGAGCCATTCTACATCTCACCTCTTTTGTACATCTTCCGTCTGAGGTTAACAAAGTTCCCAAATATTTAAATTCATTTACCTGTTTTAATATTGTTCTACTTGTCTTTATTTTGCACTGTGGGGATGTCTTTTTCTTTGTTGTTACCATTACTTCTATCTTTTTGTTATTATGGCAGGGTCCTTTATTTTTGCTTTCTTTCATTATAATGTCCAACATTTCTTGTAACTCATTTTCACTCTTAGCGATTAATACTGTATCATCAGCATACCTTAGACTATTTATATTATGACTTACAATTGGTATTCCAGGCATGCCCCTTATGGATCTTAAAATAATCTCACTATACATATTAAACAAATGTCTGGTGACAGCACACAACCTTGTCTAACACCCTGTTTTATTTGTTAAAACATAGTAATAAATATAGACAGTAAAAAATATAGACTATCAAAAATAAAGACAGTAATAAATACAGACAGTAATAAATACAGACTAATAAATACAGATAGTAATAAATACAGACACTAATAAACGCATATAGTAATAAATAGAGACAATAATAAAAACACATAGTAATAAATACAGACAGTAATAAACGTATATAGTAATAAATACAGATAGTAATAAATACAGACACTAATAAACGCATATAGTAATAAATACAGATAGTAATAAATACACATAGTAATAAATACAGAAAGTAATAAATACAGACAGTAATAAATACACATAGTAATAAATACAGATAGTAATAAATACAGACAGTAATAGATACACATAGTAATAAATACAGACAGTAATAAACGCAGATAGTAATAAATACAAATAGTAATAAATACAGACAGTAATAAACGCATATAGTAATAAATACAGATAGTAATAAATACAGACAGTAATAAATACAGACAGTAATATATACAGACAGTAATAAATACAGACAGTAATAAATACACATAGTAATAAATACAGACAGTAATAAATACAGACAGTAATAAATACAGACAGTAATAAATACACATAGTAATAAATACAGACAGTAATAAATACAGACAGTAATAAATACAGACAGTAATAAATACATATAGTAATAAATACAGACAGTAATAAATACACATAGTAATAATTTGCAGACAGTAATAAATACAGACAGTAATAAATACATATAGTAATAAATACAGACAGTAATAAATACAGACAGTAATAAATACACATAGTAATAAATACAGACAGTAATAAATACACATAGTAATAAATACAGACAGTAATAAATACAGACAGTAATAAATAACAAGCGTAATAAATACAGACAGTAATAAATACTAAGAGTAATAAATACAGACAGCAATAAATACAGACAGTAATAAATACTAAGAGTAATAAATACAGACAGCAATAAATACAGACAGTAATAAATACAGACAATAATAAATACAGATAGTAATAAATGCAGATAGTAATAAATGCAGACAGTAATAAATGCAGATAGTAATAAATACAGACAGTAATAAATACAGACAGTAATAAATACAGACAATAATAAATACAGATAGTAATAAATGCAGATAGTAATAAATGCAGACAGTAATAAATGCAGATAGTAATAAATACAGACAGTAATAAATACAGACAGTAATAAATACAGATAGTAATAAATACAGATAGTAATAAATGCAGACAGTAATAAATACAGACAGTAATAAATACAGACAGTAATAAATACAGACAGTAATAAATACAGACAGTAATACATATCTATCTAGATATCTATTGACCTTTCAAGCCGAAACGGCCCATAGGCCATAGACCCAGATACCCTATCTCTTGTCTAAATGTTTATTCTAGCAGTTTTTGATCTTGTCAAGATCGTTTATCAAATCTCGCCATTTGTCTCTGTTCTGTGCAAGCAACTCTATCTCATTGAGGCAGCCGATTCCTATTGCTCTTGCCTCTCTGATCAATGTTCTTCTCAGTGTTTCTCTTGGTCGACCTCTTTTCCTCTTACCTGTTGTTTACCACATGAGGGCTTGCTTTGTTGTTCGATTATTATCTCTCCTCACCACATGTCCAACATATGACCATAGTCCTTTCTTTATTACTGAAGATATTAGTGGTTGATTGGCGATTTCTCTCATTTCCTCGTTCGTTTTTTTTTCAATTAGTATATATATATATATATATATAGAGAGAGAGAGAGAGAGAGAGAGAGTAATAAAGACAGGTGTTGTGGCAGGACAGATCAGCCGGTGACAAGCGATCGTCAGGAAACCAACAGAAATGTGGACCACAGAAAGTAGAGAAGAGTAGATGGGGAAACAACAAGGTTGAGAAGAATGTCGACGACAGACAGTGGCAAAAGATCAGATCAATAACATTGTCATTCTTATAATGTCACCACAACTACGTGTCATATACAGTGACCTCTCTCTATTCCCGTGCCATACAGTGACCTCTCTCTATTCCCGTGCCATACAGTGACCTCTCTCTATTCCCGTGCCATACAGTGACCTCTATTCCCGTGTCAGGGACAGAAGAAATGACAGATAGAAGATAAGATAGAAACACTAAAGAAAGATTCTCCTGTTGGCCTGACCTAATTCTCTTGCCTTACCTGGCAGGTGTGCTACTTTCATTAAAGAAATGATTCTAAAAATAAGACAATATGTTTGTGGGAAGGAAATAATAATGGCAGGTAAAAGCCAAATTAACTGCAACCTGCAACGTGCAATATGGCAGCCCATGACGGGCATGGGAAAACCCAATGGGAAATTCCTGGACAGTAGGCGTGAAGTCAGGACGCAAACTGAGGTAGGAAGTGGGAAGCTGTGAACTGTTGTGTTTGTCTGCGCTCTGTCAGGCAAATGTTATCATCACGTGGACATCAGCGCAAAGACACGGGCGCGCTGCTCTCGTGCGTGGGGACACCTGTAGAAGGAATGCCGGGCCAGTTAATGTGAGGGCATTCCGATCAGGGAGTTGGTAATCTCTTCTCGACATCGACAAGCTTTCGGGAGCCTGGGTTTGTGAAGAAAGTGTTTAAAGACAAGAGTCCACGTCCGTGTTTGTCAAGCTGGCCACGGGTTCATGTTGTCAACGCCACTGCTGCTGTCCACGGTGTGCTGTCACTGTGTCAACAGTTGCGGAGGATCTCCGTGACCGGCGCCCATTTGAGGGTTATAATTGAAACCTAGATCACGTGACAAAACACAAAGGGTATCAGGCACAAATAGATGCTACAGTTGTTGCTGTTTCTATCTTTGGAATGTCTTCATTTCTTGACATAATCACAACTGTAGTCTCTCACTACAGGCTTGCAACTACTCTCTACACGTTATCTCATATTGAAAGTACTCTCTAGACGTTATCTGATATTAAAAGTGCTCTCAAGACATTATCCGATATTGAAAGTACTCTCTAGACGTTATCTGATATTGAAAGTACTCTCTAGACTTTATCTGATATTGAAAGTACTCTCTAGACGTTATCTGATATTGAAAGTACTCTCTACACGTTATCTCATATTGAAAGTGCTCTCTAGACATTATCTGATATTGAAAGTACTCTCTAGACGTTATCTGATATTGAAAGTACTCTCTAGACGTTATCTGATATTGAAAGTACTCTCTAGACGTTATCTGATATTGAAAGTACTCTCTAGACGTTATCTGATATTGAAAGTACTCTCTACACGTTATCTCATATTGAAAGTGCTCTCTAGACATTATCTGATATTGAAAGTACTCTCTAGACGTTATCTGATATTGAAAGTACTCTCTAGACATTATCTGATATTAAAAGTGCTCTCTAGACATTATCTGATATTGAAAGTACTCTCTAGACGTTATCTGATATTGAAAGTA
Organism: Megaustenia siamemsis; assembly: GCA_032433765.1. NCBI lineage: Eukaryota > Metazoa > Mollusca > Gastropoda > Stylommatophora > Ariophantidae > Megaustenia > Megaustenia siamemsis. The sequence goes on along the minus strand of JAVIAB010000050.1, from coordinate 84,042,084 downwards.
CTCTCTAGACGTTATCTGATATTGAAAGTACTCTCTGGACGTTTTCTGATATTGAAAGTACTCTCTAGACGTTATCAGATATTGAAAATAGTTTACATATTATCATACATTCAAAGTACTCTATATGTTTTCAAATATTGAAAGTACTCTATATGTTATCAGTTATTGAAAGTTCACTATACTTGTAGGAGTGTACGTTACAGCCCACCACTGGCTCCTTGTTACCAGCTTTACTGTAGTACTGCAATTATCTGCATGTTCTCAACTACTGTAAGACCTAAAAAAAAGAGGTACAGTAGAAGTGTTGAGGCGTTTTGCAAAAGCCGGTGAGAGCGTTATTGAGAAGCGAAAGGTAAGGGAATTGTGACGGTGTGAGCGTTACTGGGAAAAAAAACAACCGTTACTGTTACGCTTCCTATATGCCTGGTAAATTTTCTACATTTGTTTTCTAGACTTTTGTTAAACCTCCTATATAGTGTATATATTTCAGTCACACTTTCTGTTTTCTTTTTCTGTTTTCCTGATTCAATTTTTATATTCGCTTCCTGTATTTCTACATGCAATTTAAACGATAACACATTACAATTTTTATATTAAAAGAAACATTCGTGATATTCAATATTTTCTGTTTTTCTACATTTGGTATTTTAACAAATTCTTCCATATCTACTTTTTCTCACTTCATATCCACACGCTTTTGTCTGCTCTCTCTTCATCTCTACAAGCACTTTATTTTTTCTCTCTTCATCTCTACAAGCAATTTATCTTTTCTCACTTCATCTCAACAAGCACTTTATCTTTTCTTTCTTCATCTCTACAAGCACTTTATCTTGCCTTGGTTAATCCTAATAAAGCATCAGTTTCATGGTTCTCCCTTAACAATAATATCGTTAATACGACCACACCGGTAGTACGAATGGGAGCTGATGAGGTGACCAGGGACAAGTTGATGACATACCTCGAAGTTAAGTTTGATCGCAGCCTGTATTTTCGGGACCACGTCGACCATATGATAACAAAATCCAGCAAAGGATTAGCCGCCTTGAAGGTCATGCCAGCTGCCAACATCGAGCAGAGGCTACTTACTCTTCTGTTCCAGGGATTAGTCCTTGCACCAATCGAGTATGCCCTGGCCATTCTTACTGTCAGTACGACTCAAATTGATAGGCTGGAGAAAATACAAAATGAAGCCATGCGCATTATCTTGGGATGTACAAGGGACACTCCCTGTGTAGCAATGAGGTATCTTCTTGACTTTCCAACCATGGATGACAGAATCAAGATCTGGAGAGCACGAGCATACATGAAGATTAGTACAGATAAAGAGCAGCCATTGCACCACGTGCTCAACACAGGGAAAGGTGTCAGGCTAAAAAGAGGCAAATCATGGGTGGGCCGAGCAGAAGATGTCATCAAACAGGTTTGTGGGCTTACCAATATCAGCGTTGGTGAGGAGTGGATACTGGTGCCTACGTCATTCAAAGGGCCTTTCTCATGTATTGTCACACTCAACAGGAAAAGTAGGGACAGAACCCGGTCGTGGTTAATGCTGAGGTCAACGGTCTCATCTGCGATAACACCAATGAGAAAGATGCAGTCATCTATACAGACTAATCTGTAAGACGACACCAAAGAAGTGCATGGCATTTACAGCATGCTCGGCAGGCAGAATAGTCAAGGAAGACAGTGGTGCATACGTCATGACCACGAGTAGCATGACAATGGAGGCGATGGCAGTGACCAAGGCATTCAAATGGTTAGAGTCACAAGACTACACCCACGCATGTATACTGAGTGATTCGATGAGCAGGATAAAAAAAGTGGAGGCGGGCTCTGTACGTACGCAATGGGTAGAGTCGTTGCAGAAATAAAAAAATACGTAAGGTCACCTTTGTCTATGTCCTGGACATGCGGGAGTGAGGGGAAATGAAAGAGCGAACAGGTTGGCTAGCTGCGCTGTCGTTGAGGTCGGGCAACCGATGGATCGGGCGGACATCATCAATGCCCTTCGAGATGTGGGAGGAGCACAGGACTTCGACAAACACAGATCCACGTCACTTCTTCGGATGATGGAAATGGGAGTTAAGATGGGCACAGCCAGAAATGAGAAACTTGGTGGCCGTGTAAGAAGACTTATCAACCAACATAGAACTGGAGTCGGCAGTCGCTGGACACTGCGGAATTGCTGAGGAGGAGATCTGAGCACCTATGGACATGTTCGGAGTGCAATGATGATGACCCACAAATAACGCAATAACTCAAGCACTTTATCTTTTTACACCTCATCTTCACAAGTACTTTATCTTTTCTCACTTCATCTCTACAAGCACTTTGTCTTTTCCTTCACTTTTTATTTGATACAAAGGCAAGTAGAGTTCTGGCACGGCTTCCTGAAGGTGTATTTAATACATGGTTTAAGTGACGTCATTTAAACATACAATTGTTTCCTCGTTCATGATGTTCTCATTTCCTCTTTCTACTGGTCGTGACAAAGTCTCGCTGTCTTTAACTGTCCTACATTTGGTTTGATGATCAGAGCTCGTAGTTACAAACACATCATCTCTAATAAATCTCTATAAAAGGTTCCTGTGATCACTAGTTTTTTTGTTGACTCGCCTTCGCTAGCTTCTAGCCCTTGCCATCAAACTGGAAAGACACGTCGTGCCGCATTGTGACAACATCAGCGTGTTTCTGTTGGCTGCTGTCAGTTGGCCAAATTGACCAACAATACGACACCCACGGAAACAGAATCGCTCGCTTCAAATGCACAAGCCACAACGTTGAATATTTTCTTTGGGACTTGCACAAATAAGCACACCGGATCTCCACAAACATTACGTCGGCTCAAGATACACGACAAGACATACTTGTGTAGAATCAGATAGTTCGCCAGGGACTTCACAAATAAAAACGTTTACTGCATTAGATAGAGCGCCAAAGTGGGAGCTTTCTTTTTTCTTTTTTTTTTTTTAATCTAAAAACGAATTCGCTCAAAATTATCAGAGAACGGGAAGCGAGAATCACGTGTCTTGTCATGTTAAAACAGGAGTCGGTGTAGTTCTCGTGGAATTTGCTCAATGAAAGAAAACAAATCGTTAAGAGGTGAAGACACAAGTTACCTACCGTTGATATAGCAGCAAGGGAAGCGAGTCACTGGATTGTGTAACGTGAGAACTTGCTACTTCAGCCGCTCGGAGCACGGTGCTAAGTGCACATCTGACCCGACTTTCTTCACACTCTCTCTTTGTTTGTTGATCTTGACAAGAAGATGTTGCATGCACTGATGACGCTAGTACTGTTTCTTCATCGATGGTCTTCATTAAGACTAGTCTTGTATTTGAACTGATCTTTTCTTTTTTCTCTATCGCAGACTTTAGCTGATCTGCATTTCTTATTGAACTTTCGTGCTCACGTGCCAGTGGTTTTTGATGATTTGTTCATTTGACCGATCTGTTTATACACTTGATTGAACTGTTTGTACACTTGATTGAACTGTTTGTACATTTGATTGAACTGTTTGTACATTTGATTGAACTGTTTATACACTTGAGTGAACTGTTTGTACACTTGATTGAACTGTTTGTACACTTGATCGAACTGTTTGTACACTTGATTGAACTATTTGTACACTTGTCACTGGCGTTAATGTTCATCAGTTCACTGTGCAGCACAAGGCCGCGTGTTATTCCTCCCCCCCCCCCCCCACTATATATGCAAGTTAGCCAACCCATCAGAGACAAGGGAGATCAACGAACTTCTATTTGTAGAAGATCAGGCACTAACACATGGACAAATAGAAGACCTACAAGAACACTTAAATAGACTCAACAACACAGGCACTAACACATGGACAAATAGAAGACCTACAAGAACACTTAAATAGGCTCAACAACACAGGCACTAATACATGGACAAATAGAAGACATACAAGAACACTTAAATAGGCTCAACAACACAGGCACTAATACATGGACAAATAGAAGACATACAAGAACACTTAAATAGGCTCAACAACACAGGCACTAACACATGGACAAATAGAAGACCTACAAGAACACTTAAATAGACTCAACAACACAGGCACTAACACATGGACAAATAGAAGACCTACAAGAACACTTAAATAGGCTCAACAACACAGGCACTAATACATGGACAAATAGAAGACATACAAGAACACTTAAATAGGCTCAACAACACAGGCACTAATACATGGACAAATAGAAGACATACAAGAACACTTAAATAGGCTCAACAACACAGGCACTAACACATGGACAAATAGAAGACATACAAGAACACTTAAATAGGCTCAACAACACAGGCACTAACACATGGACAAATAGAAGACATACAAGAACACTTAGATAGGCTCAACAACACAGGCACTAATACATGGACAAATAGAAGACCTACAAGAACACTTAAATAGGCTCAACAACACAGGCACTAACACATGGACAAATAGAAGACATACAAGAACACTTAGATAGGCTCAAGAACACAGGCACTAATACATGGACAAATAGAAGACCTACAAGAACACTTAAATAGGCTCAACAACACAGGCACTAACACATGGACAAATAGAAGACATACAAGAACACTTAGATAGGCTCAACAACACAGGCACTAATACATGGACAAATAGAAGACATACAAGAACACTTAAATAGGCTCAACAACACAGGCACTAACACATGGACAAATAGAAGACATACAAGAACACTTAAATAGGCTCAACAACACAGGCACTAACACATGGACAAATAGAAGACCTACAAGAACACTTAAATAGGCTCAACAACACAGGCACTAACACATGGACAAATAGAAGACCTACAAGAACACTTAAATAGGCTCAACAACACAGGCACTAATACATGGACAAATAGAAGACATACAAGAACACTTAAATAGACTCAACAACACAGGCACTAACACATGGACAAATAGAAGACCTACAAGAACACTTAAATAGGCTCTACAACACAGGCACTAATACATGGACAAATAGAAGACCTACAAGAACACTTAAATAGGCTCAACAACACAGGCACTAATACATGGACAAATAGAAGACATACAAGAACACTTAAATAGGCTCAACAACACAGGCACTAATACATGGACAGATAGAAGACCTACAAGAACACTTAAATAGGCTCAACAACACAGGCACTAATACATGGACAAATAGAAGACCTACAAGAACACTTAAATAGGCTCAACAACACAGGCACTAATACATGGACAAATAGAAGACCTACAAGAACACTTAAATAGGCTCAACAACACAGGCACTAATACATGGACAAATAGAAGACATACAAGAACACTTAAATAGGCTCAACAACACAGGCACTAATACATGGACAAATAGAAGACCTACAAGAACACTTAAATAGACTCAACAACACAGGCACTAACACATGGACAAATAGAAGACCTACAAGAACACTTAAATAGGCTCAACAACACAGGCACTAATACATGGACAAATAGAAGACATACAAGAACACTTAAATAGACTCAACAACACAGGCACTAACACATGGACAAATAGAAGACATACAAGAACACTTAAATAGACTCAACAACACAGGCACTAACACATGGACAAATAGAAGACCTACAAGAACACTTAAATAGGCTCAACAGCACAGGCACAGAATACAACATGAAAATCTTACATCAACAAAACAGAAGTCATGAATGTCGCCAACAATAAACAGGACATCAACATAACTATAGAAGGCAGACAACTAAAGCAAGTAGAGGAAATCAAATACCTAGGAAGTCTAATGACAAACGACAATTCACAAACAGCAGAGATAGAATCAAGATACAACAAAACTTGTCAAATCATCGGACAGTTATCACCACTATTGTCCAACAAGGAAATAACTCCAGAGGCAAAAAAGGCACTCTACAATACAAACTTCATCCCAATGTTGTGCTACCAATGCCAGACCTGGATCCTAGATGCAAGAACAGTAAGAAAAATAACCTCTACAGAGATGAAATGTGTTAGACGAATGACAGGAAACAGTCTTAGAGATAAGATCAGAAATGAAGAACTGAGAAAGAAAGCTAGGAATAGCCCCATCCATAGAATATATAAGGAAACAACAGATAAAATGGTTTGGCAAACGTGACACGGCAGAGTGATCAAAACACAATACAACGAGCCATCATTAAAAGTTGCGAGAATACCAGACCCAAGGGTCGACCACGAAAAAGATAGATCGATGGAATATTAGAAGCAGTAGGAAACAACAGCAGCAGGCCAACAGAAGAGCAAAAGACCCCACATTATATCTCCCCTCGACGCTGCAAGGCAAATGTTGAAGGAAAGAAGTTCACTAGGAAGCTGATGCTCGATCTAGCGGTGTGCTTAATGTGTAGGTCAAGGATGTCAAGGGTCAGTACGCCCCGGTTCATCCAGTTGTTATGTTAGATCCATGTCCAAGGCTTACTGTTAACTTCATTGATGTTTTGTGAATGTTAAATTCATTAAAGTTTTCTTAACGTTAACCCCATCAAGGTTCTGTTAATGTTAACTTCATTGATGTACTGTTAATGTTAACTCCATCAATGTTCTGTTGATGTTAACTTCATTGATGTGCTGCTTAATGTTAACTCCACCAATGTTCTGTTAATGTTAACGTAATTGATGTACTGTTAATGTTAACTCCATCAATGTTCTGTTGATGTTAACTTCATTGATGTACTGTTAATGTTAACCCTATCAATGTCCTGTTAATGTTAACTCCATCAATGTTCTGTTAATGTTAACTTCATTGATGTACTGTTAATGTTAACGCCATCAATGTTCTGTTAATGTTAACTTCATTGATGTACTGTTAATGTTAACTCCATCAATGTTCTGTTAATGTTAACTTCATTGATGTGCTGCTTAATGTTAACTCCACCAATGTTCTGTTAATGCTAACTTCATTGATGTACTGTTAATGTTAACTCCATCAATGTTCTGTTAATGTTAACTTCATTGATGTACTGTTAATGTTAACCACATCAATGTTCTGTTAATGTTAACTTCATTGATGTGCTGTTAATGTTAACCCCATCAATGTTCTTTTGATGTTAACTTCATTGATGCGCTGTTAATGTTAACTCCATCAATGTTCTTTTGATGTTAACTTCATTGATGTGCTGCTAATGTTAACTCCATCAATATTCTTTTGATGTTAACTTCATTGATGTTCTGTTAATGTTAACTCCATCAATGTTCTGTTAATATTAACTTCATTGATGTGCTGTTAACGTTAACCCCATCAATATTCTTTTGATGTTAACTTCATTGATGTGCTGTAAACGTTAACTACATCAATGTTCTTTTGATGTTAACTTCATTGATGTGCTGTTAATGTTAACTCCATCAATGTTCTTTTGATGTTAACTTCATTGATGTGCTGTTAATGTTAACTCCATCAATGTTCTTTTGATGTTAACTTCATTGATGTTCTGTTAATGTTAACTCAATTAATGTTCTGTTAATGTTAACTTCATTGATGTGCTGTTAATGTTAACTCCATCAATGTTCTTTTGATGTTAACTTCATTGATGTGCTGCTAATGTTAACTCCATCAATGTTCTCTTGATGTTAACTTCGTTGATGTTCTGCTAATGTTAACTACATCAATGTTCTCTTGATGTTAACTTCATTGATGTTCTGTTAATGTTAACTCCATCAATGTTCTGTTAATGTTAACTTCATTGATGTGCTGTTAATGTTAACTCCATCAATGTTCTTTTGATGTTAACTTCATTGATGTGCTGTTAATGTTAACTCAATTAATGTTCTGTTAATGTTAACTTCATTGATGTGCTGTTAATGTTAACTCCATCAATGTTCTTTTGATGTTAACTTCATTGATGTCCTGCTAATGTTAACTCCATCAATGTTCTCTTGATGTTAACTTCGTTGATGTCCTGCTAATGTTAACTCCATCAATGTTCTTTTGATTTTAACTTCATTGATGTCCTGCTAATGTTAACTCCATCAATGTTCTCTTGATGTTAACTTCGTTGATGTTCTGCTAATGTTAACTACATCAATGTTCTCTTGATGTTAACTTCGTTGATGTTCTGCTAATGTTAACTCCATCAATGTTCTCTTGATGTTAACTTCATTGATGTGCTGTTAATGTTAACCCCATCAATGTTCTTTTGATGTTAACTTCATTGATGCGCTGTTAATGTTAACTCCATCAGTGTTCTTTTGATGTTAACTTCATTGATGTGCTGCTAATGTTAACTCCATCAATATTCTTTTGATGTTAACTTCATTGATGTGCTGCTAATGTTAACTCCATCAATGTTCTGTTAATATTAACTTCATTGATGTGCTGTTAACGTTAACCCCATCAATATTCTTTTGATGTTAACTTCATTGATGTGCTGTTAACGTTAACTCCATCAATGTTCTTTTGATGTTAACTTCATTGATGTGCTGTTAATGTTAACTCCATCAATGTTCTTTTGATGTTAACTTCATTGATGTGCTGTTAATGTTAACTCCATCAATGTTCTTTTGATGTTAACTTCATTGATGTTCTGTTAATGTTAACTCAATTAATGTTCTGTTAATGTTAACTTCATTGATGTGCTGTTAATGTTAACTCCATCAATGTTCTTTTGATGTTAACTTCATTGATGTGCTGCTAATGTTAACTCCATCAATGTTCTCTTGATGTTAACTTCGTTGATGTTCTGCTAATGTTAACTACATCAATGTTCTCTTGATGTTAACTTCATTGATGTTCTGTTAATGTTAACTCCATCAATGTTCTGTTAATGTTAACTTCATTGATATGCTGTTAATGTTAACTCCATCAATGTTCTTTTGATGTTAACTTCATTGATGTGCTGTTAATGTTAACTCATTAATGTTCTGTTAATGTTAACTTCATTGATGTGCTGTTAATGTTAACTCCATCAATGTTCTTTTGATGTTAACTTCATTGATGTCCTGCTAATGTTAACTCCATCAATGTTCTCTTGATGTTAACTTCGTTGATGTCCTGCTAATGTTAACTCCATCAATGTTCTTTTGATTTTAACTTCATTGATGTCCTGCTAATGTTAACTCCATCAATGTTCTCTTGATGTTAACTTCGTTGATGTTCTGCTAATGTTAACTACATCAATGTTCTCTTGATGTTAACTTCGTTGATGTTCTGCTAATGTTAACTACATCAATGTTCTCTTGATGTTAACTTCGTTGATGTTCTGCTAATGTTAACTCCATCAATGTTCTCTTGATGTTAACTTCGTTGATGTCCTGCTAATGTTAACTACATCAATGTTCTCTTGATGTTAACTTCGTTGATGTCCTGCTAATGTTAACTACATCAATGTTCTCTTGATGTTAACTTCGTTGATGTTCTGCTAATGTTAACTCCATCAATGTTCTCTTGATGTTAACTTTGTTGATGTCCTGCTAATGTTAACTCCATCAATGTTCTCTTGATGTTAACTTCGTTGATGTCCTGCTAATGTTAACTCCATCAATGTTCTCTTGATATTAACTTCGTTGATGTTCTGCTAATGTTAACTCCATCAATGTTCTCTTGATGTTAACTTCGTTGATGTCCTGCTAATGTTAACTACATCAATGTTCTCTTGATGTTAACTTCGTTGATGTCCTGCTAATGTTAACTCCATCAATGTTCTCTTGATGTTAACTTCGTTGATGTCCTGCTAATGTTAACTCCATCAATGTTCTCTTGATGTTAACTTCGTTGATGTCCTGCTAATGTTAACTACATCAATGTTCTCTTGATGTTAACTTCGTTGATGTCCTGCTAATGTTAACTCCATCAATGTTCTCTTGATGTTAACTTCGTTGATGTCCTGCTAATGTTAACTCCATCAATGTTCTCTTGATGTTAACTTCGTTGATGTCCTGCTAATGTTAACTCCATCAATGTTCTCTTGATGTTAACTTCGTTGATGTCCTGCTAATGTTAACTCCATCAATGTTCTCTTGATGTTAACTTCGTTGATGTCCTGCTAATGTTAACTCCATCAATGTTCTCTTGATGTTAACTTCGTTGATGTCCTTCTAATGTTAACTCCATCAATGTTGTCTTGATGTTAACTTCATTGATGTGCTGCTAATGTTAACTCCATCAATGTTCTCTTGATGTTAACTTCATTGATGTTCTGCTAATGTTAACTCCATCAATGTTCTCTTGATGTTAACTTCATTGATGTCCTGCTAATGTTAACTACATCAATGTTTTCTTGATGTTAACTTCATTGATGTCCTATTGCAGACCTTTTGTCCAGCATAAACTGTTCGGAATCTTTTAGAATTCACTTCCCAATTTTAATTTTCATCTTCAGAAATATAATATCGCATAATTTGATAAATGTAGCATCATACAATTGTACAAACATTAAAGCCATTCGACAAATGTCAGCATAAGAAAGCGTCACATCCTTTGAGGTTTCCGTCACTTGGTGGTTTGATCACTTGGTGGTTTGATCACTTGGTGGTTTGATCACTTGGTGGTTTGATCACTTGGTGGTTTGATCACTTGGTGGTTTGATCACTTGGTGGTTGATCACTTGGTGGTTTGATCACTTGGTGGTTTGGGAGATAAGAGTTCAGGGGTTAAGGTTATCGTAAAAAAAAGTCAAATATATCGTGTGTGGTATGTATCCTTTGTTATATATATCGTGTGTTGTATGTATCCTATGTTGTATATATCGTGTGTTGTATGTATCCTATGTTGTATATATCGTGTGTGGTATGTATCCTATGTTGTATATATCGTGTGTGGTATGTATCCTATGTTGTATATATCGTTGCATAGATCTGTGATTACTGCAATACCCATATCTTCAAGTGCTTCTATCACCTCTATCTGTACATTGTCAGTGCCTACAGCTTTTTCCACTTCAGATTTTCAGATGACTACCCTGACACACACACTCCATGTTTGCCTTCTTTCTTCCCGTTCTATCCTCCATAGTTCTGTTACATGTTTCTGTCCATTTGATGTCGATATCTTTGTCCGTCATGTTTCTGTCCATTTGATGTCGATATCTTTGTCCGTCATGTTTCTGTCCATTTGATGTCGATATCTTTGTCCGTCATGATTCTGTCCATTTGATGTCGATATCTTTGTCCGTCATGTTTCTGTCCATTTGATGTCGATATCTTTGTCCGTCATGTTTCTGTCCATTTGATGTCGATATCTTTGTCCGTCATGATTCTGTCCATTTGATGTCGATATCTTTGTCCGTCATGTTTCTGTCCATTTGATGTCGATATCTTTGTCCGTCATGTTTCTGTCTATTTGATGTCGATATCTTTGTCCGTCATGTTTCTGTCCATTTGATGTCGATATCTTTGTCCGTCATGTTTCTGTCCATTTGATGTCGATATCTTTGTCCGTCATGATTCTGTCCATTTGATGTCGATATCTTTGTCCGTCATGTTTCTGTCCATTTGATGTCGATATCTTTGTCCGTCATGTTTCTGTCCATTTGATGTCGATATCTTTGTCCGTCATGTTTCTGTCCATTTGATGTCGATATCTTTGTCCGTCATGTTTCTGTCCATTTGATGTCGATATCTTTGTCCGTCATGTTTCTGTCCATTTGATGTCGATATCTTTGTCCGTCATGTTTCTGTCCATTTGATGTCGATATCTTTGTCCGTCATGATTCTGTCCATTTGATGTCGATATCTTTGTCCGTCATGTTTCTGTCCATTTGATGTCGATATCTTTGTCCGTCATGATTCTGTCCATTTGATGTCGATATCTTTGTCCGTCATGTTTCTGTCCATTTGATGTCGATATCTTTGTCCGTCATGTTTCTGTCCATTTGATGTCGATATCTTTGTCCGTCATGTTTCTGTCCATTTGATGTCGATATCTTTGTCCGTCATGTTTCTGTCCATTTGATGTCGATATCTTTGTCCGTCATGTTTCTGTCCATTTGATGTCGATATCTTTGTCCGTCATGTTTCTGTCCATTTGATGTCGATATCTTTGTCCGTCATGTTTCTGTCCATTTGATGTCGATATCTTTGTCCGTCATGATTCTGTCCATTTGATGTCGATATCTTTGTCCGTCATGTTTCTGTCCATTTGATGTCGATATCTTTGTCCGTCATGTTTCTGTCCATTTGATGTCGATATCTTTGTCCGTCATGATTCTGTCCATTTGATGTCGATATCTTTGTCCGTCATGTTTCTGTCCATTTGATGTCGATATCTTTGTCCGTCATGTTTCTGTCCATTTGATGTCGATATCTTTGTCCGTCATGTTTCTGTCCATTTGATGTCGATATCTTTGTCCGTCATGTTTCTGTCCATTTGATGTCGATATCTTTGTCCGTCATGTTTCTGTCCATTTGATGTCGATATCTTTGTCCGTCATGTTTCTGTCCATTTGATGTCGATATCTTTGTCCGTCATGTTTCTGTCCATTTGATGTCGATATCTTTGTCCGTCATGTTTCTGTCCATTTGATGTCGATATCTTTGTCCGTCATGTTTCTGTCCATTTGATGTCGATATCTTTGTCCGTCATGTTTCTGTCCATTTGATGTCGATATCTTTGTCCGTCATGTTTCTGTCCATTTGATGTCGATATCTTTGTCCGTCATGTTTCTGTCCATTTGATGTCGATATCTTTGTCCGTCATGTTTCTGTCCATTTGATGTCGATATCTTTGTCCGTCATGTTTCTGTCCATTTGATGTCGATATCTTTGTCCGTCATGTTTCTGTTAATGACGTCATTGTTTGAGGCGTTGTATTCGCTCCGATTTGCTCCTTTAACGTCAACGTCATTACCAACGTCCAGCAACGCTGCTTTCGTTGACTTACAGTTGTCTGTCATAGTTCTTGCTGTTTTCTCTCTGTTCCCGTCTTTTATGCTGTTTCCTCAATGTTTGTACTAGTTCTTGCTGTTTTCTCACTGTTTGTTATAGTTCTTGCTGTTTTCTCACTGTTTGATATAGTTATTGCTGTTTTCTCATAGTTTTTTTAAATAGTTCTTTGTGCTTTCTCACTGTTTGTTATAGTTCTTGCTGTTTTTCTCACAGTTTGTTAAATAGTACTTGCTGTTTTCTCCCTGTTTGTTATAGTTCTTGCTTTTTTCTCACTGTTTGTTATAGTTCTTGCTGCTTTCTCACTGTTTGTTATAGTTCTTGCTGCTTTCTCACTGTTTGTTATAATTCTTGCTGCCTTTTCACTGTTTGTTATAGTTCTTGCTGTTTTATCACTGTTTGTGATAGTTCTTGCTGTTTTCTCAGTTTGTTATAGTTCTTGCTGTTTTCTCACTGTTTGTGATAGTTCTTGCAGTTTTCTCACTGTTTGTGATAGTTCTTGCAGTTTTCTCACTGTTTGTGATAGTTCTTGCTGTTTTCTCAGTTTGTTATAGTTCTTGCTGTTTTATCACTGTTTGTGATAGTTCTTGCTGTTTTCTCAATTTGTTATAGTTCTTGCTGTTTTCTCTCTGTTTGTGATAGTTCTTGCTGTTTTCTCACTGTTTGTGATAGTTCTTGCAGTTTTCTCACTGTCTCCGTCGAGGTGTGATATGAAGGCCTGCTGCCGCTGGTATAGTAAAATCTGCAGACTTTCAATATATCGCGACTGGAAGGTTCCGTCATGCACACTGCGCGGTCACATCTTTGACATTCTCATATAAATCGATAATGGGAGCGTCAAATAGTATTAATTGAATTCGAGCAGGACATGGCTTCTAGAAAAATCTCTCGTCTACAGGAGAAAGAAATCTTGAAGTGCAAACTTGTATTAGACAGTAAGTTTGAATGACAGGCTGAGATAACTCCTGAGATCTGAGCGCGGCATTGATTATCTCTCTTGTCAAGGGCATGTAACTCCGCTCCAACTAGCCCCAGTAAGCGAGCACGCACTGCAATTCGACAACATCGCTCCGTGGACCATTAGACACATCGGCATCGGTTCCTCCACGTTGGAAGTCAACACAGGCACAAATATGTCAAGTAGGTATTGTGGATGTAAGGTAAGTATTCAGGAAATAAAGTAAGTATTGTGGATGTAAGGTAAGTATTCTGGAAGTAAAATAAGTATTGTGGATGTAAGGAAAGTATTCTGGAAGTAAAATAAGTATTGTGGATGTAAGGTAAGTATTCTGGAAGTAAAATAAGTATTGTGGATGTAAGGTAAGTATTCTGGAAGTAAAATAAGTATTGTGGATGTAAGGTAAGTATTCTGGAAGTAAAATAAGTATTGTGGATGTAAGGTAAGTATTCTGGAAGTAAAATAAGTATTGTGGATGTAAGGTAAGTATTCTGGAAGTAAAATAAGTATTGTGGATGTAAGGTAAGTATTGTGGATGTAAGGTAAGTATTGTGGAAGTAAAGTAAGTATTGTGGATGTAAGGTAAGTATTGTGGATGTAAGGTAAGTATTGTGGATGTAAGGTAAGTATTGTGGATGTAGGGTAAGTATTGTGGATGTAAGGTAAGTATTGTGGATGTAAGGTAAGTATTGTGGATGTAAGGTAAGTATTGTGGAAGTAAGGTAAGTATTGTGGATGTAAGGTAAGTATTGTGGAAGTAAGGTAAGTATTGTGGAAGTAAGGTAAGTATTGTGGAAGTAAGGTAAGTATTCTGGAAGTTAAGTAAGTATTCTGGAAGTTAAGTAAGTATTCTGGAAGTTAAGTAAGTATTCTGGAAGTTAAGTAAGTATTCTGGAAGTTAAGTAAGTATTCTGGAAGTTAAGTAAGTATTATGGAGTTAAGTAAGTATTCTGGAAGTTAAGTAAGTATTATGGAAGTTAAGTAAGTATTATGAAAGTAAAGTAAGTATTCTGGAAGTTAAGTAAGTATTCTGGAAGTTAAGTAAGTATTATGAAAGTAAAGTAATTATTCTGGAAGTAAAGTAAGTATTCCGGAAGTAAAATAAACTATTATTTGTTCAACCATACTACCCAATACAAAGCGACAATGAACATCAGCACGACCGAATTTATAAACATTCTTCATCTTCTACCTTTGAGCTCCCTGTGGAGCATAGGTCTTCAACAAACACTTTCAGCTCCCTGTGGAGCATATGTCTTCAACAAACACTTTCAGCTCCCTGTGGAGCATACGTCTTCAACACTTTCAGCTCCCTGTGGAGCATAGGTCTTCAAGAAACACTTTCAGGTCCCCTGGAGCATATGTCTTCAACAAACACTTTCAGCTCCATGTGGAGCATAGGTCTTCAAGAAACACTTTCAGCTTCCTGTGGAGCATAGGTCTTCAACAAACACTTTCAGCTCCCTGTGGAGCATACGTCTTCAAGAAACACTTTCAGCTCCCTGTGGAGCATAGGTCTTCAAGAAACACTTTCAGCTCCCTGTGGAGCATAGGTCTTCAACAAAAACTTTCCAAGCAGTTCTGTTTCTTGCCATTCTTTTGAGATCATTCCATGTTTTCCCCATCATCTTCGCCTCTGCTTCCATCTGTCTTCTCAAAGAATATGTTGGTCTTCATCTTTGTCTCTTCCCCGGGTATTCCCAAAAAGGGCCTGTCTTGTAATACTTTTAGTTGGTTTCCACAGTGTGTGTCCTATCCAGAGCTATCATTTTAGTTGTATCAGGTTATCCACTGGTATTTGACTGGTACATTTCCATAATTCTACGTTAGAGTGATTTTTGTCCTGCCATTTCCATCCTTTTATTTTGTGAATTAGTAATTTTTGTTGTTTTGCATGTTTCACAGCCATATACTAGGACTGTATTAACACTTTTGTACTTAACCTAATTTCTTTGGATTTCCATATGTTTCCTAGTGCAACGAATGTCCCTCTTGCTTTTGATATGCACTATAATAAATTTGGAATCGATTTTAATACTTTAACTATCACGCTCGTTGAATTACGTTGAACCTTGGCTATAATGTCATGTCTTTCGTGTCGAGCTTGTTCGTACTTCAGATACTGATATCAAGCAACCATCTCGTAGACATACCCAGCTATCCAACTATCTCGTTGACACAACCAACTATCCAACCATCTCGTAGACATACCCAGCTATCCAACTATCTCGTTGACACAACCAACTATCCAACCATCTCGTAGACATACCCAGCTATCCACTATCTCGTTGACACAACCAACTATCCAACCATCTCGTAGACATACCCAGCTATCCAACTATCTCGTTGACACAACCAACTATCCAACCATCTCGTAGACATACCCAGCTATCCAACCATCTCGTAGACATACCCAGCTATCCAACCATCTCGTAGACATGCCCAACTATCCAACTATCTCGTTGACACAACCAACTATCCACCATCTCGTAGACACACCCAACTATCCAACCATCTCGTATACACACGCAACTATCCAACTATCTCGTTGACACACCCAACTATCCAACCATCTCGTAGACATGCCCAACTATCCAACCATCTCGTAGACACACTCAACTATCCAACCATCTCGTAGACACACCCAACTATCCAACCATCTCGTAGACACACCCAACTATACAACCATCTCGTAGACATACTTAACTATCCAACCATCTCGTAGACATGCCCAACTATCCAACCATCTCGTAGACATGCCCAACTATCCAACCATCTCGTAGACATGCCCAACTATCCAACTATCTCGTAGACATACTCAACTATCCAACCATCTCGTAGACATGCCCAACTATCCAACCATCTCGTAGACACACTCAACTATCCAACCATCTCGTAGACACACCCAACTATCCAACCATCTTGTAGACACACCCAACTATACAACCATCTCGTAGACATACTTAACTATCCAACCATCTCGTAGACACACCCAACTATCCAACCATCTCGTAGACACACTCACTATCCAACCATCTCGTAGACACACCCAACTATCCAACCCTCTCGTAGACACACTCAACTATCCAACCATCTCGTAGACACACCCAACTATCCAACCATCTCGTAGACATGCCCAACTATCCAACCATCTCGTAGACATGCCCAACTATCCAACCATCTCGTAGACATGCCCAACTATCCAACTATCTCGTAGACATACTCAACTATCCAACCATCTCGTAGACATGCCCAACTATCCAACCATCTCGTAGACACACCCAACTATCCAACCATCTCGTAGACATGCCCAACTATCCAACCATCTCGTAGACACACCCAACTATCCAACCATCTCGTAGACATACTAAACTATCCAACCATCTCGTAGACACAATCAACTATCCAACCATCTCGTAGACA
The DNA here is from genome assembly GCA_032433765.1 of Megaustenia siamemsis. Taxonomy (NCBI): domain Eukaryota; kingdom Metazoa; phylum Mollusca; class Gastropoda; order Stylommatophora; family Ariophantidae; genus Megaustenia; species Megaustenia siamemsis. Next base: position 84,024,829 of record JAVIAB010000050.1, on the reverse strand, counting down.
CATCCAACTATCCAACCATCTCATAGACACATCCAACTATCCAACCATCTCGTAGACATACTCAACTATCCAACCATCTCGTAGACACACTCAACTATCCAACCATCTCGTAGACACATCCAACTATCCAACCATCTCGTAGACACATCCAACTATCCAACCAACTCGTAGACACATCGAACCATCTCGTAGACATACTTAACTATCCAACCATCTCGTAGACATATCCAACTATCCAACCATCTCGTAGACATATCCAACTATCCAACCAACTCGTAGACACATCGAATTATCCAATCATCCCGTAGACACACCCAACAACCCAACTATCTCGTAGACACACCCAACTATCCAACTATCTCGTAGACACACCCAATAACCCAACCATCATGTAGACTCACCCTATAACCCAACCATCTCGTAGACACACCCAATAACCCAACCATCTCCTAGACTCACCCAACAACCCAACCATCTTGTAGACACATCCAACTATCCAACCATCTCGTAGACACACCCAATAACCCAACCATCTTGTAGACACACCCACTATCCAACCATCTCGTAGATATACCCAACTATCCAACCATCTCGTAGACACACCCACCAACCCAACCATTTCTTAGACAATCAACATCCGGTTATATTCTGAGTTGTTTCTCACCAATCTCGCTTTAATGTCCACTCCTGTTGATGATACGAGCGACTCACGAGTGTCAAAACTTTACGAGTGCTGTTGACAACAAAGTCTCAATAGCAAGCCACAGAAGTAGCCATCTTAGTCTCCTGAAGCAGGCATTGTTACCTGTGCGCTCTTAGATTCCTCAATTTGTATCGTAGAACGTTTGCGAGTGCTCCCACCCTGGTGTATTTCTGCCAGAGAAATATTTTACAAACAATTTCTTTTGTCCAAGCCTGACATGTCAGAGCGTAAAGTGACGGATTGTAATCTGCGTCGCCATGACGCCTGCCTCTAGATGTCATCTTGACTACCCTGACCGCCCTGGCACTGATTTCCAGGCTCAAAGAGTGAGATCTTCTCCTCTTGTCCGCTTATTTGTGTTTCCCGTGTGTTGAAGTGCCCTTTACACGCGTCTTTGTGTTTCTGTTTTGTTGGCCAGGTAGCTGAAGCTCGCATTTAGCGGCCTGGCTCGCTTTCTCATTATCGTCAATTTCTCAGCTTCTTGACAGCCTGGCTAGATTTCCCTGCTTCATTAGACCAGCCATGATGTGCGCGGAACGAGGCTATTTGACTTGTAGATGAGGGCAGGCTGCACGGCCGAGTTACTGGCTGAATATTGGTGAGCATGTCGGCTGATAATACTTGTCAGTAAGACACAGGATACATAGACAGGATACGTAGACAGGATACATAGACATGATACGTAGAGAAGATACATAGACAGGATACATAGACATGAAACATCGACAGGATACTTAGATAGGATACATAGACATGAAACAAAGGCAGGATGCATAGACAGGATACATAGACATTAAACACGGATACATGCACAGGTCAGACATGAAATATAGATTAGACATGCCACAAAGGCAGGTTAGGCAAAAAGCATAGACAGGTTAGAGAGGAAAACATAGACAGATTAGAGAGGAAACATAGACAGGTTAGAGAGGAAACATAGACAGGTTAGAGAGGAAACATAGACAGGTTAGAGAGGAAACATAGACAGGTAGAGAGGAAACATGGACAGGCTAGAGAGGAAACATGGACAGGTTAGAGAGGAAACATAGACAGGTTAGAGAGGAAACATAGACAGGTTAAAGCGGAAACATAGACAGGTTAGAGAGGAGACATAGACAGGTTAGAGAGGAAACATAGACAGTTCAGACACACAGGAGATTTTTGGCTTTATCATTTGGCACATAATCAGGTTGTGACAAAATATATTATTTTTGTAATAAAATAACATTATTGTAACAAAGTAACATTATTGTAACAAAGTAACATTATTGTAACAAAGTAACATTATTGTAACAAAGTAATATTATTGTAATAAAATAACATTGACAAAATAAAATGTTATTGATCTTCTTTCCTTCCTCATTTGCCTTTCAGTGTCGTGGAGAGATATATTTTGTATGTTTTCTGGTGTTTCTAACATTCCGTCAATTGTTCGTGGTTGGTCCACGTGTTCCCGCAATGTTTATTTGAAGGTTCGTTTGAGTTGTGTTGTGATCTTTCTCTCTTATCACGTGGTCAAAATATTGTATCTGTTGTTTCCTTATATATTCAATGGCGGGGTTATTCCTAGCTTTTATTCTCAGTTCTTCATTTCTAATATTATCTCTCAGACTGTTTCCTGTCATTCGCCTAACACATTTCGTCTCTGTAGAGGTTGTTTTCCTTATTGTTCTTGCATCTAGGGTCCAGGTCTGGCATTGGTAGCACAACGTTGGGATGAAGATTGTATTGTAGCGTGCCCGTGTTGCCTCCAGAGTTTATTTCCTTGTTGGACAATAGTGGTGATAGTTGTCCAATGATTTGACAAGCATTGATGCATCTCGAGTCTATTTCTGCTGTTTGTGAATTGTCATTTGTCACTAGACTTCCTAGGTATTTACATTCCTCTACTTGTTTTAGTTGTCTGAAATCTATCGCTATGTTGATGTTCTGTTTCTTTTGTGCAATCATGTGATACACTCTCTAGTGATTGACGTAATCATGTGATACAAGCTCTTTAGTGATTGACGTAATCATGTGATGCAAGCTCTCTAGTGATTGACGTAATCATGTGATACAAGCTCTCTAGTGATTGACGTAATCATGTGATACAAGCTCTCTAGTGATTGACGTAATCACGTGATACAAGCTCTCTAGTGATTGACGTAATCATGTGATACAAGCTCTCTAGTGATTGACGTAATCATGTGATACAAGCTCTCTAGTGATTGACGTAATCATGTGATACAAGCTCTCTAGTGATTGACGTAATCATGTGATACAAGCTCTCTAGTGATTGACGTAATCAGGTGATACAAGCTCTCTAGTGATTGACGTAATCATGTGGTACAAGCTCTCTAGTGATTGACGTAATCATGTGGTACAAGCTCTCTAGTGATTGACGTAATCATGTGGTACAAGCTCTCTAGTGATTGACGTAATCATGTGATACAAGCTCTCTAGTGATTGACGTAATCATGTGATACAAGCTCTCTAGTGATTGACGTAATCATGTGATACAAGCTCTCTAGTGATTGACGTAATCATGTGGTACAAGCTCTCTAGTGATTGACGTAATCATGTGATACAAGCTCTCTAGTGATTGACGTAATCTGTGATACAAGCTCTCTAGTGGTTGACGTAATCATGTGATACAAGCTCTCTAGTGATTGACATAATCATGTGGTACAAGCTCTCTAGTGATTGACGTAATCATGTGGTACAAGCTCTCTAGTGATTGACGTAATCATGTGGGTACAAGCTCTCTAGTGATTGACGTAATCATGTCGTACAAGCTCTCTAGTGATTGACGTAATCATGTGGTACAAGCTCTCTAGTGATTGACGTAATCATGTGATACAAGCTCTCTAGTTACTGACGTAATCATGTGGTACAAGCTCTCTAGTGATTGGCGTAATCATGTCGTACAAGCTCTCTAGTGATTGACGTAATCATGTGGTACAAGCTCTCTAGTGACTGACGTAATCATGTGGTACAAGCTCTCTTGTGATTGACGTAATGATGTGTATAAGCTCTCTAGTGATTGACGTAATCATGTGAGACAAGCTCTCTAGTGATTGACGTAATCATGTGATACAACTCTCTAGTTACTGACGTAATCATGTGGTACAAGCTCTCTAGTGATTGACGTAATCATGTCGTACAAGCTCTCTAGTGATTGACGTAATCATGTGATACAAGCTCTCTAGTGATTGACGTAATCATGTCGTACAAGCTCTCTAGTGATTGACGTAATCATGTGGTACAAGCTCTCTAGTGATTGACGTAATCATGTGGTACAAGCTCTCTAGTGACTGACGTAATCATGTGGTATAAGCTCTCTAGTGATTGACGTAATCATGTGGTACAAGCTCTCTAGTGATTGACGTAATCTTGTGGTACAAGCTCTCTAGTGATTGACGTAATCATGTGGTACAAGCTCTCTAGTGATTGACGTAATCATGTGGTACAAGCTCTCTAGTGATTGACGTAATCATGTGGTACAAGCTCTCTAGTGATTGACGTAATCATGTGATACAAACTCTCTAGTGATTGACGTAATCATGTGGCACAAGCTCTCTAGTGATTGACGTAATCATGTGATACAAACTCTCTAGAGACCGACGTAATCATGCAGTACAAGCTCGCTAGAGCTGACGTAATCATGCAGTATAAGCTCTCAAGTGACTGACGTATTTATGCAGTATAACTGTCAAGTGACTGACGTATTCATGCAGTACAAGCTCGCTAGCGACTGACGTATTTATGCAGTATAAGCTCTCAAGTGACTGACGTATTCATGCAGTACAAGCTCGCTAGAGCTGACGTAATCATGCAGTACTAGCTCTCTAGTGACTGACGTATTTATGCAGTATAAGCTCTCAAGTGACAGACGTATTTATGCAGTATAAGCTCTCATGTGACTGACGTAATCATGCAGTAGAAGCTCTCTACTCACTGACGTAATCATGCAGTACAAGCTCTCTACTCACTGAAGTAATCATGCTGTACTAGCTCTCTAGCAACTGACGTAATCATGCAGTACAAGCTCTCTAGCAACTAACGTAATCATGCAGTACAATCTCTCTAGTGACCGACGTAATCATGCTGTACAATCTCTCTAGCAACTGACGTAATCATGCAGTACAAGCTCTCTAGCAACTAACGTAATCATGCAGTACAATCTCTCTAGTGACCGACGTAATCATGCTGTACAAGCTCTCTAGTGACCGACGTAATCATGCAGTACAATCTCTCTAGTGACCGACGTAATCATGCAGTACAATCTCTCTAGTGACCGACGTAATCATGCTGTACAAGCTCTCTATGACCGACGTAATCATGCAGTACAATCTCTCTAGTGACCGACGTAATCATGCAGTACAAGCTCTCTAGTGACCGACGTAATCATGCAGTACAATCTCTCTAGTGACCGACGTAATCATGCAGTACATGCTCTCTCTAGTGACCGACGTAATCCTGCAGTACAAGCTCTCTAACAACTGACGCAATCATGCAGTACAAGCTCTCTAGCAACTGACGTAAACATGCAGTACTAGCTCTCTAGCAACTGACGCAATCATGCAGTACAAGCTCTCTAACAACTGACGTAAACATGCAGTACTAGCTCTCTAGCAACTAACGTAATCATGCAGTACAAGGTCTCTAGCAACTGACGTAAACATGCAGTACTAGCTCTCTAGCAACTAACGTAATCATGCAGTACAAGGTCTCTAGCGATTGACATATTGAAGCGACATTAGTTCACAATCCAGCAAGTTCATTGGATCATTGCCCCCCACATCATGGCTGTAAGAGAGGCAATCGCCTGCCCTGAAACACATTTTTCACAAGTCTGCAGTCTGAGTGGCTCGATGAGTGGCTCGATGAGTGACTCGATTAGTGGCTCGATGAGTGATCGATGAGTGGCTCGATGAGTGACTCGATTAGCGACTTGATGAGTAGCTCGATGAGTGGCTCGATGAGTGACTCGATTAGTGGCTCGATGAGTGATCGATGAATGGCTCGATGAGTGACTCGATTAGTGGCTCGATGAGTGATCGATGAGTGGCTCGATGAGTGACTCGATTAGCGACTTGATGAGTGATCGATGAGTGGCTCGATGAGTGACTCGATTAGTGGCTCGATGAGTGATCGATGAGTGGCTCGATGAGTGATCGATGAGTGGCTCGATGAGTGACTCGATTAGTGGCTCGATGAGTGATCGATGAGTGGCTCGATGAGTGACTTGATGAGTGACTCGATGAGTGGCTCGATGAGTGATCGATGAGTGACTCGATTAGCGACTTGATGAGTGACTCGATGAGTGGCTCGATGAGTGGCTCGATGAGTGGCTCGATGAGTGACTCGATGAGTGACTCGATGAGAGGCTCGATGAGTGGCTCGATGAGAGGCTCGATGAGTGGCTCGATGAGAGGCTCGATGAGTGGCTCGATGAGTGACTCGATGAGAGGCTTGATGAGTGACTCGATGAGAGGCTTGATGAGTGACTCGATGAGAGGCTTGATGAGTGACTCGATGAGAGGCTCGATGAGTGGCTCGATGAGAGGCTCGATGAGAGGCTCGATGAGTGACTCGATGAGAGGCTTGATGAGTGGCTCGATGAGAGGCTCGATGAGTGGCTCGATGAGTGGCTCGATGAGTGACTCGATGAGTGGCTCGATGAGTGACTCGATGAGAGGCTCGATGAGTGGCTCGATGAGTGGCTCGATGAGTGACTCGATGAGAGGCTCGATGAGTGGCTCGATGAGTGACTCGATGAGAGGCTCGATGAGTGACTCGATGAGTGACTCGATTAGTGGCTTGATGAGTGGCTCGATGAGTGGCTCGATGAGTGACTCGATTAGCGACATGATGAGTGATCAATGAGTGGCTCGATGAGTGACTCGATTAGCGACATGATGAGTGATCAATGAGTGGCTCGATGAGTGACTCGATTAGCGACATGATGAGTGATCAATGAGTGGCTCGATGAGTGACTCGATTAGCGACATGATGAGTGATCAATGAGTGGCTCGATGAGTGACTCGATTAGTGGCTCGATGAGTGATCGATGAGTGGCTCGATGAGCGGCTTGATGAGTGGCTCGATGAGTGACTCGATTAGTGGCTCGATGAGTGACTCGATTAGTGGCTTGATGAGTGGCTCGATGAGTGGCTCGATGAGTGACTCGATTAGCGACTTGATGAGTGACTCGATTAGCGGCTTGATGAGTGACTCGATTAGTGGCTCGATTAGTGACTTGATGAGCGGCTCGATGAGTAGCTCGATGAGTGATCGATGAGAGGCTCGATGAGTGACTCGATTAGTGGCTCGATGAGTGGCTCGATGAGTGACTCGATTAGTGGCTCGATTCGCGACTTGATGAGTGATCGATGAGTGGCTCGATGAGCGGCTCGATGAGTGGCTCGATGAGTGACTCGATTAGCGGCTTGATGATGACTCGATTAGCGGCTTGATGAGTGACTCCATTAGCGGCTCGATGAGTGGCTCGATGAGCGGCTCGATGGTTGAGTCAGTGACAGGGCGAGCTAATGATTCAGTCAGTGACAGGGCGAGCTAATGATTCAGTCAGTGACAGGGCGAGCTAATGATTCAGTCAGTGACAGGGCGAGCTAATGATTCAGTCAGTGACAGGGCGAGCTAATGATTCAGTCAGTGACAGGGCGAGCTAATGATTCAGTCAGTGACAGGGCGAGCTAATGATTCAGTCAGTGACAGGGCGAACTAATGGTTCAATCAGTGACAGGGCGAGCTAATGATTCAGTCACTGACAGGCGAGCTAATGGTTCAGTCAGTGACAGGGCGAGCTAATGGTTCAGTCAGTGACAGGACGAAATAATGGTTCAATCAGTGACATGGCGAGCTAATGATTCAGTCAGTGACAGGGCGAGCTAATGATTCAGTCAGTGACAGTGAGAGCTAATGGTTCAGTCAGTGACAGTGCGAGCTAATGGTTGAGTTAGTGACAGGGCGAGCTAATGTTTCAGTCAGTGACAGGGCGAACTAATGGTTCAATCAGTGACAGGGCGAGCTAATGATTCAGTCAGTGACAGGCGAGCTAATGGTTCAGTTAGTGACAGGGCGAGCTAATGGTTCAGTCAGTGACAGGGCGAAATAATGGTTCAATCAGTGACATGGCGAGCTAATGATTCAGTCAGTGACAGGGCGAGCTAATGATTCAGTCAGAGACAGGCGAGCTAATGGTTCAATCAGTGACAGTGCGAGCTAATTGTTGAGTTAGTGACAGGGCGAGCTAATGTTTCAGTCAGTGACAGGGCGAGCTAATGATTCAGTCAGTGTCAGGGCGAGCTAATGGTTCGTTCAGTGACAAGGCGAGCTAATGGTTCATTCAGTGACAGGGCGAGCTAATGGTTCATTCAGTGACAGGGCGAGCTAATGATTCAGTCAGTGGCAGTGCGAGCTAATGGTTCATTCAGTGACAGGGCGAGCTAATGGTTCAGTAAGTGACAGGGCGAGCTAATGATTCAGTCAGTGACAGGGCGAGCTAATAGTTCATTCAGTGACATGGCGAGCTAATGGTTCAGTAAGTGACAGGCCGAGCTAATGGTTCAGTAAGAGACAGGGCGAGCTAATGGTTCATTCAGTGACAGGGCGAGCTAATGGTTCATTCAGTGACATGGCGAGCTAATGGTTCAGTCAGTGACAGGGCGAGCTAATGGTTCAGTCAGAGACAGGGCGAGCTAATGGTTCAGTGAGTGACAGGGCGAGCTAATGATTCAGTCAGTGACAGGGCGAGCTAATGATTCAGTTAGTGACAGGGCGAGCTAATGACTCAGTCAGAGACAGGGCCAGCTAATGATTCAGTCAGTGACAGGGCAAGCTAATGGTTCAGTCAGTGACAGGGCGAGCTAATGGTTCAGTCAGTGACAGGGCGAGCTAATGATTCAGTCAGTGACAGGGCGAGCTAATGACTCGGTCAGAGACAGATCGAGCTAATGGTTCAGTCAGTGACAGGGCGAGCTAATGGTTCAGTCAGAGACAGGGCGAGCTAATGGTTCAGTCAGTGACAGGGCGAGCTAATGGCTCAGTCAGTGACAGGGCGAGCTAATGGTTCAGTCAGAGTCAGGGCGAGCTAATGGATCATTCAGTGACAGGGCGAACTAATGATTCAGTCAGTGACAGGGCGAGCTAATGATTCAGTCAGTGACAGGGCGAGCTAATGACTCAGTCAGAGACAGGGCGAGCTAATGGTTCAGTCAGTGACAGGGCGAGCTAATGGTTCAGTCAGTGACAGGGCGAGCTAATGGTTCATTCAGTGACAGGGCGAGCTAATGATTAAGTCATTGACAGGCCGAGCTAATGGTTCAGTCAGAGACAGGGCGAGCTAATGATTCAGTCAGAGACAGGGCGAGCTAATGGTTCAGTCAGAGACAGGGCGAGCTAATGGTTCAGTCAGAGACAGGGCGAGCTAATGGTTCAGTCAGAGACAGGGCAAGCTAATGGTTCAGTCAGAGACAGGGCGAGCTAAGGTTCAGTCAGAGACAGGGCGAGCTAATGGTTCAGTCAGAGACAGGGCGAGTTATTGGTTGTTGTTGACAGGGCGAGCTAATGGTTCAGTCAGAGACAGGGCGAGTTATTGGTTGTTGTTGACAGGGCGAGCTAATGGTTCAGTCAGAGACAGGGCGAGTTATTGGTTGTTGTTGACAGGGCGAGCTAATGGTTCAGTCAGTGACATGGCGAGCTAATAATTCAGTCAGTGACATGGCGAGCTAATGGTTCATTCAGTGACAGGGCGAGCTAATGGTTCAGTCAGTGACAGGGCGAGCTAATGGTTCAGTCAGTGACAGGGCGAAATAATGGTTCAGTCAGTGACAGGGCGAGCTAATGGTTCATTCAGTGACAGGGCGAGCTAATGGTTCATTCAGTGACAGGGCGAGCTAATGGTTCAGTCAGTGACAGGGCGAGCTAATGGTTCATTCAATGACAGGGCGAGCTAATGATTCAGTCAGTGACAGGGCGAGCTAATGATCCATTCAGTGACAGGGCGAGCGAATGGTTCATTCAGTGACAGGGCGAGCTAATGGTTCATTCAGTGACAGGGCGAGGTAATGGTTCATTCAGTGACAGGGCGAGCTAATGGTTCAGTCAGTGACAGGGCGAGCTAATGGTTCATTCAGTGACATTGCGAGGTAATGGTTCATTCAGTGACAGGGCGAGCGAATGGTTCAGTCAGTGACAGGGCGAGCTAATGGTTCAGTCAGTGACAGGGCGAGGTAATGGTTCATTCAGTGACAGGGCGAGGTAATGGTTCATTCAGCGACAGAGCGAGCTAATGGTTCAGTCAGAGACAGGGCGAGCTAATGGTTCATTCAGTGACAGGGCGAGCTAATGGTTCAGTCAGTGACAGGGCGAGCTAATGGTTCAGTCAGTGACAGGGTGTGCTAATGGTTCAGTCAGTGACAGGGCGAGCTAATGGTTCATTTAGTGGCGAGCTAATGGACAGTGACAGGGCGAGCTAATGGTTCAGTCAGTGACAGGGCGAGCTAATGGTTCAGTCAGTGACAGGGAGAACTAATGGTTCAGTCAGTGACAGGGCGAGCTAATGGTTCATTCAGTGACAGGGCGAGCTAATGGTTGAGTCAGTGACAGGGCGAGCTAATGATTCAGTCAGTGACCATGAATCTACAAACATGTCCAGACTGCATGAAGATCAGGTCCAACCTGGAGATGCCGGGCGCTGGGTGGGGAGACATAGAAGAGTAACAAATCAAAATACAACTGGGCTCATCTCCACACTGGGGAGACATAGAAGAGTAACAAATCAACATACAACTGGGCTCATCTCCACACTGGGGAGACATAGAAGAGTAACAAATCAACATACAACTGGGCTCATCTCCACACTGGGGAGACATAGAAGAGTAACAAATCAACATACAACTGGGCTCATCTCCACATTGGGGAGACATAGAAGAGTAACAAATCAACATAGAACTGGGCTCATCTCCACACTGGGAGACATAGAAGAGTAACAAATCAACATAGAACTGGGCTCGTCTCCACAGCAGGCGGGGGGGGGGGGGGAACATACTGGGGAGGAGACCTGCACATATGCGATGTGTAATGATGATGATCCGTGGATTCAACTAAACTATTGCGCCTGTCAGTCGTCAGATCCACCATTTCCCCACCCCTCTCGGTTTTACCTTCTCAAAACCTCATCCCGAACAAATCTTGACTGTTGTTAATTTCAGCATAAATTAACAATAGTAAGGTTAACTTTGAGAATAAATTAACAATGGTAAGGTTAATTTTGAGAATAAATTAACAATGGTAAGGTTAACTTTGAGAATAATTAACAATGGTAAGGTTAACTTTGAGAATAAGTTAACAATGGTAATGTTAACTTTCAGCATAAATTAACAATGGTAAGGTTAACTTTGAGAATAAATTAACAATGGTAAGGTTAACTTTGAGAATAAATTAACAATGGTAAGGTTAATTTTGAGAATAAATTAACAATGGTAAGGTTAACTTTGAGAATAAATTAACAATGGTAAGGTCAACTTTGAGAATAAGTTAACAATGGTAATGTTAACTTTCAGCATAAATTAACAATGGTAAGGTTAACTTTGAGAATAAATTAACAATGGTAAGGTTAACTTTGAGAATAATTTAACAATGGTAATGTTAACTTTGAGAATAAGTTAACAATGGTAAGGTTAACTTTGAGAATAAATTACCAATGGTAAGGTTAACTTTGAGAATAAATTAATAATGGTACGGTTAACTTTGAGAATAAATTAACAATGGTAATGTTAACTTTCAGCATAAATTAACAATGGTAAGGTTAACTTTGAGAATAAATTAACAATGGTAAGGTTAACTTTGAGAATAAGTTAACAATGGTAATGTTAACTTTCAGCATAAATTAACAATGGTAAGGTTAACTTTGAGAATACGTTAACAATGGTAATGTTAACTTTGAGAATAAATTAACAATGGTAAGGTTAACTTTGAGAATAAATTAACAATGGTAATGTTAACTTTCAGCACAAAATAATAAAGGCGATATTAACTTTCAGGATAAATTAACCAAGGTAATGTTAACTTTTAGCATAAATTAACAACGTTAATGTTAACTGTTAGCATAAATTAACAAAGTTAATGTTAACTTTTAGCATAAATTATGAAAGTTAATGTTAACTTTTAGCATAAATTAACAAAGTTAATGCTAAATTTTAGCATAAATTAACAAAGGTAATGTTTACTTTTAGCATAAGTTAACAAAAGTAATGTTAACTTTTAACATAAATTAACAATGATAATATTAACTTTCAGCATAAATTAATAAGGTTATGTTAACTTTTAGCATAAATTAACAAAGGTAATATTAACTTTCAGCATAAATTAACAAAGGTAACGTTAATTTTCAGCATAAATTAACCAAGGTAACGTTAATTTCAGCATAAATTAACCAAGGTAATGTTAACTTTTAGCATAATTTGAGAGGCCTGTGTTCCGCCATTGGGCGAGCTATGAACGTCCTTGTAAACAAATATCGGAAGGCAAACTCACAAAATGTGAGCTCCGACATCTACGAGCCAACAGAAATAAAAACATTTTTACATCGGATGATTATCTGGTCATCAAATGTTAAACATCTCTAATTAGTCGCTATGGTTGGCAAGCTGCCTCAAACATGGCGCAGGTGGAATTCGCCTTTCACTGGAGTTAATTTCAGGCCTAATACGGAAGTGACGTCAAATCTAATGGAAGACAGGAGTTGCAATATTGACGACACGTCAACCTAATTACAAGGTCATGACATTGACATTCAATAAAATTCTCACGCGCTCTCGAGAGCTATTCTTGTGGATTTTTGCCCTCGCTTCTCGTTCTCTAGCATTTGTAATCTCGGGGCTAGAGATGGTGTCTATAGCCATGTGCTAAGGCCACAATAATGTTGTATCTGCGAATAATCCTGGGACACTAATGGCGCTTGATTGTATAGAGCCATGCTGGAAAAGAAAGTCAATTGACCTTTGCATCTCGTTTATTTGTTTTTATTGCGAGCACATGAATCAATATTTGGCCCCGCAGTCAGCTTCTGTGATTTGTAACCTCCGCGCACAGAGTGCGACGCTGCTGCCGGTAATGTAATGAATGTCACTTTCTAAAAAAAACCCAAAAAATGTAGTTTTTCCAAAGGGTTAAGAACAAGTGCGTTTCCGTGGATTGGCAATTTACAAACAAAAAACATTTCACGTGTTCTAATTTTGTGTTCATTTCATGACGGAATGTCACCATCTACATCAACCGGCAGAGTGTTGTTTCGTCGTTAGATGTCTTCTATTATACTACATATATCGATGTCCTGCTTCCTTTTATCGTCATATCTACTGCATATCCCTTCAGTACTTCCATACAAGTAACACATTATTCTTCCTAACTGTTTTCTTCCTCTACTAAATGTATCCTCTACACTTCTCTCTACTCCACAAATATCATCTCTGCGCGCCAGCTGAAGCTGCGTACACATTATATGCAGCGATCAGTATCTCGTGGAGGTGTGCGCGGTCGTCGCGCACTAAAACCACTGTTCCGTTGGCTGAAAAGCCGGCGAACGATGATCGAAACCTGCGGTAGACAAAAAGGATATTTTCTATTGGGGGGGGGGGGGGAAGTAAAAATCCTGACTCTCACACGTCTTGGCGACTGCTTTGACCAAGCGGCCTTTATCCCTCTAGTTCTATCGTGAACTCTCCGACATACACCTACAATGGTAATATGTGTCGTCAAGATAGATCAGTATCTCCACTAGAAACAGCTGTCCCACGGTTAGACCAACTTCAACTATTCTCTAATTCCCTGACATTTCATTTCTACACTTTCGGCAGCTCCTAAAAAACATCAAAGTAAACAATCAACATTTTTTGGCGCATCATGAGAAGAGGAAAGTTGGAATACTTGGTTACAACTGGCAAAATACAGGGAAAGAGATATCGCGGACGACAAAGAAAGAAAATACTAGATAGTTTGGTGTCATGGCGGGCAAACAGTCAACAACATAACTGATACGATGTTCTGTAGATAGAAGATTGTAGAAGGACATAATCGCCTTCGCCAACCGGTATGAAACATGATGATGATAATGAATGTATAAACATGCGTCCTCATCATCTTTATTGATAGTCTAATGTGAACTACTACTGGAGCATGTCTTGTGCGCTTCATGTTGCATCGCTTGGTGGTCTCAGCGCACACTCACTGTCACACATATAACATCTCATGTTGCATCGCTTGATGGTCTCAGCGCACACTCACTGTCCCACATATAACATCTCATGTTGCATCGCTTGATGGCTTCAACTCACACTTACTATCGCACATGTAACATCTCATATTGCATCGCTTGGTGGCTTCAGCTGACACTCACTGTCCCACATATAACATCTCATGTTGCATCGCTTGATGGTCTCAGCGCACACTCACTGTCCCACAAATAACATCTCATGTTACATCGCTTGATGGCTTCAGCTGACACTTACTGTCCCACATATAACATCTCATGTTACATCGCTTGATGGCTTCAACTCACACTTACTGTCCCAGATATAACATCTCATGTTACATCGCTTGATGGCTTCAACTCTCACTTACTGTCCCAGATATAACATCTCATATTACATCGCTTGATGGCTTCAGCTGACACTTACTGTCCCACATATAACATCTCATGTTACATCGCTTGATGGCTTCAACTCACACTTACTGTCCAACATATAACATCTCATGTTACATCGCTTGATGGCTTCAACTCACACTTACTGTCCCAGATATAACATCACATGTTACATCGCTTGATGGCTTCAACTCACACTCACTGTCCCACATATAACATCTCATGTTGCGTCGCTTGATGGTTTCAGCGCACACTGACTGCCCCACATATAACATCTCATGTTACATCGCTTGATGGCTTCAACTCACACTCATTGTCCCACATATAACATCTCATGTTACATCGCTTGATGGCTTCAACTCACATTCACTGTCCCACATATAACATCTCATGTTACATCGCTTGATGGCTTCAACTCACATTCACTGTCCCACATATAACATCTCATGTTGCGTCGCTTGATGGTTTCAGCGCACACTGACTGCCCCACATATAACATCTCATATTGCATCGCTTGATGGCTTCAGCTGACACTTACTGTCCCACATATAACATCTCATGTTACATCGCTTGATGGCTTCAGCTGACACATACTGTCCCACATATAACATCTCATGTTACATCGCTTGATGGCTTCAACTCACACTTACTGTCCCAGATATAACATCTCATGTTACATCGCTTGATGGCTTCAACTCACACTTACTGTCCCAGATATAGCATTTCATGTTACATCGCTTGATGGCTTCAACTCACACTTACTGTCCCACATATAACATCTCATGTTACATCGCTTGATGGCTTCAACTCACACTTACTGTCCCACATATAACATCTCATGTTACATCGCTTGATGGCTTCAGCTGACACATACTGTCCCACATATAACATCTCATGTTACATCGCTTGATGGCTTCAACTCACATTCATTGTCCCACATATAACATCTCATGTTACATCGCTTGATGGCTTCAACTCACATTCACTGTCCCACATATAACATCTCATGTTACATCGCTTGATGGCTTCATCTGACACATACTGTCCCACATATAACATCTCATGTTACATCGCTTGATGGCTTCAACTCACACTTACTGTCCCACATATAACATCTCACGTTTGCTGTAATTTGCTTGTATTCCATTTTTCTCCAATCGTATATATGATATCATTAGTCTTTATCATAGTATCTATGATTATATTAGTCTATAATTGTATCTATGATTACATTAGTCTTTAATAGTATATATGATTACATTAGTAAAGGTAAAGGTAAAGTACGAGACTTGAACCAGCGTCTTAGCACGCGAGTTTCCACCCATATGTGCTCGGCCGCCTATCCAGAAATGTTCGGATACTTCTGTATAGTGTAGCCTCAAGCATCGAAACTCAGATGCGAAGCGACATTCCTCACCTTCCCAGGATAATATACCCTGGTACCCATTTCTGCCAACGGCTGGGTCGACCGTGGGGGTATTTTTTTTTTTCCAACCACAAGTACAATTCACACTGCTCCCAGCGGGAATTGAACACAGGTTGTCCGAACGTCGGTAGTCTAGTCGGGTGGTTTTCCCAACTAGGCTATCGAGACCCCCATTACATTAGTCTTCAATAGTATATATGATTACATTAGCCTCTAATGGTATCTATGATTACATTATTATCTAATCGTATCTATGATTGTATTAGTGTCTAATCGTATCTATAGTTACATTAGTCTCTAATCCTATCTGTGATTACATTAGTATCTAATCGTATCTATGATTACATTAGTATCTAATCCTATCTATGATTACATTAGTCTCTAATCGTATATATGATTACATTAGTATCTAATCGTATCTATGATTACATTAGTATCTAATCCTATCTATGATTACATTAGTATCTAATCGTATCTATGATTACATTAGTCTCTAATCGTATCTATGATTACATTAGTATCTAATCGTATTTATGATTACATTAGTATATAATCCTATCTATGATTACATTAGTATCTAATCCTATCTATGATTACATTAGTATCTAATCGTATCTATGATTACATTAGTATCTAATCCTATCTATGATTACATTAGTATCTAATCCTATCTATGATTACATTAGTACCTAATCGTATCTATGATTACATTAGTATCTAATCCTATCTATGATTGCATTAGTATCTAATCGTATCTATGATTACATTAGTCTCTAATCGTATATATGATTACATTACTTTCTAATCCTATCTATGATCATATTAGTCTCTAATCCTATCTATGATTACATTAGTCTCTAATCGTATATGTGATTACAATAGTCTCTAATTGTATCTATGATTACATTAGTCTCTAATTGTATCTATGATTACATTAGTCTCTAATCGTATCTATGATTACATTAGTCTCTAATCGTATATGCGATTACATTAGTCTCTAATCGTATCTATGACTACATTAGTCTCTAATTCTATCTATGATTACATTAGTCTCTAATCGTATCTATGATTACATTAGTCTCTAATCGTATCTATGATTACATTATTATCTAATCGTATCTATGATTGTATTAGTGTCTAATCGTATCTATAGTTACATTAGTCTCTAATCGTATCTATGATTACATTAGTCTCTAATCGTATCTATGATTACATTAGTATCTAATCCTATTATGATTACATTAGTCTCTAATAGATATATGATTACATTAGTATCTAATCGTTCTATGATTACATTAGTATCTAATCCTATCTATGATTACATTAGTATCTAATCGTATCTATGATTACATTAGTCTCTAATCGTATCTATGATACATTAGTATCTAATCGTATTTATGATTACATTAGTATATAATCCTATCTATGATTACCATAATTCTAATCCTATCTATGATTACATTAGTATCTAATCGTATCTATGATTACATTAGTATCTAATCCTATCTATGATTACATTAGTATCTAATCCTATCTATGATTACATTAGTACCTAATCGTATCTATGATTACATTAGTATCTAATCCTATCTATGATTGCATTAGTATCTAATCGTATCTATGATTACATTAGTCTCTAATCGTATATATGATTACATTACTTCTAATCCTATCTATGATCATATTAGTCTCTAATCTATCTATGATTACATTAGTCTCTAATCGTATATGTGATTACAATAGTCTCTAATTGTATCTATGATTACATTAGTCTCTAATTGTATCTATGATTACATTAGTCTCTAATCGTATCTATGATTACATTAGTCTCTAATCGTATATGCGATTACATTAGTCTCTAATCGTATCTATGACTACATTAGTCTCTAATTCTATCTATGATTACATTAGTCTCTGATCGTATCTATGATTACATTAGTCTCTAATCGTATCTATGATTACATTAGTCTCTAATCGTATCTATGATTACATTAGTCTCTAATCGTATCTATGATTATATTAGTCTCTAATCGTATCTATGATTATATTAGTCTCTAATCGTATCTATGATTATATTAGTCTCTAATCATATCAATGATTGTATTGTCAACACCATAGAGATGGGATTTCTCAGAAGAATGTGAAAGTCCCTGGGCAACTAAAAAGACAACGAGGAAATTCTCAAAGAGGCCAACACAGAAAAGGAGCTCCTAAAAAACATCAGAAAGAAACGATCAACATTTTTGGCACATCATGAGAAGAGGAAAGTTTGAATACATGATTACAACTGGCAAAATACAGGGAAAGAGAGATCACGGACGACAAAGAGAGAAGATACTAAATAGTTTGGTGTCATGGTACAGTAGACATCAACATGTTCAAATTAGTGTGGACACAATGAGAAATACAGAGATACTGGATAACAAAATGTGAGTGCTGGTGTGGTACTGTTGTCAGGTTGAAACATGACTTCCTGTCAGTGACACAGTCACTGTCCTGTCGTTGAGTAACAATTCACGTGACACTTATCGCTGTGCCCTACCTATCTGCTATCTAAAGGTGACGTCATCTGTACAACATAATCTATGCATGGTTCCTTGCATATGAGTTCAGTGCCACTCCTCCAGTTACAACATGCCCCCCCCCCAGGCCAACTGCCGCATCCTCCAGCTACAACATGACCCCACAGGCCAACTGCCGGATCCTCCAGCTACAACATGACCCGCCAGGCCAACTGCCGCATCCTCCAGCTACAACATGACCCGCCAGGCCAACTGCCGAATCCTCCAGCTACAACATGACCCGCCAGGCCAACTGCCGAATCCTCCAGCTACAACATGACCCGCCAGGCCAACTGCCTGATCCTCCAGCTACAACATGACCCCTCAGGCCAACTGCCGGATCGTACAGCTACAACATGACCCCTCAGGCCAACTGCCGGATCCTCCAACTACAACATGACCCTCAGGCCAACTGCCGGATCGTACAGCTACAACATGACCCCTCAGGCCAACTGCCGGATCCTCCAACTACAACATGACCCCTCAGGCCAACTGCCGGATCGTACAGCTACAACATGACCCCTCAGGCCAACTGCCGGATCCTCCAACTACAACATGACCCCTCAGGCCAACTGCCGGATCCTCCAATTACAACATGACCCCTCAGGCCAACTGCCGGATCTGCCAGCTACAACATGACCCGCCAGACCAACTGCCGGATCTTCCAGCGACATGACCCCCCAGGCCAACTGCCGGATCCTCCCAATACAACATGACCCGCTAGGCCAACTGCCGCATTCTCCAGCTACAACATGACCCGCTAGGGCAACTAACGGATCCAACTAGCTATAACATAAACCCCCAGGCCAACTGCCGGATCCTCCAGCTACAACATGACACGCCAGACCAACTGCCTGATCCTCTAGCTACAACATGACCCGCAAGGCCAACTGCTGGATCCTCCAGCTACAACATGACCCGCCAGACCAACTGCCGGATCCTCCAGCTACAACATGACCCGCCAGGCCAACTGCTGGATCCTTCAGCTACAACATGACCCGCCAGACCAACTGCCGGATCCTCCAGCCACAACACGACCCCTCAGATCAACTGCTGGATCCTCCAGCTACAACATGACCCGCCAGGCCAACTGCCTGATCCTCCAGCTACAACATGACCCGCAAGGCCAACTGCTGGATCCTTCAGCTACAACATGACCCGCCAGACCAACTGCCGGATCCTCCAGCCACAACATGATCCCTCAGACCAACTGCCGGATCCTCCAGCTACAACATGACCTCTCAGGCCAACTGCCGGATCCTCCAGCTACAACATGACCCCAAAGACCAACTGCCGGATCCGCCAGCTACAACATGATCCCTCCGGCCAAATGCCGGATACTCCAACTACAACATGACTCCTCAGGTCAACTGCCGGATCCTCCAACTACAACATGACCCCTCAGGTCAACTGCCGGATCCTCCAGCTACAACATGACTCCTCAGGTCAACTGCCGGATCCTCCAACTACAACATGACCCCTCAGGTCAACTGCCGGATCCTCCAACTACAACATGACCCCTCAGGCAATTGCCGGATCCTCCAGCTACAACATGATCCTTCAGGCCAACTGCCGGATCCTCCAACTACAACATGACTCCTCAGGTCAACTGCCGGATCCTCCAACTACAACATGACCCCTCAGGTCAACTGCCGGATCCTCCAGCTACAACATGACCCATCAGAACAACTGCCGGATCCTCCAGCTACAACATGACCCGCCAAGTCAAGTGCCGGATCCTCCAGCTACAACATGACCCCTCAGGTCAAATGCCGGATCCTCCAGCTACAACAAGACCCCTCAGACCAACTGCCGGATCCTCCAGCTACAACAAGACCCCTCAGACCAACTGCCGGATCCTCCAACTACAACATGATCCCTCCGGCCAAATGCCGGATACTCCAACTACAACATCACACCTCAGGCCAATTGCCGCATCTTCCAGCTACAACATGACTCCTCAGACCAACTGCCCGATCCTCCAACTACAACATGACCCCTCAGGTCAACTGCCGGATCCTCCAACTACAACATGACCCCTCAGGTCAACTGCCCGATCCTCCAACTACAACATGACCCCTCAGACCAACTGCCGAATCCTCCAACTACAACATGAACCGCCAGGCCAACTGCCGGATCATCCAGCTACAACATGACACGCCAGGCCAACTGCCGGATTCTTCAACTACAACATGACCCGCCAGGCCAACTGCCGGATCATCCAGCTACAACATGACACGCCAGGCCAACTGCCGGATTCTTCAACTACAACATGAACCGCCAGGCCAACTGCCGGATCATCCAGCTACAACATGACACGCCAGGCCAACTGCCGGATTCTTCAACTACAACATGAACCGCCAGGCCAACTGCCGGATCTTCAACTACAACATGACCCGCCAGGCCAACTGCGGATCCTTCAGCTACAACATGACCCGCCAGGCCAACTGCCGGATCCTCCAGCTACAACATGACCCGCCAGGCCAACTGTCGAATTCTCCAACTACAACATGACACGCCAGGTCAACTCCCGTATCTCCAGAAAGTCTACGACTTTCCCACCAACACTTCCGTCCACTCGAGTTTTACATAACGACACACATACACGACCGAGTTTTACATAGCGACACACATACACGATCTATTTTTACATAACCACACACATACACAACCGAGTTTTACATAACGATACACATACACTCAACCGAGTTGTACATAACGACATACACACGTAACCGAGTTTTACAAAGCGACACACATACACATAACCAGGTTTTACATAACGACATACACACACACAACCGAGTTTTACTTAACGACATACACACAAACACATCTTCTCGAATAATCGAGAGAGAGAGAGTGTGTGTAGAGTGAGTTTATCGACATCACGTTGCGGTGAAGGTGTGGGCCCGAGTGTGGTGAAGGAGTGGGCCCGAGTGGGGTGAAGGTGTGGGCCCGAGTGTGGTGAAGGTGTGGGCCCGAGTGTGGTGAAGGTGTGGGCCCGAGTGGGGTGAAGGTGTGGGCCCGAGTGTGGTGAAGGTGTGGGCCCGAGTGGGGTGAAGGTGTGGACCCGAGTGTGGTGAAGGTGTGGGCTCGAGTGGGGTGAAGGTGTGAGCCCGAGTGTGGTGAAGGTGTGGGCCCGAGTGGGGTGAAGGTATGGCCCGAGTGGCGTTGAAGCTGTGGACCCGAGTGGGGTGAAAGTGTGGCCCGAGTGGGGGTGAAGGTGTGGGCCCGAGTGGGGGTGAAGCTGTGAACCCGAGTGGGGGTGAAGGTATGGGCCCGAATGAGGGGTTAAGTTGTGGACCCGACTGGGGGTAAAGGTATGGACCCGAGAGGGGTGAAGGTATGGGCCCGAGTGGGTGTGATGGTATGGGTCCGAGTGGGGGTGAAGGTATGGGCTCGAGTGTTGGTGAAGGTGTGGGCCCGTGTGGGGGTGAAAGTATGAACCCGAGTGGGGGTGAAGCTGTGGACCCGAGTGGGGGTGAAGGTATGGAACTGAGTGGGGGTGAAGGTATGGGCCCGAGTGGGGGTGAAGGTGGGGGCGACAGTTGGGTGAAGGTGTGGTCCCTAGTGCGGTGAAGGTGTGGACCCGAGTGAGGTGAAGGTGTGGGCCCGAGTGGGGTGAAGGTGTGGGCCCAAGTGGGGTGAAGGTGTGGGCCCGAGTGGGGTGAAGGTGTGGGCCCGACTGTGGGTGAAGCTGTGGACTCGATTGGGGTGAGGGTATGGACCAGAGTGGGGGTGAAGCTGTGGACCCGAGTGGGGGTGAAGGCATGTGCTTGAGTGAGAATGAAGTTATGGACCCGAGTGGGGGTTAACGTATGGACCCGAGTGGGCGTGAAGGTATGGGCTCGAATGGGGATGAAGGTGTGGGCCCGAGTGGGGGAGATTGTATGGGCACGAGTGGGGATGAAGGTTTGGACCCGAGTGGATGTGAAGGTATGGACCCGAGTGGGGGCGAAGCTATGGACCCGAGTGGGGGTGAAGGTATGAACCCGAGTGGTGATGAAGATATGGGCCCGAGTGGGGGTAAAGGTGTGGGCCCGAGTTGGTGAAGGTGTGGGCCCGAGTGGGGTGGAAGCTATGGACCCGAGTGGGGATGAAGGTATGGACCTGGTTGGGGTGAAGATAAGAGCCCGAGTGGGGGTAAAGGTGTGGGCCCCGAGTGGGTGAAGGTGTGGGCCCGAGTTGGGTGAAGGTGTTGGCCGAGTGGGGTGAAGGTGTGGACTCGAGTGGGGTGAAGGTGTGGGCCCGAGTGGGGTTGAAGGTATGGGCCCGAGCGGGGTTAAGGTGTGTTCCCAAGTGGGGTGAAGGTGTGGGCCTGAGTGTGGTGAAGGTGTGTGACAGAGTGGTTTGAAGGAGTGGGCCCGAGTGGGGTGAAGGTGTGTACCCGAGCGGGGAGAAGGTGCGGGCCCGAGTGGGGTGAAGGTGTGTGCCCGAGTGGGTGAAGGTGTGGGCCCGAGTGTGGTGAAGGTGTGTGCCCAAGTGGGGTGAAGGTGTGGGCCCGTGTGGGGTGAAGGTGTGTGTGCGAGTGGGGTGATGCTGTGGGCCCGAGTGGGGTGAACGTGTGGGCCCGAGTAGAGGTGAAGGTGTGAGCCCGAGTGGAAGTGAAGTTGTTTGCCCGAGTGGGACGATGGCGTGGGCCCGAGTAGAGGTGAAGGTGTGGCCCTGAGTGGGGTGAAGGTGTGGGCCCGAGTAGAGGTGAAGGTGTGGGCCCGAGTAGGGTGAAGGTGTGGCCCGAGTAGGGTGAAGGTGCGGTCCTGACCCGTCAGAATCTCCTACCAGTGTTTAGTCCACACATCTTCGCAAAAGACGACTGTACTCCGTGGAAGTCGCAAAAGACAACGTAACTCCGTTGAAGTCGAAAGAGAGGATGTAACTCAGTGGAAGTCGCAAAAGACAACGTAACTACGTGGAAGTCGTAAAAAACAACGTAACTCCGTGGAAGTCGCAAAAGACGATGTAACTCCGTGGAGGTCGCAAAAGACAACGTAACTCCGTGGAAGTCGCAAAGGACAACGTAACTCCGTGGAAGTCGCAAAAGACAACGTAACTACGTGGAAGTCGCAAAAGACAACGGTACTCCGTGGAACTCGCAAAAGACAACGGTACTCCGTGGAAGTCGCAAAAGACGACGGAACTCCGTGGAAGTCGCAAAAGACGACGGAACTCCGTGGAAGTCGCAAAAGACGACGGAACTCCGTGGAAGTCGCAAAAGACGACGGTACTCCGTGGAAGTCGCAAAAGACGATGGAACTCCGTGGAAGTCGCAAAAGACGACGGAACTCCGTGGAAGTCGCAAAAGACGACGGTACTCCGTGGAAGTCGCAAAAGACGACGGTACTCCGTGGAAGTCGCAAAAGACGACGGTACTCCGTGGAAGTCGCAAAAGACAACGGTACTCCGTGCAAGTCGCAAAAGACGACTGTACTCCGTGGAAGTCGCAAAAGACGATGTAACTACGTGGAAGTCGCAAAAGACGACTGTACTCCGTGGAAGTCGCAAAAGACGACTGTACTCCGTGGAAGTCGCAAAAGACGACGGAACTCCGTGGAAGTCGCAAAGGACGACGGAACTCCGTGGAAGTCGCAAAAGACGACTGTACTCCGTGGAAGTCGCAAAAGACGACTGTACTCCGTGGAAGTCGCAAAAGACGATGTAACTCCGTGTAAGTCGCAAAAGACGACGGAACTCCGTGGAAGTCGCAAAAGACGACGGAACTCCGTGGAAGTCGCAAAAGACGACGGAACTCCGTGGAAGTCGCTAACAAAATCAGCCCAGAAATAAATACCGCCGGCTTGGTCGTGTGCTGATTCCACAGTCCACGGCCAGCTTGAGATCGGCGAGCCCTCACCGGCACACCTTTCATTCATTTTGTGTGAGCCTTGTCAGGTAACGGATGTCTCTGTGCTGCACACAATTCTTTCACAACCTGTGTTCAATATTAAATGTATATCTCATGGGTGTGTGTGTGTATGTGTCTATATGTGTGCATGTCAGAGAGCCATACCCATGTCTCCATCATCATCATCATCAAGTGCCATGCCCGATGACATGTCCCTCCAATCTATCTTTCATTCACCTGAAGTATTGTTCTATTCTATATCTGCAGTGTCGTTTCCTGTATACATTTTACTGTCTTTTGTAATTCTTGCAGTGGCCCATATAGTTTTGTCTGTAGTGTTGTATCTATGGGCCAATGGATTTTCCTCAGTCTACTATATTCAGTGCAGTCTTGAAGTATGTGTTCAGCAGTCTGGGGCGCCTGTCCACATGTACAAGTAGTTGAGGTGCCGACCTTGAATTTTGTATACATGTGACTATGGAGTCGATTGTGTCCTGTTCTGAGGCGTATAATGATAACTTGTTCATATCTATTCATATTATGAAAGGCAACCTGATTTGGGGCTTGTGGTCCTCTGATTGATTTGATTATCTGTTTCTTATGATGGTATGTAACCGGACATATCCCCAATCTCCTTACATTTCCAACAATCTCCTTACATTTCCCACAGTTTCCTTACATTTGCTCACAATCTCCTTACATTTCCCATAATCTCCTTACTTTTCCCCACAATCTCCTTACATGTCCCACAATCTCCTTACATTTCCCACAGTTTCCTTACATGTCCCACAATCTCCTTACATGTCCCACAATCTCCTTACATTTCCCACAGTTTCCTTACATTTCCCACAATCTCCTTACATGTCCCACAATCTCCTTACATTTCCAACAATCTCCTTACATGTCCCACAATCTCCTTACATTTCCCACAGTTTCCTTACATTTGCAACAATCTCCTTACATTTCCCACAGTTTCCTTACATTTGCTCACAATCTCCTTACATTTCCCACAATCTCCTTACATGTCCCACAATCTCCTTACATTTCCCACAGTTTCCTTACATTTCCCACAATCTCCTTACATTTCCCACAATCTCCTTACATTTCCACAGTTTCCTTACATTTCCCACAATCTCCTTACATTTCCCACAGTTTCCTTACATTTCCCACAGTTTCCTTACTTTTCCCACAATCTCCTTACATTTCCCACAATTTCCTTACACATTTCCCACAATCTCCTTACTTTCCCCACAATCTCCTTACATTTCCCACAATCTCCTTACTTTTCCCCACAATCTCCTTACTTTTCCCCACAATCTCCTTACATTTCCCACAATCTCCTTACTTTTCCCCACAATCTCCTTACATTTCCCACAATCTCCTTACATTTCCCCACAATCTCCTTACTTTTCCCACAATCTCCTTACTTTTCCCCACAATCTCCTTACTTTTCCCCACAATCTCCTTACTTTTCCCCACAATCTCCTTACTTTTCCCCACAATCTCCTTACTTTTACAATCTCCTTACTTTCCCCCACAATCTCCTTACTTTTCCCCACAATCTCCTTACTTTTCCCCACAATCTCCTTACTTTTCCCCACAATCTCCTTACTTTTCCCCACAATCTCCTTACTTTTCCCCACATCTCCTTACTTTTCCCCACAATCTCCTTACTTTTCCCCACAATCTCCTTACTTTTCCCCACAATCTCCTTACTTTTCCCCACAATCTCCTTACTTTTCCCCACAATCTCCTTACTTTCCCCACAATCTCCTTACTTTTCCCCACAATCTCCTTACTTTTCCCCACAATCTCCTTACTTTTCCCCACAATCTCCTTACTTTTCCCCACAATCTCCTTACTTTTCCCCACAATCTCCTTACTTTTCCCCACAATCTCCTTACTTTTCCCACAATCTCCTTACTTTTCCCCACAATCTCCTTTCCGTCCTGATTTGCCTTTCAGCGTCAAGGGGAGATACAATTGTTCGGTCTTTTGCTCTTCTATTCGCCTCTGTTACTGTTATGTTTCCTTCTGTTACTGTTATGTTTCCCTCTGTTACTGTTATGTTTCCCTCTGTTACTGTTATGTTTCCCTCTGTTACTGTTATGTTTCCCTCTGTTACTGTTATGTTTCCTTCTGTTACTGTTATGTTTCCCTCTGTTACTGTTAATGTTTCCTTCTGTTGTTGTTATGTTTCCTTCTGTTACTGTTATGTTTCCTTCTGTTACTGTTATGTTTCCCTCTGTTACTGTTATGTTCCTTCTGTTACTGTTATGTTTCCCTCTGTTACTGTTATGTTTCCCTCTGTTACTGTTATGTTTCCCTCTGTTACTGTTATGTTTCCCTCTGTTACTGTTATGTTTCCTTCTGTTACTGTTATGTTTCCCTCTGTTACTGTTATGTTTCCCTCTGTTACTGTTATGTTTCCTTCTGTTACTGTTATGTTTCCCTCTGTTACTGTTATGTTTCCCTCTGTTACTGTTATGTTTCCCTCTGTTACTGTTATGTTTCCCTCTGTTACTGTTATGTTTCCTTCTGTTACTGTTATGTTTCCCTCTGTTACTGTTATGTTTCCCTCTGTTACTGTTATGTTTCCCTCTGTTACTGTTATGTTTCCCTCTGTTACTGTTATGTTTCCTTCTGTTACTGTTATGTTTCCCTCTGTTACTGTTATGTTTCCCTCTGTTACTGTTATGTTTCCTTCTGTTACTGTTATGTTTCCCTCTGTTACTGTTATGTTTCCCTCTGTTACTGTTATGTTTCCCTCTGTTACTGTTATGTTTCCCTCTGTTACTGTTATGTTTCCCTCTGTTACTGTTATGTTTCCCTCTGTTACTGTTATGTTTCCCTCTGTTACTGTTATGTTTCCCTCTGTTACTGTTATGTTTCCCTCTGTTACTGTTATGTTTCCCTCTGTTACTGTTATGTTTTCTGTTACTTCTGTTACTGTTATGTTTCCCTCTGTTACTGTTATGTTTCCCTCTGTTACTGTTATGTTTCCTTCTGTTACTGTTATGTTTCCTTCTGTTACTGTTATGTTTCCCTCTGTTACTGTTATGTTTCCCTCTGTTACTGTTATGTTTCCCTCTGTTACTGTTATGTTTCCCTCTGTTACTGTTATGTTTCCCTCTGTTACTGTTATGTTTCCTTCTGTTACTGTTATGTTTCCCTCTGTTACTGTTATGTTTCCCTCTGTTACTGTTATGTTTCCTTCTGTTACTGTTATGTTTCCCTCTGTTACTGTTATGTTTCCCTCTGTTACTGTTATATTTCCTTCTGTTGCTGTTATGTTTCCTTCTGTTACTGTTATGTTTCCTTCTGTTGCTGTTATGTTTCCTTCTGTTACTGTTATGGTTCCTTCTGTTACTTTTTCCTTCTGTTACTGTTATGTTTCCTTCTGTTACTGTTATGTTTCCTTCTGTTGCTGTTATGTTTCCTTCTGTTACTGTTATGGTTCCTTCTGTTACTGTTATGTTTCCTTCTGTTACTTTTTCCTTCTGTTACTGTTATGTTTCCTTCTGTTACTGTTTCCTTCTATTGCTGTTATGTTTCCTTCTGTTGCTATTATGTTTCCTTCTATTAATGTTTCCTTCTGTTACTGTTATGTTTCCTTCTGTTACTGTTATGTTTCCTTCTGTTGCTGTTATGTTTCCTTCTGTTACTGTTATGTTTCCTTCTGTTACTGTTATGTTTCCTTCTGTTGCTGTTATGTTTCCTTATGTTAATGTTTCCTTCTGTTACTGTTAATGTTTCCTTCTGTTGTTGTTATGTTTCCTTCTGTTACTGTTATGTTTCCTTCTGTTACTGTTATGTTTTCTTCTGTTACTGTTATGTTTCCTTCTGTTACTGTTATGTTTCCTTCTGTTACTGTTATGTTTCCTTCTGTTACTGTTAATGTTTCCTTCTGTTGCTGTTATGTTTCCTTCTGTTACTGTTATGCTTCCTTCTGTTGCTGTTATGTTTCCTTCTGTTACTGTTATGTTTCCTTCTGTTACTGTTAATGTTTCCTTCTGTTGCTGTTATGTTTCCTTCTGTTAATGTTTCCTTCTGTTGCTGTTATGTTTCCTTCTGTTACTGTTAATGTTTCCTTCTGTTGCTGTTATGTTTCCTTCTGTTGCTGTTATGTTTCCTTCTGTTATTGTTTCCTTTTGTTACTGTTATGTTTCCTTCTGTCACTGTTAATGTTTCCTTCTGTTGCTGTTATGTTTCCTTCTGTTACTGTTATGTTTCCTTCTGTTACTGTTTCCTTTTGTTACTGTTATGTTTCCTTCTGTTACTGTTATGTTTCCTTCTGTTACTGTTATGTTTCCTTCTGTTGCTGTTATGTTTCCTTCTGTTACTGTTTCCTTTTGTTACTGTTATGTTTCCTTCTGTCACTGTTTCCTTCTGTTTCTGTCACTGTTTCCTTCTGTTACTGTTATGTTTCCTTCTGTTACTGTTATGTTTCCTTCTGTTACTGTTATGTTTCCTTCTGTTGCTGTTATGTTTCCTTCTGTTACTGTTATGTTTCCTTCTGTTACTGTTTCCTTTTGTTACTGTTATGTTTCCTTCTGTCACTGTTTCCTTCTGTTTCTGTCACTGTTTCATTCTGTTACTGTTATGTTTCCTTCTGTTACTGTTATGTTTCCTTCTGTTACTGTTATGTTTCCTTCTGTCACTGTTTCCTTCTGTCACTGTTTCCTTCTGTTATTGTTATGTTTCCTTCTGTTACTGTTATGTTTCCTTCTGTTACTGTTATGTTTCCTTCTGTTACTGTTATGTTTCCTTCTGTTATTGTTATGTTTCCTTCTGTTACTGTTATGTTTCCTTCTGTTACTGTTATGTTTCCTTCTGTTATTGTTATGTTTCCTTCAGTTACTGTTATGTTTCCTTCTGTTACTGTTATGTTTCCTTCTGTCACTGTTTCCTTCTGTTACTGTTTCCATTTGTTACTGTTATGTTTCCTTCTGTTATTGTTATGTTTCCTTCTGTTACTGTTATGTTTCCTTCTGTTACTGTTATGTTTCCTTCTGTCACTGTTTCCTTCTGTCACTGTTTCCTTCTGTTTCTGTTATGTTTCCTTCTGTCACTGTTTCCTTCTGTTACTGTTATGTTTCCTTCTGTTACTGTTTCCTTTTGTTACTGTTATGTTTCCTTCAGTTACTGTTTCCTTCTGTTTCTGTCATGTTTCCTTCAGTTACTGTTTCCTTCTGTTTATGTTATGTTTCCTTCAGTTACTGTTTCCTTCTGTTTCTGTTATGTTTCCTTCTGTTATGTTTCCTTCTGTTACTGTTTCCTTCTGTTACTGTTATGTTTCCTTCTGTTATGTTTTCTTTGGTTATGTTTCCTTCAGTTACTGTTTCCTTCTGTTTCTGCTATGTTTTCTTCTGTCACTGTTTCCTTCTGTTACTGTTATGTTTACTTCTGTTATGTTTCCTTCTGTTACTGTTTCCTTCTGTTACTGTTATGTTTCCTTCTGTTATGTTTCCTTCTGTTACTGTTATGTTTCCTTCTGTTATGTTTCCTTCTGTTATGTTTCCTTCTGTTATGTTTCCTTCTGTCACTGTTTCCTTCTGTTACTGTTATGTTTCTTTCTGTTACTGTTATGTTTCCTTCTGTTATGTTTCCTTCTGTTGCTGTTATGTTTCCTTCTGTTACTGTTATGTTTCCTTCTGTTATGTTTCCTTCTGTTACTGTTATGTTTCCTTCTGTCACTGTTTCCTTCTGTTACTGTTATGTTTCCTTCTGTTATGTTTCCTTCTGTTACTGTTATGTTTCCTTCTGTCACTGTTTCCTTATGTTACTGTTATGTTTCCTTCTGTTACTGTTTCCTTCTGTTACTGTTTCCTGCTGTTATGTTTCCTTCTGTTATGTTTCCTTCTGTTACTGTTATGTTTCCTTCTGTTATGTTTCCTTCTGTTGCTGTTATGTTTCCTTCTGTTACTGTTATGTTTCCTTCTGTTATGTTTCCTTCTGTTGCTGTTATGTTTCCTTCTGTTACTGTTATGTTTTTTCTGTTAATGTTTCCTTCTGTTGCTGTTATGTTTCCTTCTGTTACTGTTATGTTTCCTTCTGTTATGTTTCCTTCTGTTACTGTTATGTTTCCTTCTGTTATGTTTCCTTCTGTTGCTGTTATGTTTCCTTCTGTTACTGTTATGTTTCCTTCTGTCACTGTTTCCTTCTGTTACTGTTATGTTTCCTTCTGTTATGTTTCCTTCTGTTATGTTTCCTTCTGTTATGTTTCCTAATACTTCGTCAATCCATATTTTCCGTGGTCGGCCATGGGTCTGGTGTTCTCGCAACGTTTATTGAAGGCTTGTTGTGTTTTGATCTTTCTGCTTTGTCACGTGGCTAAACCATTTTATCTGTTGTTTCTTTATATATTCTATCTTCTTCTTCTTCTATCCTTCCTCTATTGCCGTTGGCGTCGAGGGGAGAAACAATCTGCGATTCTTTGCTCTTCTGTTGGCCTCTTCTGATGTTATCCCTCCTAGTGACTCTAGTATTCCCTTTATCCATCTCTTTCTCGGTCTTCCTCTTAATCTGGCGTTTTCGTAGCGTTTGTTTATGGCTCTTTGAGTCATTGTTAGTTCTTTTTGTCTTGTTATGTGGCCGAACCAATTTATCTGTTGTTTCTTTATATATTCGATGGCTGGTTCAATTTCGAGTTTCTTCCTCAGGTCGGTGTGTTTCTTACTCTGTTACTTAAGCTGCTTCCTGTCAATCTTCTGACACATTTCATTTCGGTGGTCGTTATCTTTCTTATTGTTCTAGAGTCCAGCGTCCAATTCTGGCACTGATAGCACAGAGTTGGTAGAAAAATTGATTTGTATATTGCCCTTTTAGCTTCCGTTGTTATTGCTTTGTTTTTCAATAGTGTTGATACTTGGCCTATAACTTGGCATGCTGTGTTACACCTTACTGTAGTGCGACTATTTTCATAGAGGCTCTTGCATATCTCTACTAGGTGGTGACTCACTCCGTACAAGGGCAATACGGACCACAGTTGTTCCCTGTCCACCCTATCGAACGCCTTTTCTTGGTCAATAAAAGCTGTTTATAGTGTTTTATTATGCTCTATTGTTTTCTGTTGAAAGTACCATGGACAGCTAAGAAGAGTAATGAAGTTGTTCTGAGAGAGGTCAAAACAAAAAGAGAGCTGATTTCCAATATTAGGAAGAAACAATCATCATTTTTTGGCCATGTAATGAGAAGAGAACTGGAATATATTGTAACAACTGGAAAAATTGTGGGACGAAGAGATAGAGGGAAACAAAGAGAAAAAATAACAGACAGCTTAAGAGAATGGCTTAGCAGAAAGTCAACAACAGAAATGATAAATAGCTGCCGAGATCGAAAGTTGTGGAGAGACATGATCACCTACGCCAGCAGGCCCGGTACTTGATGATGATGATGATTATTATTTTCTCCGCTAGTTGTTTTATGATAAATAGGGCATCTATGCAACCTCTGTTCCTCCTGAAGCCCATCTGAGCATCACTTAGTTGTGGGTCTATAATTGGTCTCAATCTTTTTTCAACTATCTTGGCATATAACTTCCCTGTGTGGCTTAATAGCGATATTCCTCTATATTGGTTGTAGTCTCTTCTGCTGCCCTTCTTTTTCCATATTGGTAATATAATGGACTGTTTCCAATCGTCTGGGACTTGCTGTTGTATCCATGCAGCGTTGAATATTCTGTGTAGCCATGTACATCCTGCCTCTCCCGCTGCTGCTACCATTTCTACTGGGATGTTATCGATTCTGGTGGCTTTGTTTCTTGGTACGAGTCGTAATGTTTCTTCTATTTCTTTACTTAGTATGTTTGGTCATTTATCGCCAACTATTAGTTGCTTTTTGTGTGTTTTTGAACTTGTTTCTACATTCAAAAGCTCTTCGAAATATTCTTTCCATCTTGTTAAGATTTGCGCTTTGTTTGTTATTGCTTGGCCTCGTTTATCATTGATGATTTCAGTTGGGTCATAATTGTCTTTCTTTTGTCTTATGGCTTTAATTGTTCTATACAAGTCTCTGGATGCTGATTTGTGATTGTTACTAATCATTTCTCCAAATTTTACCCATGCTTTATGTTTTTCTTCTTTGATTAATTTCTGCATAATTAATGCATATATGGTCCATGCATGTAATAAACTGTAGGGGGGATAGTACGCACCCCTGTCTTACACCTGATCTAACTTCTAAGTGGTCTGTGTAGCCTGCTGCTGTTCTGACCTTGCAGCTGCTGTTGATGTAGAGACTTTTAATTAGGTTGGTTAGATGTTGGCTTACTCCGTATGTTGTTATATCTCCCTCAGTTGTTCTCTGTTTACTCTGTCGAATTCTTTTACCTGGTCAATGAAAGCTATGTATAAGTTATGATTGTATTCAGTCATCGTTTCTTCTAGCTGTTTTAAGGTGACTAGAGCGTCAGTACATCCTCTGTTTTAAAGTAAATAAAGCGTCAGTACATCCTCTATTTTAAAGTAAATAAAGCGTCAGTACATCCTTTGTTTTAAAGTGAATAAAGCGTCAGTACATCCTTTGTTTTAAAGTAAATAAAGCGTCAGTACATCCTTTGTTTTAAAGTGAATAAAGCGTCAGTACATCCTTTGTTTTAAAGTGAATAAAGCGTCAGTACATCCTTTGTTTTAAAGTGAATAAAGCGTCAGTACATCTTCTGTTTTAAAGTAAATAATGCGTCGATACATCCTTTGTTTTAAAGTAAATAAAGCGTCGATACATGCTTTGTTTTAAAGTAAATAAAGCGTCAGTACATCTTCTATTTTAAAGTGAATAAAGCGTCAGTACATCCTTTGTTTTAAAGTGAATAAAGCGTCAGTACATCTTCTGTTTTAAAGTGAATAAAGCGTCAGTACATCCTCTGCTTTAAAGTGAATAAAGCGTCAGTACATCCTTTGCTTTAAAGTGAATAAAGTTCCAGTACATCCTCTTTTTTAAAGTAAATAAAGCGTCAGTACATCCTCTGTTTTAAAGTAAATAAAGCGTCAGTACATCCTTTGTTTTAAAGTAAATAAAGCGTCAGTACTTCCTTAGTTTTAAAGTGAATAAAGCGTCAGTACATCCTTTGTTTTAAAGTGAATAAAGCGTCAGTAGATCCTCTGTTTTAAAGTAAATAAAGCGTCAGTACATCCTCTGTTTTAAAGTGAATAAAGCGTCAGTACATCCTTTGTTTTAAAGTGAATAAAGCGTCAGTACATCCTTTGTTTTAAAGTAAATAAAGCGTCAGTAGATCCTCTGTTTTAAAGTAAATAAAGCGTCAGTACATCCTCTGTTTTAAAGTAAATAAGCGTCAGTACATCCTTTGTTTTACAGTGAATAAGGCGTCAGTACATCCTTTGTTTTAAAGTGAATAAAGCGTCAGTACATCCTTTGTTTTAAAGTGAATAAAGCGTCAGTACATCCTTTGTTTTAAAGTGAATAAAGCGTCAGTACATTCTTTGTTTTACAGTGAATAAGGCGTCAGTACATCTTTAGTTTTTAAAGACAGAAATTCTTATAAATGGGTACATCACTGGGTCTAACCACTTTTAGTGCTGCACAGAAGGGGGTAGAACGTTGTCAACAACGTGCCGTGGCACATGTGATAGGTCATGACCTGAAATGTAGTCAAGAGAGTTTTTTTTAAGTTTAATTTGTCAATTTTATTAACTTCAAACAACAAGCATGCAGACAGAAGAACTCGCAGCCAATGAAACGTTCCCTTACAAGAAACCGACAATTGTTTTGGCCAATCCCAGAAATCGTTATTCCCCCGTCATTTGTTGACCTCCAATATTTGCTAATCGGGAGTAAACAAACGCGGGCCAGGAGATAAGCGCTGAGGACTGCACGACCCCCTCAGTACATGCAGTTTGTATTTTTGTTAGTTCAAATGACGTCATCAGTATTGCGTGGCTATTCCCCGTCTCAGTGTCACCACAAGTATCAAAAGTCTTCGCTCGCCGACACGAACGTCCTGGATGTCCCTCTCTCTCTACAGAATCTCATCTTTGAAAGGGGCTGCTGTTCTTCATACCCGTCTGATCGTTTATAGCCCCTTTTAACTACATATTTTATTGAAATGGACATGGTCATATCTCAGTTTGAAGTCATCAAATCATGAAGATAACACTTGCTGACCAATGAAATCAAGAAGATAACATTTGCTGACCAATGAAATCATGAAGATAACACTTGCTGACCAATGAGATCATGAAGATAACACTTGCTGACCAATGAAATCAAGAAGATAACATTTGCTGACCAATGAAATCATGAAGATAACACTTGCTGACCAATGAGATCATGAAGATAACATTTGCTGACCAATGAAATCAAGAAGTTAACATTTGCTGACCAATGAAATCAAGAAGATAACACTTGCTGACCAATGAAATCAAGAAGATAACACTTGCTGACCAATGAAATCAAGAAGATAACATTTGCTGATCAATGAAATCAAGAAGATAACATTTGCTGACCAATGAAATCAAGAAGTTAACATTTGCTGACCAATCAGGTCGTGAAGCGGTGTTTCCTCATCAACGATTGGCTGCTACACATCCCGTGACAAGACAGAGCTACTAAAGGACGACGTGTTTTCAGTTTACTTTCATGTACAAGGACAAAAACGTGTCGTCACTTCAACTTTGAAATTGCAAGTGTTCTATCGTTGAAGTCTGAGGTTGAACGGAACGTGTCTCACAACGAGGAAGTCCCAGGCTTACCCAAGTTCCCGTTTCAACAAATAATTACAAATGTGGTTGGAAGTACCGTTTTGTAACTGCCACATGTGATCTAATATAACCCGGGGGATGTAGCCTAAGGGTGAATAGGTCGTACCCCAGCAGCAAGAAAGAAGGCAGAAAAGCTAAGGCGTAGCATCTTGTAACATGTCAAGGAGTTGCCAGCAGGGTGTGCTTCTGGTGAACTCTGACCTTGTCTTGAAATAATAGTACATGTGCTTTCTTTGTATGGATGAACGTACAGTTTCTTTGTATGGATGAACGTACAGTTTCTTTGTATGGATCAACGTACAGTTTCTTTGTATGGATGAACGTACAGTTTCTTTATATGGATGAACGTACAGTTTCTTTGTATGGATGAACGTACAGTTTCTTTGTATGGATAAACTTTCAGTTTCTTTGTATGGATGAACGTAAGCTTCTTTGTATGGATGAACGTACAGTTTCTTTGTATGGATGAACGTACAGTTTCTTTGTATGAATGAAAGTACAGCTAGAACGTCTACAGCGACAGCTAAAACGTCTACAACAACAGCTAGAACGTCTACAACGAAAGCTAGAACTTCTACAGCGACAGTTAAAACTTCTACAGCGACAGTTAAAACGTCTACAACGACATCTAGAACGTCTACAGCTAGAACGTCTACAGCTAGAACGTCTACTACGACAGTTAGAACGTCTAAAGCGACAGCTAGAACCTCTACAACGACAGCTAGAACGTCTACAACAACAGCAAAACCGTCTACAACTAGAATGTCTACAGCGTCAGTTAAACGTCTACAGCTAGAACGTCTACAGCTAGAACGTCTACAGCTAGAACGTCTACAGCTAGAACGTCTACTACGACAGTTAGAACGTCTACAACGACAGCTAGAACCTCTACAACGACAGTTAGAACGTCTACAACAACAGCAAAACCGTCTACAACTAGAATGTCTACAGCGTCAGTTAAACGTCTACAGCTAGAACGTCTACAACTAGAACATCTACAGCGACAGCTAGAACGTCTACAACGACAGTTAGAACGTCTACATCGACAGCTAGAACGTCTACATTGACAGCTAGAACGTCTACAACGACAGTTAGAACGTCTACAACGACAGCTAGAACGTCTACATTGACAGCTAAAACGTCTACAACGACAGTTAGAACGTCTACATCGACAGCTAGAACGTCTACAGTGACAGCTAGAACGTCTACAACGACAGTTAGAACGTCTACATCGACAGCTAGAACGTCTACAGTGACAGCTAGAACGTCTACAACGACAGTTAGAACGTCTACATCTACAACTAGAACGTCTACAGCGACAGTTAGAACGTCTACATCGACAGCTAGAATTTCTACAGTGACAGCTAGAACGTCTACATCGACAACTTGAACGTCTACAGCGACAGCTACAACGTCTACAGCGACAGCTAGAACGTCTACATCGACAGCTAGAACGTCTACAGCGACAGCTAGAACGTCTACAGCGACAGCTTCAACGTCTACATCGACAGCTAGAACGTCTACATCGACAGCTAGAACGTCTACATCGACAGCTAGAACGTATACAGCGACAGCTAGAACGTCTACAACTAGAACGTCTACATCGACAGCTAGAATTTCTACAGTGATAGCTATAACGTCTACATCGACAGCTAGAACGTCTACATCGACAGTTAGAACGTCTACATCGATACACAGATTCAGTTTTGATGAAAGCGGAGAGGCGAAGAAATAACTGAGGAGAGAAGTGTTCCTTTCTCTCAACCACAACTTATAATCATCCTGAACGAAGAACTACACTCACTTATATAAACATCTGATTAATATAATTTATCAGCATTTGTTCATTCTCTGTGTAATGTCGTTATTCACTCCTGCTAGCATTTGTCCATTCTCTGTGTAATGTCGTTACTTGCTCCTACCAGCATTTGTCTATTCTCTGTGTAATGTCGTTATTCGCTCCTACCAGCATTTGTCCATTCTCTGTGTAATGTCGTTATTCACTCCTGCTAGCATTTGTCTATTCTCTGTGTAATGTCGTTATTCGCTCCTACCAGCATTTGTCCATTTTCTGTGTAATGTCGTTATATGCTCCTGCCAGCATTTGTCCATTCTCTGTGTAATGTCGTTATTCGCTCCTGTCAACATTTATCTATACTTTGTGTAATGTCGTTATTTGCTCCTGCCAGCATTTGTCCATTCTCTGTGTAATGTCGTTATTCGTTCCTGCCAGCATTTGTCCATTCTCTGTGTAATTTCGTTATTCGCTCCTGCCAGCATTTGTCCATTCTCTGTGTAATGTCGTTATTCGCTCCTGCCAGCATTTTTCCAGTCTCTGTGTAATGTCGTTATTCGCTCCTGCCAGCATTTGTCCATTCTCCGTGTAATGTCGTTATTCGCTCCTGCCAGCATTTGTCCATTCTCAGTGTAATGTCGTTATTCGCTCCTGCCAGCATTTGTCCATTCTCTGTGTAATGTCGTTATTCGCTCCTGCCAGCATTTGTCCATTCTCTGTGTAATGTCGTTATTCACTCCCGCTATCCAGATCTTGCTCATAGACACTGGACGTGCTTGTGACTTGATGGCAACAAATCTAGCGCTGCTTTGACAAAGAGATCAGTACTCAGCCGTTATGCGTCTCTCACTCTCTTCAGAACGTGTAGGCAGCGTCGAGCAGAGAAAGATACATAATATCAGTTTGTCTACAATGTGACGCTGTCGCCCCCACCGTACTCGTCGGCTTACCCCAACAATGGCCAGGGAGGTGTTGGGTTTCTGGTGCCGACCCTGGCAACAGTGTCGCTCACGGGCGCCGGATTAATGCGGCAGATATCAATTAATTCTCCCGACTGCGGAACGTGATGGTAAGGCAATCTCATGCATTTGCCCAAAGTCCTGGGATCTGTGAGTTCGTGTCGCAGCCAACTAGTGCTGTTTGCGGATAGTTGGGCTGCATGGTCTGACACAACTTTGGGCAAAAGCTGGCAGTCAGCGCACGATGTGTGTTGCAGATTCTCCCTACTTTGTGCTTTCTTACACTGTTTCTTTGTTTCTTTATTTCCTGCTTGTATCTCGTTTCAGCGGCGTTCGCTGACAATATTCGAGACAAGATTAAGGACGCGTATGAGGTAAGCTGCCCTATCTCCGGGGATTTACGGTTGCCAGGAGAATAGGGCACCTGAGCAAATGTGTGTGCGCTGACGTCACTAACAATTACGTAACTACAGCCGGAGTGTCAGCTGTAACGACTGCAGCTGTTGTTATATGTTCAATTGCTACTTAATACTCTAGGTCACACACACACACACACACACACACACACACACACACACACACACGCGCGCGCGCGCGCGATCTAAAACATGAACTTAAAACTTACAACCACACAAACCGATCAGCAACACTCAACATGTCGGTCAAAACACTCAACATGTCGGTCACAACACTCAACTTGTCGGTCACAACACTCAACATGTCGGTCTCAACACTCAACATGGTCACAACACTCAACATGGTTACAACACTCAACATGTCGGTCACAACACTCAACATGTCGGTCACAACACTCAACATGTCGATCACAACACTCAACATGTCGATCACAACACTCAATATGTCGGTCACAACACTCAACATGGTCACAGCACTCAATATGTAGGTCATCACACTCAATATGTCGGACACAACACTCAATATGTAGGTCACATCACTCAATATGTAGGTCACAACACTCAATATGTAGGTCACAACACTCAATATGTAGGTCACACCACTCAATATGTCGGGCACAACACTCAATATGTAGGTCACAACATTCAATATGTCGGGCACAACGCTCAATATGTAGGTCACATCACTCAATATGTAGGTCACATCACTCAATATGTAGGTCACATCACTCAATATGTAGGTCACATCACTCAATATGTAGGTCACAACACTCAATATGTAGGTCACAACACTCAATATGTAGGTCACACCACGCAATATGTAGGTCACAACACTCAATATGTCGGGCACAACACTCAACACAACTGCTGGTTGTGAGAATATCTTGTATACGTTATTATCGTTACCATCTGCGTGTGTGTTGTGGTATATGTTTGTGTGTTGTGTTGTGGTGTTTGTGTGTGTATGTGGTATATGTGTATGTAGTGGTGTGTGTGTTGTGTGTGTGGTGTGTTGTGGCGTGTGTGTTGTGTGTGTGGTGTGTTGTGGCGTGTGTGTTGTGGTATTTCTTTGTGTGGTGTGGTGTGAGTGTGTGTGTGGTTTTGTGGCATGTGTGTTGTGGTATATGTGAGTGTTGTGGTGTGTTGTGTCATGCGTGTTGTGGCGTGTGTGTTGTGGTATATGTGAGTGTTGTGGTGTGTTGTGTCATGTGTGTTGTGGCGTGTGTATTGTGGTATATGTTTGTGTATTGTGTTGTGGCGTATGTATTGTGGTATATGTGTGTGTATCGTGTTGTGGTGTGTGCGTGTGTTGTGGTGTGTTGTGTTGTGTGTGTGTGTCATGACTGCCATTTATGAAACTGAACGTAGTTACGTCATAAAATACCCAACTGAAGCAGCAAATTTCAGCGACATATTTGTATTGATGGCAGTTGACAGGTTGAAACAGGAGGTGATGATTCATAACGCGTGTTCATCATTACTGTCAACTGATGAGCGGGGTTACTAATTGGGTCATGTATTCTGATTTGTTTGTGGTTGGGTGGTCGGGGTTGCTAATTGGGTCATGTATTCTGATTTGTTTGTGGTTGGGTGGTCGGGTTGCTAATTGGGTCATGTATTCTGATTTGTTTGTGGTTGGGTGGTCGGGGTTGCTAATTGGGTCATGTATTCCGATTTGTTTGTGGTTGGGTGGTCGGGGTTGCTAATTGGGTCATGTATTCTGATTTGTTTGTTGTTGGGTGGTCGGGGTTGTTGGTTGTGTATTGTTTCATGTTGTATCTCCAAGGTGAAGGTTGGTCATTGATGTCCATTCTTCGTGTAAATTATCTTCATGATTGTAGCAGCTTGATGCAAGACTTGTAATGTTGGTTGGTTTATATAGTAACTTGAGGATCAAAGTTGGTAATGTTGGTTGGTTTATATAGTAACTTGAGGATCAAAGTTGGTAATGTTGGTTGGTTTATATAGTAACTTGAGGATCAAGGTTGGTAATGTTGGTTGGTTTATATAGTAACTTGAGGATCAAGGTAGGTAATGTTGGTTGGTTTATATAGTAACTTGGGGATCAAGACTTGTAATGTTGGTTTATATAGTAACTTGGGGATCAAGGTTGGTAATGTTGGTTGGTTTATATAGTAACTTGAGGATCAAAGTTGGTAATGTTGGTTGGTTTATATAGTAACTTGAGGATCAAGGTTGGTAATGTTGGTTGGTTTATATAGTAACTTGAGGATCAAAGTTGGTAATGTTGGTTGGTTTATATAGTAACTTGAGGATCAAAGTTGGTAATGTTGGTTGGATTATATAGTAACTTGAGGATCAAAGTTGGTAATGTTGGTTGGTTTATATAGTAACTTGAGGATCAAGGTTGGTAATGTTGGTTGGTTTATATAGTAACTTGAGGATCAAGGTTGGTAATGTTGGTTGGTTTATTTAGTAACTTGGGGATCAAGACTTGTAATGTTGGTTTATATAGTAACTTGGGGATCAAGGTTGGTAATGTTGGTTGGTTTATATAGTAACTTGAGGATCAAAGTTGGTAATGTTGGTTGGTTTATATAGTAACTTGAGGATCAAGGTTGGTAATGTTGGTTGGTTTATAAAGTAACTTGAGGATCAAAGTTGGTAATGTTGGTTGGTTTATATAGTAACTTGAGGATCAAAGTTGGTAATGTTGGTTGGTTTATATAGTAACTTGAGGATCAAAGTTGGTAATGTTTGTTGGTTTAAATAGTAACTTGAGGATCAAGATTGGTAATGTTTGTTGGTTTAAATAGTAACTTGAGGATCAAAGTTGGTAATGTTTGTTGGTTTAAATAGTAATTTGAGGATCAAAGTTGGTAATGTTTGTTGGTTTAAATAGTAACTTGAGGATCAAGATTGGTAATGTTTGTTGGTTTAAATAGTAACTTGAGGATCAAGATTGGTAATGTTTGTTGGTTTAAATAGTAACTTGAGGATCAAGATTGGTAATGTTTGTTGGTTTAAATAGTAACTTGAGGATCAAAGTTGGTAATATTTGTTGGTTTAAATAGTAACTTGAGGATCAAAGTTGGTAATGTTTGTTGGTTTAAAAAGTAACTTGAGGATCAAAGTTGGTAATGTTTGTTGGTTTAAATAGTAACTTGAGGATCAAGATTGGTAATGTTTGTTGGTTTAAATAGTAACTTGAGGATCAAAGTTGGTAATGTTTGTTGGTTTAAATAGTAACTTGAGGATCAAAGCTGGTAATGTTTGTTGGTTTAAATAGTAACTTGAGGATCAAAGTTGGTAATGTTTGTTGGTTTAAATAGTAACTTGAGGATCAAAGTTGGTAATGTTTGTTGGTTTAAATAGTAACTTGAGGATCAAAGTTGGTAATGTTTGTTGGTTTAAATAGTAACTTGGGGATCAAGGTTGGTAATGTTTGTTGGTTTATATAGTAACTTGAGGATCAAAGTTGGTAATGTTTGTTGGTTTAAATAGTAACTTGAGGATCAAAGTTGGTAATGTTTTTTGGTTTAAATAGTAACTTGAGGATCAAAGTTGGTAATGTTTGTTGGTTTAAATAGTAACTTGAGGATCAAAGTTGGTAATGTTTGTTGGTTTAAATAGTAACTTGAGGATCAAAGTTGGTAATGTTTGTTGGTTTAAATAGTAACTTGGGGATCAAGGTTGGTAATGTTTGTTGGTTTATATAGTAACTTGAGGATCAAAGTTGGTAATGTTGGTTGGTTTAAATAGTAACTTGAGGATCAAAGTTGGTAATGTTGGTTGGTTTAAATAGTAACTTGAGGATCAAGGTTGGTAATGTTTGTTGGTTTATATAGTAACTTGAGGATCAAAGTTGGTAATGTTTGTTGGTTTAAATAGTAACTTGAGGATCAAAGTTGGTAATGTTTGTTGGTTTATATAGTAACTTGAGGATCAAGGTTGGTAATGTTTGTTGGTTTAAATAGTAACTTGAGGATCAAAGTTGGTAATGTTTGTTGGTTTAAATAGTAACTTGAGGATCAAAGTTGGTAATGTTTGTTGGTTTAAATAGTAACTTGGGGATCAAGATTGGTAATGTTTGTTGGTTTATATAGTAACTTGAGGATCAAGGTTGGTGTTGTTTGTTGGTTTAAATAGTAACTTGAGGATGAAAGTTGGTAATGTTTGTTGGTTTAAATAGTAACTTGGGGATCAAGGTTGGTAATGTTTGTTGGTTTAAATAGTAACTTGAGGATCAAAGTTGGTAATGTTTGTTGGTTTAAATAGTAACTTGGGGGTCAAGGTTGGTAATGTTGGTTGGTTTAAATAGTAACTTGAGGATCAAAGTTGGTAATGTTTGTTGGTTTAAATAGTAACTTGAGGATCAAAGTTGGTAATGTTTGTTGGTTTAAATAGTAACTTGGGGATCAAAGTTGGTAATGTTTGTTGGTTTAAATAGTAACTTGAGGATCAAAGTTGGTAATGTTTGTTGGTTTAAATAGTAACTTGAGGATCAAAGTTGGTAATGTTTGTTGGTTTAAATAGTAACTTGGGGATCAAAGTTGGTAATGTTTGTTGGTTTAAATAGTAACTTGAGGATCAAGATTGGTAATGTTTGTTGGTTTAAATAGTAACTTGAGGATCAAGGTTGGTAATGTTTGTTGGTTTAAATAGTAACTTGAGG
This sequence comes from Megaustenia siamemsis, assembly GCA_032433765.1. Taxonomy (NCBI): domain Eukaryota; kingdom Metazoa; phylum Mollusca; class Gastropoda; order Stylommatophora; family Ariophantidae; genus Megaustenia; species Megaustenia siamemsis. Next base: position 83,982,122 of record JAVIAB010000050.1, on the reverse strand, counting down.
ATCAAGGTTGGTAATGTTTGTTGGTTTAAATAGTAACTTGAGGATCAAAGTTGGTAATTTTTGTTGGTTTAAATAGTAACTTGAGGATCAAGATTGGTAATGTTTGTTGGTTTAAATAGTAACTTGAGGATCAAAGTTGGTAATGTTTGTTGGTTTAAATAGTAATTTGAGGATCAAAGTTGGTAATGTTTGTTGGTTTAAATAGTAACTTGAGGATCAAGATTGGTAATGTTTGTTGGTTTAAATAGTAACTTGAGGATCAAGATTGGTAATGTTTGTTGGTTTAAATAGTAACTTGAGGATCAAGATTGGTAATGTTTGTTGGTTTAAATAGTAACTTGAGGATCAAAGTTGGTAATATTTGTTGGTTTAAATAGTAACTTGAGGATCAATGTTGGTAATGTTTGTTGGTTTAAAAGTAACTTGAGGATCAAAGTTGGTAATGTTTGTTGGTTTAAATAGTAATTTGAGGATCAAAGTTGGTAATGTTTGTTGGTTTAAATAGTAACTTGAGGATCAAGATTGGTAATGTTTGTTGGTTTAAATAGTAACTTGAGGATCAAGATTGGTAATGTTTGTTGGTTTAAATAGTAACTTGAGGATCAAGATTGGTAATGTTTGTTGGTTTAAATAGTAACTTGAGGATCAAAGTTGGTAATATTTGTTGGTTTAAATAGTAACTTGAGGATCAAAGTTGGTAATGTTTGTTGGTTTAAAAAGTAACTTGAGGATCAAAGTTGGTAATGTTTGTTGGTTTAAATAGTAACTTGAGGATCAAGGTTGGTAATGTTTGTTGGTTTAAATAGTAACTTGAGGATCAAAGTTGGTAATGTTTGTTGGTTTAAATAGTAACTTGAGGATCAAAGCTGGTAATGTTTGTTGGTTTAAATAGTAACTTGAGGATCAAAGTTGGTAATGTTTGTTGGTTTAAATAGTAACTTGAGGATCAAAGTTGGTAATGTTTGTTGGTTTAAATAGTAACTTGAGGATCAAAGTTGGTAATGTTTGTTGGTTTAAATAGTAACTTGGGGATCAAGGTTGGTAATGTTTGTTGGTTTATATAGTAACTTGAGGATCAAAGTTGGTAATGTTTGTTGGTTTAAATAGTAACTTGAGGATCAAAGTTGGTAATGTTTGTTGGTTTAAATAGTAACTCGAGGATCAAAGTTGGTAATGTTTGTTGGTTTAAATAGTAACTTGAGGATCAAAGTTGGTAATGTTTGTTGGTTTAAATAGTAACTTGAGGATCAAAGTTGGTAATGTTTGTTGGTTTAAATAGTAACTTGAGGATCAAGGTTGGTAATGTTTGTTGGTTTATATAGTAACTTGAGGATCAAAGTTGGTAATGTTGGTTGGTTTAAATAGTAACTTGAGGATCAAAGTTGGTAATGTTGGTTGGTTTAAATAGTAACTTGAGGATCAAGGTTGGTAATGTTTGTTGGTTTAAATAGTAACTTGAGGATCAAAGTTGGTAATGTTTGTTGGTTTAAATAGTAACTTGAGGATCAAAGTTGGTAATGTTTGTTGGTTTATATAGTAACTTGAGGATCAAGGTTGGTAATGTTTGTTGGTTTAAATAGTAACTTGAGGATCAAAGTTGGTAATGTTTGTTGGTTTAAATAGTAACTTGAGGATCAAAGTTGGTAATGTTTGTTGGTTTAAATAGTAACTTGGGGATCAAGATTGGTAATGTTTGTTGGTTTATATAGTAACTTGAGGATCAAGGTTGGTGTTGTTTGTTGGTTTAAATAGTAACTTGAGGATGAAAGTTGGTAATGTTTGTTGGTTTAAATAGTAACTTGGGATCAAGGTTGGTAATGTTTGTTGGTTTAAATAGTAACTTGAGGATCAAAGTTGGTAATGTTTGTTGGTTTAAATAGTAACTTGAGGATCAAAGTTGGTAATGTTTGTTGGTTTAAATAGTAACTTGAGGATCAAAGTTGGTAATGTTTGTTGGTTTAAATAGTAACTTGGGGATCAAAGTTGGTAATGTTTGTTGGTTTAAATAGTAACTTGAGGATCAAGATTGGTAATGTTTGTTGGTTTAAATAGTAACTTGAGGATCAAGGTTGGTAATGTTTGTTGGTTTAAATAGTAACTTGAGGATCAAGGTTGGTAATGTTTGTTGGTTTAAATAGTAACTTGAGGATCAAAGTTGGTAATTTTTGTTGGTTTAAATAGTAACTTGAGGATCAAGATTGGTAATGTTTGTTGGTTTAAATAGTAACTTGAGGATCAAAGTTGGTAATGTTTGTTGGTTTAAATAGTAACTTGAGGATCAAAGTTGGTAATGTTTGTTGGTTTAAATAGTAACTTGAGGATCAAGATTGGTAATGTTTGTTGGTTTAAATAGTAACTTGAGGATCAAGATTGGTAATGTTTGTTGGTTTAAATAGTAACTTGAGGATCAAGATTGGTAATGTTTGTTGGTTTAAATAGTAACTTGAGGATCAAAGTTGGTAATATTTGTTGGTTTAAATAGTAACTTGAGGATCAAAGTTGGTAATGTTTGTTGGTTTAAAAAGTAACTTGAGGATCAAAGTTGGTAATGTTTGTTGGTTTAAATAGTAATTTGAGGATCAAAGTTGGTAATGTTTGTTGGTTTAAATAGTAACTTGAGGATCAAGATTGGTAATGTTTGTTGGTTTAAATAGTAACTTGAGGATCAAGATTGGTAATGTTTGTTGGTTTAAATAGTAACTTGAGGATCAAGATTGGTAATGTTTGTTGGTTTAAATAGTAACTTGAGGATCAAAGTTGGTAATATTTGTTGGTTTAAATAGTAACTTGAGGATCAAAGTTGGTAATGTTTGTTGGTTTAAAAAGTAACTTGAGGATCAAAGTTGGTAATGTTTGTTGGTTTAAATAGTAACTTGAGGATCAAGGTTGGTAATGTTTGTTGGTTTAAATAGTAACTTGAGGATCAAAGTTGGTAATGTTTGTTGGTTTAAATAGTAACTTGAGGATCAAAGCTGGTAATGTTTGTTGGTTTAAATAGTAACTTGAGGATCAAAGTTGGTAATGTTTGTTGGTTTAAATAGTAACTTGAGGATCAAAGTTGGTAATGTTTGTTGGTTTAAATAGTAACTTGAGGATCAAAGTTGGTAATGTTTGTTGGTTTAAATAGTAACTTGGGGATCAAGGTTGGTAATGTTTGTTGGTTTATATAGTAACTTGAGGATCAAAGTTGGTAATGTTTGTTGGTTTAAATAGTAACTTGAGGATCAAAGTTGGTAATGTTTGTTGGTTTAAATAGTAACTTGAGGATCAAAGTTGGTAATGTTTGTTGGTTTAAATAGTAACTTGAGGATCAAAGTTGGTAATGTTTGTTGGTTTAAATAGTAACTTGAGGATCAAAGTTGGTAATGTTTGTTGGTTTAAATAGTAACTTGGGGATCAAGGTTGGTAATGTTTGTTGGTTTATATAGTAACTTGAGGATCAAAGTTGGTAATGTTGGTTGGTTTAAATAGTAACTTGAGGATCAAAGTTGGTAATGTTGGTTGGTTTAAATAGTAACTTGAGGATCAAGGTTGGTAATGTTTGTTGGTTTAAATAGTAACTTGAGGATCAAAGTTGGTAATGTTTGTTGGTTTAAATAGTAACTTGAGGATCAAAGTTGGTAATGTTTGTTGGTTTAAATAGTAACTTGAGGATCAAGGTTGGTAATGTTTGTTGGTTTAAATAGTAACTTGAGGATCAAAGTTGGTAATGTTTGTTGGTTTAAATAGTAACTTGAGGATCAAAGTTGGTAATGTTTGTTGGTTTAAATAGTAACTTGGGGATCAAGATTGGTAATGTTTGTTGGTTTATATAGTAACTTGAGGATCAAGGTTGGTGTTGTTTGTTGGTTTAAATAGTAACTTGAGGATGAAAGTTGGTAATGTTTGTTGGTTTAAATAGTAACTTGGGATCAAGGTTGGTAATGTTTGTTGGTTTAAATAGTAACTTGAGGATCAAAGTTGGTAATGTTTGTTGGTTTAAATAGTAACTTGAGGATCAAAGTTGGTAATGTTTGTTGGTTTAAATAGTAACTTGGGGATCAAGGTTGGTAATGTTGGTTGGTTTAAATAGTAACTTGAGGATCAAAGTTGGTAATGTTTGTTGGTTTAAATAGTAACTTGAGGATCAAAGTTGGTAATGTTTGTTGGTTTAAATAGTAACTTGGGGATCAAAGTTGGTAATGTTTGTTGGTTTAAATAGTAACTTGAGGATCAAAGTTGGTAATGTTTGTTGGTTTAAATAGTAACTTGAGGATCAAAGTTGGTAATGTTTGTTGGTTTAAATAGTAACTTGAGGATCAAAGTTGGTAATGTTTGTTGGTTTAAATAGTAACTTGAGGATCAAGATTGGTAATGTTTGTTGGTTTAAATAGTAACTTGAGGATCAAGGTTGGTAATGTTTGTTGGTTTAAATAGTAACTTGAGGATCAAGGTTGGTAATGTTTGTTGGTTTAAATAGTAACTTGAGGATCAAAGTTGGTAATTTTTGTTGGTTTAAATAGTAACTTGAGGATCAAGATTGGTAATGTTTGTTGGTTTAAATAGTAACTTGAGGATCAAAGTTGGTAATGTTTGTTGGTTTAAATAGTAACTTGAGGATCAAAGTTGGTAATGTTTGTTGGTTTAAATAGTAACTTGAGGATCAAGATTGGTAATGTTTGTTGGTTTAAATAGTAACTTGAGGATCAAGATTGGTAATGTTTGTTGGTTTAAATAGTAACTTGAGGATCAAGATTGGTAATGTTTGTTGGTTTAAATAGTAACTTGAGGATCAAAGTTGGTAATGTTTGTTGGTTTAAATAGTAACTTGAGGATCAAAGTTGGTAATGTTTGTTGGTTTAAATAGTAACTTGAGGATCAAAGTTGGTAATGTTTGTTGGTTTAAATAGTAACTTGAGGATCAAGGTTGGTAATGTTTGTTGGTTTAAATAGTAACTTGAGGATCAAAGTTGGTAATGTTTGTTGGTTTAAATAGTAACTTGAGGATCAAGATTGGTAATGTTTGTTGGTTTAAATAGTAACTTGAGGATCAAAGTTGGTAATGTTGGTTGGTTTAAATAGTAACTTGAGGATCAAAGTTGGTAATGTTTGTTGGTTTAAATAGTAACTTGAGGATCAAAGTTGGTAATGTTTGTTGGTTTAAATAGTAACTTGAGGATCAAGATTGGTAATGTTTGTTGGTTTAAATAGTAACTTGAGGATCAAAGTTGGTAATGTTTGTTGGTTTAAATAGTAACTTGAGGATCAAAGTTGGTAATGTTTGTTGGTTTAAATAGTAACTTGAGGATCAAGATTGGTAATGTTTGTTGGTTTAAATAGTAACTTGAGGATCAAGATTGGTAATGTTTGTTGGTTTAAATAGTAACTTGAGGATCAAGATTGGTAATGTTTGTTGGTTTAAATAGTAACTTGAGGATCAAAGTTGGTAATATTTGTTGGTTTAAATAGTAACTTGAGGATCAAAGTTGGTAATGTTTGTTGGTTTAAATAGTAACTTGAGGATCAAAGTTGGTAATGTTTGTTGGTTTAAATAGTAACTTGAGGATCAAGGTTGGTAATGTTTGTTGGTTTAAATAGTAACTTGAGGATCAAAGTTGGTAATGTTTGTTGGTTTAAATAGTAACTTGAGGATCAAAGTTGGTAATGTTTGTTGGTTTAAATAGTAACTTGAGGATCAAAGTTGGTAATGTTTGTTGGTTTAAATAGTAACTTGAGGATCAAAGTTGGTAATGTTTGTTGGTTTAAATAGTAACTTGAGGATCAAAGTTGGTAATGTTTGTTGGTTTAAATAGTAACTTGGGGATCAAGGTTGGTAATGTTTGTTGGTTTATATAGTAACTTGAGGATCAAAGTTGGTAATGTTTGTTGGTTTAAATAGTAACTTGAGGATCAAAGTTGGTAATGTTTGTTGGTTTAAATAGTAACTTGAGGATCAAAGTTGGTAATGTTTGTTGGTTTAAATAGTAACTTGAGGATCAAAGTTGGTAATGTTTGTTGGTTTAAATAGTAACTTGAGGATCAAAGTTGGTAATGTTTGTTGGTTTAAATAGTAACTTGGGGATCAAGGTTGGTAATGTTTGTTGGTTTATATAGTAACTTGAGGATCAAAGTTGGTAATGTTGGTTGGTTTAAATAGTAACTTGAGGATCAAAGTTGGTAATGTTTGTTGGTTTAAATAGTAACTTGAGGATCAAGGTTGGTAATGTTTGTTGGTTTAAATAGTAACTTGAGGATCAAAGTTGGTAATGTTTGTTGGTTTAAATAGTAACTTGAGGATCAAAGTTGGTAATGTTTGTTGGTTTAAATAGTAACTTGAGGATCAAGGTTGGTAATGTTTGTTGGTTTAAATAGTAACTTGAGGATCAAAGTTGGTAATGTTTGTTGGTTTAAATAGTAACTTGAGGATCAAAGTTGGTAATGTTTGTTGGTTTAAATAGTAACTTGGGGATCAAGATTGGTAATGTTTGTTGGTTTATATAGTAACTTGAGGATCAAGGTTGGTGTTGTTTGTTGGTTTAAATAGTAACTTGAGGATGAAAGTTGGTAATGTTTGTTGGTTTAAATAGTAACTTGGGGATCAAGGTTGGTAATGTTTGTTGGTTTAAATAGTAACTTGAGGATCAAAGTTGGTAATGTTTGTTGGTTTAAATAGTAACTTGAGGATCAAAGTTGGTAATGTTTGTTGGTTTAAATAGTAACTTGGGGATCAAGGTTGGTAATGTTGGTTGGTTTAAATAGTAACTTGAGGATCAAAGTTGGTAATGTTTGTTGGTTTAAATAGTAACTTGAGGATCAAAGTTGGTAATGTTTGTTGGTTTAAATAGTAACTTGGGGATCAAAGTTGGTAATGTTTGTTGGTTTAAATAGTAACTTGAGGATCAAAGTTGGTAATGTTTGTTGGTTTAAATAGTAACTTGAGGATCAAAGTTGGTAATGTTTGTTGGTTTAAATAGTAACTTGAGGATCAAAGTTGGTAATGTTTGTTGGTTTAAATAGTAACTTGAGGATCAAAGTTGGTAATTTTTGTTGGTTTAAATAGTAACTTGAGGATCAAAGTTGGTAATGTTTGTTGGTTTAAATAGTAACTTGAGGATCAAAGTTGGTAATGTTTGTTGGTTTAAATAGTAACTTGAGGATCAAGATTGGTAATGTTTGTTGGTTTAAATAGTAACTTGAGGATCAAAGTTGGTAATGTTTGTTGGTTTAAATAGTAACTTGAGGATCAAAGTTGGTAATGTTTGTTGGTTTAAATAGTAACTTGAGGATCAAGATTGGTAATGTTTGTTGGTTTAAATAGTAACTTGAGGATCAAGATTGGTAATGTTTGTTGGTTTAAATAGTAACTTGAGGATCAAGATTGGTAATGTTTGTTGGTTTAAATAGTAACTTGAGGATCAAAGTTGGTAATGTTTGTTGGTTTAAATAGTAACTTGAGGATCAAAGTTGGTAATGTTTGTTGGTTTAAATAGTAACTTGAGGATCAAAGTTGGTAATGTTTGTTGGTTTAAATAGTAACTTGAGGATCAAGGTTGGTAATGTTTGTTGGTTTAAATAGTAACTTGAGGATCAAAGTTGGTAATGTTTGTTGGTTTAAATAGTAACTTGAGGATCAAAGTTGGTAATGTTTGTTGGTTTAAATAGTAACTTGAGGATCAAAGTTGGTAATGTTTGTTGGTTTAAATAGTAACTTGAGGATCAAAGTTGGTAATGTTTGTTGGTTTAAATAGTAACTTGAGGATCAAGGTTGGTAATGTTTGTTGGTTTAAATAGTAACTTGAGGATCAAGGTTGGTAATGTTTGTTGGTTTAAATAGTAACTTGAGGATCAAAGTTGGTAATGTTTGTTGGTTTAAATAGTAACTTGAGGATCAAAGTTGGTAATGTTTGTTGGTTTAAATAGTAACTTGAGGATCAAGATTGGTAATGTTTGTTGGTTTAAATAGTAACTTGAGGATCAAGGTTGGTAATGTTTGTTGGTTTAAATAGTAACTTGAGGATCAAGGTTGGTAATGTTTGTTGGTTTAAATAGTAACTTGAGGATCAAAGTTGGTAATTTTTGTTGGTTTAAATAGTAACTTGAGGATCAAGATTGGTAATGTTTGTTGGTTTAAATAGTAACTTGAGGATCAAAGTTGGTAATGTTTGTTGGTTTAAATAGTAACTTGAGGATCAAAGTTGGTAATGTTTGTTGGTTTAAATAGTAACTTGAGGATCAAGATTGGTAATGTTTGTTGGTTTAAATAGTAACTTGAGGATCAAGATTGGTAATGTTTGTTGGTTTAAATAGTAACTTGAGGATCAAGATTGGTAATGTTTGTTGGTTTAAATAGTAACTTGAGGATCAAAGTTGGTAATGTTTGTTGGTTTAAATAGTAACTTGAGGATCAAAGTTGGTAATGTTTGTTGGTTTAAAAAGTAACTTGAGGATCAAAGTTGGTAATGTTTGTTGGTTTAAATAGTAACTTGAGGATCAAGGTTGGTAATGTTTGTTGGTTTAAATAGTAACTTGAGGATCAAAGTTGGTAATGTTTGTTGGTTTAAATAGTAACTTGAGGATCAAAGTTGGTAATGTTTGTTGGTTTAAATAGTAACTTGAGGATCAAAGTTGGTAATGTTTGTTGGTTTAAATAGTAACTTGAGGATCAAAGTTGGTAATGTTTGTTGGTTTAAATAGTAACTTGAGGATCAAGATTGGTAATGTTTGTTGGTTTAAATAGTAACTTGAGGATCAAGGTTGGTAATGTTTGTTGGTTTAAATAGTAACTTGAGGATCAAGGTTGGTAATGTTTGTTGGTTTAAATAGTAACTTGAGGATCAAAGTTGGTAATGTTTGTTGGTTTAAATAGTAACTTGAGGATCAAAGTTGGTAATGTTTGTTGGTTTAAATAGTAACTTGAGGATCAAGATTGGTAATGTTTGTTGGTTTAAATAGTAACTTGAGGATCAAGGTTGGTAATGTTTGTTGGTTTAAATAGTAACTTGAGGATCAAAGTTGGTAATGTTTGTTGGTTTAAATAGTAACTTGAGGATCAAAGTTGGTAATGTTTGTTGGTTTAAATAGTAACTTGAGGATCAAGGTTGGTAATGTTTGTTGGTTTAAATAGTAACTTGAGGATCAAAGTTGGTAATGTTTGTTGGTTTAAATAGTAACTTGAGGATCAAAGTTGGTAATGTTTGTTGGTTTAAATAGTAACTTGAGGATCAAAGTTGGTAATGTTTGTTGGTTTAAATAGTAACTTGAGGATCAAAGTTGGTAATGTTTGTTGGTTTAAATAGTAACTTGGGGATCAAGGTTGGTAATGTTTGTTGGTTTAAATAGTAACTTGAGGATCAAAGTTGGTAATGTTGGTTGGTTTAAATAGTAACTTGAGGATCAAAGTTGGTAATGTTGGTTGGTTTAAATAGTAACTTGAGGATCAAGGTTGGTAATGTTTGTTGGTTTAAATAGTAACTTGAGGATCAAAGTTGGTAATGTTTGTTGGTTTAAATAGTAACTTGAGGATCAAAGTTGGTAATGTTTGTTGGTTTAAATAGTAACTTGAGGATCAAGGTTGGTAATGTTTGTTGGTTTAAATAGTAACTTGAGGATCAAAGTTGGTAATGTTTGTTGGTTTAAATAGTAACTTGAGGATCAAAGTTGGTAATGTTTGTTGGTTTAAATAGTAACTTGGGGATCAAGATTGGTAATGTTTGTTGGTTTATATAGTAACTTGAGGATCAAGGTTGGTGTTGTTTGTTGGTTTAAATAGTAACTTGAGGATCAAAGTTGGTAATGTTTGTTGGTTTAAATAGTAACTTGGGGATCAAGGTTGGTAATGTTTGTTGGTTTAAATAGTAACTTGAGGATCAAAGTTGGTAATGTTTGTTGGTTTAAATAGTAACTTGAGGATCAAAGTTGGTAATGTTTGTTGGTTTAAATAGTAACTTGGGGATCAAGGTTGGTAATGTTTGTTGGTTTAAATAGTAACTTGAGGATCAAAGTTGGTAATGTTTGTTGGTTTAAATAGTAACTTGAGGATCAAAGTTGGTAATGTTTGTTGGTTTAAATAGTAACTTGAGGATCAAAGTTGGTAATGTTTGTTGGTTTAAATAGTAACTTGAGGATCAAAGTTGGTAATGTTTGTTGGTTTAAATAGTAACTTGAGGATCAAAGTTGGTAATGTTTGTTGGTTTAAATAGTAACTTGAGGATCAAAGTTGGTAATGTTTGTTGGTTTAAATAGTAACTTGAGGATCAAGGTTGGTAATGTTTGTTGGTTTAAATAGTAACTTGAGGATCAAGATTGGTAATGTTTGTTGGTTTAAATAGTAACTTGAGGATCAAAGTTGGTAATGTTTGTTGGTTTAAATAGTAACTTGAGGATCAAAGTTGGTAATGTTTGTTGGTTTAAATAGTAACTTGAGGATCAAAGTTGGTAATGTTTGTTGGTTTAAATAGTAACTTGAGGATCAAGGTTGGTAATGTTTGTTGGTTTAAATAGTAACTTGAGGATCAAGGTTGGTAATGTTTGTTGGTTTAAATAGTAACTTGAGGATCAAAGTTGGTAATGTTTGTTGGTTTAAATAGTAACTTGAGGATCAAAGTTGGTAATGTTTGTTGGTTTAAATAGTAACTTGAGGATCAAGATTGGTAATGTTTGTTGGTTTAAATAGTAACTTGAGGATCAAGGTTGGTAATGTTTGTTGGTTTAAATAGTAACTTGAGGATCAAGGTTGGTAATGTTTGTTGGTTTAAATAGTAACTTGAGGATCAAAGTTGGTAATGTTTGTTGGTTTAAATAGTAACTTGAGGATCAAGATTGGTAATGTTTGTTGGTTTAAATAGTAACTTGAGGATCAAAGTTGGTAATGTTTGTTGGTTTAAATAGTAACTTGAGGATCAAAGTTGGTAATGTTTGTTGGTTTAAATAGTAACTTGAGGATCAAGATTGGTAATGTTTGTTGGTTTAAATAGTAACTTGAGGATCAAGTTGGTAATGTTTGTTGGTTTAAATAGTAACTTGAGGATCAAGATTGGTAATGTTTGTTGGTTTAAATAGTAACTTGAGGATCAAAGTTGGTAATGTTTGTTGGTTTAAATAGTAACTTGAGGATCAAAGTTGGTAATGTTTGTTGGTTTAAATAGTAACTTGAGGATCAAAGTTGGTAATGTTTGTTGGTTTAAATAGTAACTTGAGGATCAAGGTTGGTAATGTTTGTTGGTTTAAATAGTAACTTGAGGATCAAAGTTGGTAATGTTTGTTGGTTTAAATAGTAACTTGAGGATCAAAGTTGGTAATGTTTGTTGGTTTAAATAGTAACTTGAGGATCAAAGTTGGTAATGTTTGTTGGTTTAAATAGTAACTTGAGGATCAAAGTTGGTAATGTTTGTTGGTTTAAATAGTAACTTGAGGATCAAGATTGGTAATGTTTGTTGGTTTAAATAGTAACTTGAGGATCAAGGTTGGTAATGTTTGTTGGTTTAAATAGTAACTTGAGGATCAAGGTTGGTAATGTTTGTTGGTTTAAATAGTAACTTGAGGATCAAAGTTGGTAATGTTTGTTGGTTTAAATAGTAACTTGAGGATCAAAGTTGGTAATGTTTGTTGGTTTAAATAGTAACTTGAGGATCAAGATTGGTAATGTTTGTTGGTTTAAATAGTAACTTGAGGATCAAGGTTGGTAATGTTTGTTGGTTTAAATAGTAACTTGAGGATCAAAGTTGGTAATGTTTGTTGGTTTAAATAGTAACTTGAGGATCAAAGTTGGTAATGTTTGTTGGTTTAAATAGTAACTTGAGGATCAAGGTTGGTAATGTTTGTTGGTTTAAATAGTAACTTGAGGATCAAAGTTGGTAATGTTTGTTGGTTTAAATAGTAACTTGAGGATCAAAGTTGGTAATGTTTGTTGGTTTAAATAGTAACTTGAGGATCAAGGTTGGTAATGTTTGTTGGTTTAAATAGTAACTTGAGGATCAAAGTTGGTAATGTTTGTTGGTTTAAATAGTAACTTGAGGATCAAGATTGGTAATGTTTGTTGGTTTAAATAGTAACTTGAGGATCAAGGTTGGTAATGTTTGTTGGTTTAAATAGTAACTTGAGGATCAAAGTTGGTAATGTTTGTTGGTTTAAATAGTAACTTGAGGATCAAAGTTGGTAATGTTTGTTGGTTTAAATAGTAACTTGAGGATCAAGGTTGGTAATGTTTGTTGGTTTAAATAGTAACTTGAGGATCAAAGTTGGTAATGTTTGTTGGTTTAAATAGTAACTTGAGGATCAAAGTTGGTAATGTTTGTTGGTTTAAATAGTAACTTGAGGATCAAAGTTGGTAATGTTTGTTGGTTTAAATAGTAACTTGAGGATCAAAGTTGGTAATGTTTGTTGGTTTAAATAGTAACTTGGGGATCAAGGTTGGTAATGTTTGTTGGTTTAAATAGTAACTTGAGGATCAAAGTTGGTAATGTTTGTTGGTTTAAATAGTAACTTGAGGATCAAAGTTGGTAATGTTTGTTGGTTTAAATAGTAACTTGAGGATCAAGGTTGGTAATGTTTGTTGGTTTAAATAGTAACTTGAGGATCAAAGTTGGTAATGTTTGTTGGTTTAAATAGTAACTTGAGGATCAAAGTTGGTAATGTTTGTTGGTTTAAATAGTAACTTGAGGATCAAGGTTGGTAATGTTTGTTGGTTTAAATAGTAACTTGAGGATCAAAGTTGGTAATGTTTGTTGGTTTAAATAGTAACTTGAGGATCAAAGTTGGTAATGTTTGTTGGTTTAAATAGTAACTTGAGGATCAAGATTGGTAATGTTTGTTGGTTTAAATAGTAACTTGAGGATCAAGGTTGGTGTTGTTTGTTGGTTTAAATAGTAACTTGAGGATCAAAGTTGGTAATGTTTGTTGGTTTAAATAGTAACTTGAGGATCAAGGTTGGTAATGTTTGTTGGTTTAAATAGTAACTTGAGGATCAAAGTTGGTAATGTTTGTTGGTTTAAATAGTAACTTGAGGATCAAAGTTGGTAATGTTTGTTGGTTTAAATAGTAACTTGAGGATCAAGGTTGGTAATGTTTGTTGGTTTAAATAGTAACTTGAGGATCAAAGTTGGTAATGTTTGTTGGTTTAAATAGTAACTTGAGGATCAAAGTTGGTAATGTTTGTTGGTTTAAATAGTAACTTGAGGATCAAAGTTGGTAATGTTTGTTGGTTTAAATAGTAACTTGAGGATCAAAGTTGGTAATGTTTGTTGGTTTAAATAGTAACTTGAGGATCAAGATTGGTAATGTTTGTTGGTTTAAATAGTAACTTGAGGATCAAGGTTGGTAATGTTTGTTGGTTTAAATAGTAACTTGAGGATCAAAGTTGGTAATGTTTGTTGGTTTAAATAGTAACTTGAGGATCAAGGTTGGTAATGTTTGTTGGTTTAAATAGTAACTTGAGGATCAAAGTTTGTAATGTTTGTTGGTTTAAATAGTAACTTGAGGATCAAAGTTGGTAATGTTTGTTGGTTTAAATAGTAACTTGAGGATCAAGGTTGGTAATGTTTGTTGGTTTAAATAGTAACTTGAGGATCAAAGTTGGTAATGTTTGTTGGTTTAAATAGTAACTTGAGGATCAAAGTTGGTAATGTTTGTTGGTTTAAATAGTAACTTGAGGATCAAAGTTGGTAATGTTTGTTGGTTTAAATAGTAACTTGAGGATCAAAGTTGGTAATGTTTGTTGGTTTAAATAGTAACTTGAGGATCAAAGTTGGTAATGTTTGTTGGTTTAAATAGTAACTTGAGGATCAAAGTTGGTAATGTTTGTTGGTTTAAATAGTAACTTGAGGATCAAGGTTGGTAATGTTTGTTGGTTTAAATAGTAACTTGAGGATCAAGTTGGTAATGTTTGTTGGTTTAAATAGTAACTTGAGGATCAAAGTTGGTAATGTTTGTTGGTTTAAATAGTAACTTGAGGATCAAGGTTGGTAATGTTTGTTGGTTTAAATAGTAACTTGAGGATCAAAGTTGGTAATGTTTGTTGGTTTAAATAGTAACTTGAGGATCAAAGTTGGTAATGTTTGTTGGTTTAAATAGTAACTTGAGGATCAAAGTTGGTAATGTTTGTTGGTTTAAATAGTAACTTGAGGATCAAAGTTGGTAATGTTTGTTGGTTTAAATAGTAACTTGAGGATCAAAGTTGGTAATGTTTGTTGGTTTAAATAGTAACTTGAGGATCAAAGTTGGTAATGTTTGTTGGTTTAAATAGTAACTTGAGGATCAAAGTTGGTAATGTTTGTTGGTTTAAATAGTAACTTGAGGATCAAGATTGGTAATGTTTGTTGGTTTAAATAGTAACTTGAGGATCAAGGTTGGTAATGTTTGTTGGTTTAAATAGTAACTTGAGGATCAAAGTTGGTAATGTTTGTTGGTTTAAATAGTAACTTGAGGATCAAGGTTGGTAATGTTTGTTGGTTTAAATAGTAACTTGAGGATCAAAGTTGGTAATGTTTGTTGGTTTAAATAGTAACTTGAGGATCAAAGTTGGTAATGTTTGTTGGTTTAAATAGTAACTTGAGGATCAAAGTTGGTAATGTTTGTTGGTTTAAATAGTAACTTGAGGATCAAAGTTGGTAATGTTTGTTGGTTTAAATAGTAACTTGAGGATCAAGATTGGTAATGTTTGTTGGTTTAAATAGTAACTTGAGGATCAAGGTTGGTAATGTTTGTTGGTTTAAATAGTAACTTGAGGATCAAGGTTGGTAATGTTTGTTGGTTTAAATAGTAACTTGAGGATCAAAGTTGGTAATGTTTGTTGGTTTAAATAGTAACTTGAGGATCAAGATTGGTAATGTTTGTTGGTTTAAATAGTAACTTGAGGATCAAAGTTGGTAATGTTTGTTGGTTTAAATAGTAACTTGAGGATCAAAGTTGGTAATGTTTGTTGGTTTAAATAGTAACTTGAGGATCAAGTTGGTAATGTTTGTTGGTTTAAATAGTAACTTGAGGATCAAGTTGGTAATGTTTGTTGGTTTAAATAGTAACTTGAGGATCAAGTTGGTAATGTTTGTTGGTTTAAATAGTAACTTGAGGATCAAAGTTGGTAATGTTTGTTGGTTTAAATAGTAACTTGAGGATCAAAGTTGGTAATGTTTGTTGGTTTAAATAGTAACTTGAGGATCAAAGTTGGTAATGTTTGTTGGTTTAAATAGTAACTTGAGGATCAAGGTTGGTAATGTTTGTTGGTTTAAATAGTAACTTGAGGATCAAAGTTGGTAATGTTTGTTGGTTTAAATAGTAACTTGAGGATCAAAGTTGGTAATGTTTGTTGGTTTAAATAGTAACTTGAGGATCAAAGTTGGTAATGTTTGTTGGTTTAAATAGTAACTTGAGGATCAAAGTTGGTAATGTTTGTTGGTTTAAATAGTAACTTGAGGATCAAGTTGGTAATGTTTGTTGGTTTAAATAGTAACTTGAGGATCAAGGTTGGTAATGTTTGTTGGTTTAAATAGTAACTTGAGGATCAAGGTTGGTAATGTTTGTTGGTTTAAATAGTAACTTGAGGATCAAAGTTGGTAATGTTTGTTGGTTTAAATAGTAACTTGAGGATCAAAGTTGGTAATGTTTGTTGGTTTAAATAGTAACTTGAGGATCAAGTTGGTAATGTTTGTTGGTTTAAATAGTAACTTGAGGATCAAGTTGGTAATGTTTGTTGGTTTAAATAGTAACTTGAGGATCAAAGTTGGTAATGTTTGTTGGTTTAAATAGTAACTTGAGGATCAAAGTTGGTAATGTTTGTTGGTTTAAATAGTAACTTGAGGATCAAGGTTGGTAATGTTTGTTGGTTTAAATAGTAACTTGAGGATCAAAGTTGGTAATGTTTGTTGGTTTAAATAGTAACTTGAGGATCAAAGTTGGTAATGTTTGTTGGTTTAAATAGTAACTTGAGGATCAAAGTTGGTAATGTTTGTTGGTTTAAATAGTAACTTGAGGATCAAAGTTGGTAATGTTTGTTGGTTTAAATAGTAACTTGAGGATCAAGTTGGTAATGTTTGTTGGTTTAAATAGTAACTTGAGGATCAAAGTTGGTAATGTTTGTTGGTTTAAATAGTAACTTGAGGATCAAAGTTGGTAATGTTTGTTGGTTTAAATAGTAACTTGAGGATCAAGGTTGGTAATGTTTGTTGGTTTAAATAGTAACTTGAGGATCAAAGTTGGTAATGTTTGTTGGTTTAAATAGTAACTTGAGGATCAAAGTTGGTAATGTTTGTTGGTTTAAATAGTAACTTGAGGATCAAGGTTGGTAATGTTTGTTGGTTTAAATAGTAACTTGAGGATCAAAGTTGGTAATGTTTGTTGGTTTAAATAGTAACTTGAGGATCAAAGTTGGTAATGTTTGTTGGTTTAAATAGTAACTTGGGGATCAAGATTGGTAATGTTTGTTGGTTTAAATAGTAACTTGAGGATCAAGGTTGGTAATGTTTGTTGGTTTAAATAGTAACTTGAGGATCAAAGTTGGTAATGTTTGTTGGTTTAAATAGTAACTTGAGGATCAAGGTTGGTAATGTTTGTTGGTTTAAATAGTAACTTGAGGATCAAAGTTGGTAATGTTTGTTGGTTTAAATAGTAACTTGAGGATCAAAGTTGGTAATGTTTGTTGGTTTAAATAGTAACTTGAGGATCAAGGTTGGTAATGTTTGTTGGTTTAAATAGTAACTTGAGGATCAAAGTTGGTAATGTTTGTTGGTTTAAATAGTAACTTGAGGATCAAAGTTGGTAATGTTTGTTGGTTTAAATAGTAACTTGAGGATCAAGGTTGGTAATGTTTGTTGGTTTAAATAGTAACTTGAGGATCAAAGTTGGTAATGTTTGTTGGTTTAAATAGTAACTTGAGGATCAAAGTTGGTAATGTTTGTTGGTTTAAATAGTAACTTGAGGATCAAAGTTGGTAATGTTTGTTGGTTTAAATAGTAACTTGAGGATCAAAGTTGGTAATGTTTGTTGGTTTAAATAGTAACTTGAGGATCAAGTTGGTAATGTTTGTTGGTTTAAATAGTAACTTGAGGATCAAGGTTGGTAATGTTTGTTGGTTTAAATAGTAACTTGAGGATCAAGGTTGGTAATGTTTGTTGGTTTAAATAGTAACTTGAGGATCAAAGTTGGTAATGTTTTTTGTTTAAATAGTAACTTGAGGATCAAAGTTGGTAATGTTTGTTGGTTTAAATAGTAACTTGAGGATCAAGATTGGTAATGTTTGTTGGTTTAAATAGTAACTTGAGGATCAAGTTGGTAATGTTTGTTGGTTTAAATAGTAACTTGAGGATCAAAGTTGGTAATGTTTGTTGGTTTAAATAGTAACTTGAGGATCAAAGTTGGTAATGTTTGTTGGTTTAAATAGTAACTTGAGGATCAAGGTTGGTAATGTTTGTTGGTTTAAATAGTAACTTGAGGATCAAAGTTGGTAATGTTTGTTGGTTTAAATAGTAACTTGAGGATCAAAGTTGGTAATGTTTGTTGGTTTAAATAGTAACTTGAGGATCAAAGTTGGTAATGTTTGTTGGTTTAAATAGTAACTTGAGGATCAAAGTTGGTAATGTTTGTTGGTTTAAATAGTAACTTGAGGATCAAAGTTGGTAATGTTTGTTGGTTTAAATAGTAACTTGAGGATCAAAGTTGGTAATGTTTGTTGGTTTAAATAGTAACTTGAGGATCAAAGTTGGTAATGTTTGTTGGTTTAAATAGTAACTTGAGGATCAAAGTTGGTAATGTTTGTTGGTTTAAATAGTAACTTGAGGATCAAGGTTGGTAATGTTTGTTGGTTTAAATAGTAACTTGAGGATCAAAGTTGGTAATGTTTGTTGGTTTAAATAGTAACTTGAGGATCAAAGTTGGTAATGTTTGTTGGTTTAAATAGTAACTTGAGGATCAAGGTTGGTAATGTTTGTTGGTTTAAATAGTAACTTGAGGATCAAAGTTGGTAATGTTTGTTGGTTTAAATAGTAACTTGAGGATCAAAGTTGGTAATGTTTGTTGGTTTAAATAGTAACTTGAGGATCAAATTGGTAATGTTTGTTGGTTTAAATAGTAACTTGAGGATCAAAGTTGGTAATGTTTGTTGGTTTAAATAGTAACTTGAGGATCAAAGTTGGTAATGTTTGTTGGTTTAAATAGTAACTTGAGGATCAAAGTTGGTAATGTTTGTTGGTTTAAATAGTAACTTGAGGATCAAAGTTGGTAATGTTTGTTGGTTTAAATAGTAACTTGAGGATCAAAGTTGGTAATGTTTGTTGGTTTAAATAGTAACTTGAGGATCAAAGTTGGTAATGTTTGTTGGTTTAAATAGTAACTTGAGGATCAAAGTTGGTAATGTTTGTTGGTTTAAATAGTAACTTGAGGATCAAAGTTGGTAATGTTTGTTGGTTTAAATAGTAACTTGAGGATCAAAGTTGGTAATGTTTGTTGGTTTAAATAGTAACTTGAGGATCAAGTTGGTAATGTTTGTTGGTTTAAATAGTAACTTGAGGATCAAAGTTGGTAATGTTTGTTGGTTTAAATAGTAACTTGAGGATCAAAGTTGGTAATGTTTGTTGGTTTAAATAGTAACTTGAGGATCAAGATTGGTAATGTTTGTTGGTTTAAATAGTAACTTGAGGATCAAGTTGGTAATGTTTGTTGGTTTAAATAGTAACTTGAGGATCAAGTTGGTAATGTTTGTTGGTTTAAATAGTAACTTGAGGATCAAAGTTGGTAATGTTTGTTGGTTTAAATAGTAACTTGAGGATCAAAGTTGGTAATGTTTGTTGGTTTAAATAGTAACTTGAGGATCAAAGTTGGTAATGTTTGTTGGTTTAAATAGTAACTTGAGGATCAAGGTTGGTAATGTTTGTTGGTTTAAATAGTAACTTGAGGATCAAAGTTGGTAATGTTTGTTGGTTTAAATAGTAACTTGAGGATCAAAGTTGGTAATGTTTGTTGGTTTAAATAGTAACTTGAGGATCAAAGTTGGTAATGTTTGTTGGTTTAAATAGTAACTTGAGGATCAAAGTTGGTAATGTTTGTTGGTTTAAATAGTAACTTGAGGATCAAGTTGGTAATGTTTGTTGGTTTAAATAGTAACTTGAGGATCAAGGTTGGTAATGTTTGTTGGTTTAAATAGTAACTTGAGGATCAAGGTTGGTAATGTTTGTTGGTTTAAATAGTAACTTGAGGATCAAAGTTGGTAATGTTTTTTGGTTTAAATAGTAACTTGAGGATCAAAGTTGGTAATGTTTGTTGGTTTAAATAGTAACTTGAGGATCAAGTTGGTAATGTTTGTTGGTTTAAATAGTAACTTGAGGATCAAGGTTGGTAATGTTTGTTGGTTTAAATAGTAACTTGAGGATCAAAGTTGGTAATGTTTGTTGGTTTAAATAGTAACTTGAGGATCAAAGTTGGTAATGTTTGTTGGTTTAAATAGTAACTTGAGGATCAAGTTGGTAATGTTTGTTGGTTTAAATAGTAACTTGAGGATCAAAGTTGGTAATGTTTGTTGGTTTAAATAGTAACTTGAGGATCAAAGTTGGTAATGTTTGTTGGTTTAAATAGTAACTTGAGGATCAAAGTTGGTAATGTTTGTTGGTTTAAATAGTAACTTGAGGATCAAAGTTGGTAATGTTTGTTGGTTTAAATAGTAACTTGAGGATCAAAGTTGGTAATGTTTGTTGGTTTAAATAGTAACTTGGGGATCAAGGTTGGTAATGTTTGTTGGTTTAAATAGTAACTTGAGGATCAAAGTTGGTAATGTTTGTTGGTTTAAATAGTAACTTGAGGATCAAAGTTGGTAATGTTTGTTGGTTTAAATAGTAACTTGAGGATCAAGGTTGGTAATGTTTGTTGGTTTAAATAGTAACTTGAGGATCAAAGTTGGTAATGTTTGTTGGTTTAAATAGTAACTTGAGGATCAAAGTTGGTAATGTTTGTTGGTTTAAATAGTAACTTGAGGATCAAGTTGGTAATGTTTGTTGGTTTAAATAGTAACTTGAGGATCAAAGTTGGTAATGTTTGTTGGTTTAAATAGTAACTTGAGGATCAAAGTTGGTAATGTTTGTTGGTTTAAATAGTAACTTGAGGATCAAGATTGGTAATGTTTGTTGGTTTATATAGTAACTTGAGGATCAAGGTTGGTAATGTTTGTTGGTTTAAATAGTAACTTGAGGATCAAAGTTGGTAATGTTTGTTGGTTTAAATAGTAACTTGAGGATCAAGGTTGGTAATGTTTGTTGGTTTAAATAGTAACTTGAGGATCAAAGTTGGTAATGTTTGTTGGTTTAAATAGTAACTTGAGGATCAAAGTTGGTAATGTTTGTTGGTTTAAATAGTAACTTGAGGATCAAGTTGGTAATGTTTGTTGGTTTAAATAGTAACTTGAGGATCAAAGTTGGTAATGTTTGTTGGTTTAAATAGTAACTTGAGGATCAAAGTTGGTAATGTTTGTTGGTTTAAATAGTAACTTGAGGATCAAAGTTGGTAATGTTTGTTGGTTTAAATAGTAACTTGAGGATCAAAGTTGGTAATGTTTGTTGGTTTAAATAGTAACTTGAGGATCAAAGTTGGTAATGTTTGTTGGTTTAAATAGTAACTTGAGGATCAAAGTTGGTAATGTTTGTTGGTTTAAATAGTAACTTGAGGATCAAAGTTGGTAATGTTTGTTGGTTTAAATAGTAACTTGAGGATCAAAGTTGGTAATGTTTGTTGGTTTAAATAGTAACTTGAGGATCAAAGTTGGTAATGTTTGTTGGTTTAAATAGTAACTTGAGGATCAAAGTTGGTAATGTTTGTTGGTTTAAATAGTAACTTGAGGATCAAGGTTGGTAATGTTTGTTGGTTTAAATAGTAACTTGAGGATCAAAGTTGGTAATGTTTGTTGGTTTAAATAGTAACTTGAGGATCAAAGTTGGTAATGTTTGTTGGTTTAAATAGTAACTTGAGGATCAAAGTTGGTAATGTTTGTTGGTTTAAATAGTAACTTGAGGATCAAAGTTGGTAATGTTTGTTGGTTTAAATAGTAACTTGAGGATCAAGATTGGTAATGTTTGTTGGTTTAAATAGTAACTTGAGGATCAAGTTGGTAATGTTTGTTGGTTTAAATAGTAACTTGAGGATCAAGGTTGGTAATGTTTGTTGGTTTAAATAGTAACTTGAGGATCAAAGTTGGTAATGTTTGTTGGTTTAAATAGTAACTTGAGGATCAAAGTTGGTAATGTTTGTTGGTTTAAATAGTAACTTGAGGATCAAGTTGGTAATGTTTGTTGGTTTAAATAGTAACTTGAGGATCAAGGTTGGTAATGTTTGTTGGTTTAAATAGTAACTTGAGGATCAAAGTTGGTAATGTTTGTTGGTTTAAATAGTAACTTGAGGATCAAAGTTGGTAATGTTTGTTGGTTTAAATAGTAACTTGGGATCAAGGTTGGTAATGTTTGTTGGTTTAAATAGTAACTTGAGGATCAAAGTTGGTAATGTTTGTTGGTTTAAATAGTAACTTGAGGATCAAAGTTGGTAATGTTTGTTGGTTTAAATAGTAACTTGAGGATCAAAGTTGGTAATGTTTGTTGGTTTAAATAGTAACTTGAGGATCAAAGTTGGTAATGTTTGTTGGTTTAAATAGTAACTTGAGGATCAAAGTTGGTAATGTTTGTTGGTTTAAATAGTAACTTGAGGATCAAGGTTGGTAATGTTTGTTGGTTTAAATAGTAACTTGAGGATCAAAGTTGGTAATGTTGTTGGTTTAAATAGTAACTTGAGGATCAAAGTTGGTAATGTTTGTTGGTTTAAATAGTAACTTGAGGATCAAGGTTGGTAATGTTTGTTGGTTTAAATAGTAACTTGAGGATCAAAGTTGGTAATGTTTGTTGGTTTAAATAGTAACTTGAGGATCAAAGTTGGTAATGTTTGTTGGTTTAAATAGTAACTTGAGGATCAAGGTTGGTAATGTTTGTTGGTTTAAATAGTAACTTGAGGATCAAAGTTGGTAATGTTTGTTGGTTTAAATAGTAACTTGAGGATCAAAGTTGGTAATGTTTGTTGGTTTAAATAGTAACTTGAGGATCAAGATTGGTAATGTTTGTTGGTTTAAATAGTAACTTGAGGATCAAGGTTGGTAATGTTTGTTGGTTTAAATAGTAACTTGAGGATCAAAGTTGGTAATGTTTGTTGGTTTAAATAGTAACTTGGGATCAAGGTTGGTAATGTTTGTTGGTTTAAATAGTAACTTGAGGATCAAAGTTGGTAATGTTTGTTGGTTTAAATAGTAACTTGAGGATCAAAGTTGGTAATGTTTGTTGGTTTAAATAGTAACTTGAGGATCAAGTTGGTAATGTTTGTTGGTTTAAATAGTAACTTGAGGATCAAAGTTGGTAATGTTTGTTGGTTTAAATAGTAACTTGAGGATCAAAGTTGGTAATGTTTGTTGGTTTAAATAGTAACTTGAGGATCAAAGTTGGTAATGTTTGTTGGTTTAAATAGTAACTTGAGGATCAAAGTTGGTAATGTTTGTTGGTTTAAATAGTAACTTGAGGATCAAAGTTGGTAATGTTTGTTGGTTTAAATAGTAACTTGAGGATCAAAGTTGGTAATGTTTGTTGGTTTAAATAGTAACTTGAGGATCAAAGTTGGTAATGTTTGTTGGTTTAAATAGTAACTTGAGGATCAAAGTTGGTAATGTTTGTTGGTTTAAATAGTAACTTGAGGATCAAAGTTGGTAATGTTTGTTGGTTTAAATAGTAACTTGAGGATCAAGATTGGTAATGTTTGTTGGTTTAAATAGTAACTTGAGGATCAAAGTTGGTAATGTTTGTTGGTTTAAATAGTAACTTGAGGATCAAAGTTGGTAATGTTTGTTGGTTTAAATAGTAACTTGAGGATCAAGATTGGTAATGTTTGTTGGTTTAAATAGTAACTTGAGGATCAAGATTGGTAATGTTTGTTGGTTTAAATAGTAACTTGAGGATCAAGTTGGTAATGTTTGTTGGTTTAAATAGTAACTTGAGGATCAAAGTTGGTAATGTTTGTTGGTTTAAATAGTAACTTGAGGATCAAAGTTGGTAATGTTTGTTGGTTTAAATAGTAACTTGAGGATCAAAGTTGGTAATGTTTGTTGGTTTAAATAGTAACTTGAGGATCAAGGTTGGTAATGTTTGTTGGTTTAAATAGTAACTTGAGGATCAAAGTTGGTAATGTTTGTTGGTTTAAATAGTAACTTGAGGATCAAAGTTGGTAATGTTTGTTGGTTTAAATAGTAACTTGAGGATCAAAGTTGGTAATGTTTGTTGGTTTAAATAGTAACTTGAGGATCAAAGTTGGTAATGTTTGTTGGTTTAAATAGTAACTTGAGGATCAAGTTGGTAATGTTTGTTGGTTTAAATAGTAACTTGAGGATCAAGGTTGGTAATGTTTGTTGGTTTAAATAGTAACTTGAGGATCAAGGTTGGTAATGTTTGTTGGTTTAAATAGTAACTTGAGGATCAAAGTTGGTAATGTTTGTTGGTTTAAATAGTAACTTGAGGATCAAAGTTGGTAATGTTTGTTGGTTTAAATAGTAACTTGAGGATCAAGTTGGTAATGTTTGTTGGTTTAAATAGTAACTTGAGGATCAAAGTTGGTAATGTTTGTTGGTTTAAATAGTAACTTGAGGATCAAAGTTGGTAATGTTTGTTGGTTTAAATAGTAACTTGAGGATCAAAGTTGGTAATGTTTGTTGGTTTAAATAGTAACTTGAGGATCAAGTTGGTAATGTTTGTTGGTTTAAATAGTAACTTGAGGATCAAGGTTGGTAATGTTTGTTGGTTTAAATAGTAACTTGAGGATCAAAGTTGGTAATGTTTGTTGGTTTAAATAGTAACTTGAGGATCAAAGTTGGTAATGTTTGTTGGTTTAAATAGTAACTTGAGGATCAAAGTTGGTAATGTTTGTTGGTTTAAATAGTAACTTGAGGATCAAAGTTGGTAATGTTTGTTGGTTTAAATAGTAACTTGAGGATCAAAGTTGGTAATGTTTGTTGGTTTAAATAGTAACTTGAGGATCAAAGTTGGTAATGTTTGTTGGTTTAAATAGTAACTTGAGGATCAAGGTTGGTAATGTTTGTTGGTTTAAATAGTAACTTGAGGATCAAAGTTGGTAATGTTTGTTGGTTTAAATAGTAACTTGAGGATCAAGTTGGTAATGTTTGTTGGTTTAAATAGTAACTTGAGGATCAAAGTTGGTAATGTTTGTTGGTTTAAATAGTAACTTGAGGATCAAAGTTGGTAATGTTTGTTGGTTTAAATAGTAACTTGAGGATCAAAGTTGGTAATGTTTGTTGGTTTAAATAGTAACTTGAGGATCAAAGTTGGTAATGTTTGTTGGTTTAAA
Source organism: Megaustenia siamemsis (assembly GCA_032433765.1). Classification (NCBI taxonomy): domain Eukaryota; kingdom Metazoa; phylum Mollusca; class Gastropoda; order Stylommatophora; family Ariophantidae; genus Megaustenia; species Megaustenia siamemsis. The sequence goes on along the minus strand of JAVIAB010000050.1, from coordinate 83,957,789 downwards.
TAGTAACTTGAGGATCAAAGTTGGTAATGTTTGTTGGTTTAAATAGTAACTTGAGGATCAAAGTTGGTAATGTTTGTTGGTTTAAATAGTAACTTGAGGATCAAAGTTGGTAATGTTTGTTGGTTTAAATAGTAACTTGAGGATCAAAGTTGGTAATGTTTGTTGGTTTAAATAGTAACTTGAGGATCAAAGTTGGTAATGTTTGTTGGTTTAAATAGTAACTTGAGGATCAAAGTTGGTAATGTTTGTTGGTTTAAATAGTAACTTGAGGATCAAAGTTGGTAATGTTTGTTGGTTTAAATAGTAACTTGAGGATCAAAGTTGGTAATGTTTGTTGGTTTAAATAGTAACTTGAGGATCAAGGTTGGTAATGTTTGTTGGTTTAAATAGTAACTTGAGGATCAAAGTTGGTAATGTTTGTTGGTTTAAATAGTAACTTGAGGATCAAAGTTGGTAATGTTTGTTGGTTTAAATAGTAACTTGAGGATCAAATTGGTAATGTTTGTTGGTTTAAATAGTAACTTGAGGATCAAGGTTGGTAATGTTTGTTGGTTTAAATAGTAACTTGAGGATCAAGGTTGGTAATGTTTGTTGGTTTAAATAGTAACTTGAGGATCAAAGTTGGTAATGTTTGTTGGTTTAAATAGTAACTTGAGGATCAAGATTGGTAATGTTTGTTGGTTTAAATAGTAACTTGAGGATCAAAGTTGGTAATGTTTGTTGGTTTAAATAGTAACTTGAGGATCAAAGTTGGTAATGTTTGTTGGTTTAAATAGTAACTTGAGGATCAAGTTGGTAATGTTTGTTGGTTTAAATAGTAACTTGAGGATCAAGATTGGTAATGTTTGTTGGTTTAAATAGTAACTTGAGGATCAAGTTGGTAATGTTTGTTGGTTTAAATAGTAACTTGAGGATCAAAGTTGGTAATGTTTGTTGGTTTAAATAGTAACTTGAGGATCAAAGTTGGTAATGTTTGTTGGTTTAAATAGTAACTTGAGGATCAAAGTTGGTAATGTTTGTTGGTTTAAATAGTAACTTGAGGATCAAAGTTGGTAATGTTTGTTGGTTTAAATAGTAACTTGAGGATCAAAGTTGGTAATGTTTGTTGGTTTAAATAGTAACTTGAGGATCAAAGTTGGTAATGTTTGTTGGTTTAAATAGTAACTTGAGGATCAAAGTTGGTAATGTTTGTTGGTTTAAATAGTAACTTGAGGATCAAAGTTGGTAATGTTTGTTGGTTTAAATAGTAACTTGAGGATCAAGTTGGTAATGTTTGTTGGTTTAAATAGTAACTTGAGGATCAAGGTTGGTAATGTTTGTTGGTTTAAATAGTAACTTGAGGATCAAGGTTGGTAATGTTTGTTGGTTTAAATAGTAACTTGAGGATCAAAGTTGGTAATGTTTGTTGGTTTAAATAGTAACTTGAGGATCAAAGTTGGTAATGTTTGTTGGTTTAAATAGTAACTTGAGGATCAAGTTGGTAATGTTTGTTGGTTTAAATAGTAACTTGAGGATCAAGGTTGGTAATGTTTGTTGGTTTAAATAGTAACTTGAGGATCAAAGTTGGTAATGTTTGTTGGTTTAAATAGTAACTTGAGGATCAAAGTTGGTAATGTTTGTTGGTTTAAATAGTAACTTGAGGATCAAGGTTGGTAATGTTTGTTGGTTTAAATAGTAACTTGAGGATCAAAGTTGGTAATGTTTGTTGGTTTAAATAGTAACTTGAGGATCAAAGTTGGTAATGTTTGTTGGTTTAAATAGTAACTTGAGGATCAAAGTTGGTAATGTTTGTTGGTTTAAATAGTAACTTGAGGATCAAAGTTGGTAATGTTTGTTGGTTTAAATAGTAACTTGAGGATCAAGGTTGGTAATGTTTGTTGGTTTAAATAGTAACTTGAGGATCAAAGTTGGTAATGTTTGTTGGTTTAAATAGTAACTTGAGGATCAAAGTTGGTAATGTTTGTTGGTTTAAATAGTAACTTGAGGATCAAGGTTGGTAATGTTTGTTGGTTTAAATAGTAACTTGAGGATCAAAGTTGGTAATGTTTGTTGGTTTAAATAGTAACTTGAGGATCAAAGTTGGTAATGTTTGTTGGTTTAAATAGTAACTTGAGGATCAAGGTTGGTAATGTTTGTTGGTTTAAATAGTAACTTGAGGATCAAAGTTGGTAATGTTTGTTGGTTTAAATAGTAACTTGAGGATCAAAGTTGGTAATGTTTGTTGGTTTAAATAGTAACTTGAGGATCAAGATTGGTAATGTTTGTTGGTTTAAATAGTAACTTGAGGATCAAGGTTGGTAATGTTTGTTGGTTTAAATAGTAACTTGAGGATCAAAGTTGGTAATGTTTGTTGGTTTAAATAGTAACTTGAGGATCAAGGTTGGTAATGTTTGTTGGTTTAAATAGTAACTTGAGGATCAAAGTTGGTAATGTTTGTTGGTTTAAATAGTAACTTGAGGATCAAAGTTGGTAATGTTTGTTGGTTTAAATAGTAACTTGAGGATCAAGGTTGGTAATGTTTGTTGGTTTAAATAGTAACTTGAGGATCAAAGTTGGTAATGTTTGTTGGTTTAAATAGTAACTTGAGGATCAAAGTTGGTAATGTTTGTTGGTTTAAATAGTAACTTGGGGATCAAAGTTGGTAATGTTTGTTGGTTTAAATAGTAACTTGAGGATCAAAGTTGGTAATGTTTGTTGGTTTAAATAGTAACTTGAGGATCAAAGTTGGTAATGTTTGTTGGTTTAAATAGTAACTTGAGGATCAAAGTTGGTAATGTTTGTTGGTTTAAATAGTAACTTGAGGATCAAAGTTGGTAATGTTTGTTGGTTTAAATAGTAACTTGAGGATCAAAGTTGGTAATGTTTGTTGGTTTAAATAGTAACTTGAGGATCAAAGTTGGTAATGTTTGTTGGTTTAAATAGTAACTTGAGGATCAAGATTGGTAATGTTTGTTGGTTTAAATAGTAACTTGAGGATCAAAGTTGGTAATGTTTGTTGGTTTAAATAGTAACTTGAGGATCAAAGTTGGTAATGTTTGTTGGTTTAAATAGTAACTTGAGGATCAAGATTGGTAATGTTTGTTGGTTTAAATAGTAACTTGAGGATCAAGATTGGTAATGTTTGTTGGTTTAAATAGTAACTTGAGGATCAAGATTGGTAATGTTTGTTGGTTTAAATAGTAACTTGAGGATCAAAGTTGGTAATGTTTGTTGGTTTAAATAGTAACTTGAGGATCAAAGTTGGTAATGTTTGTTGGTTTAAATAGTAACTTGAGGATCAAAGTTGGTAATGTTTGTTGGTTTAAATAGTAACTTGAGGATCAAGGTTGGTAATGTTTGTTGGTTTAAATAGTAACTTGAGGATCAAAGTTGGTAATGTTTGTTGGTTTAAATAGTAACTTGAGGATCAAAGTTGGTAATGTTTGTTGGTTTAAATAGTAACTTGAGGATCAAAGTTGGTAATGTTTGTTGGTTTAAATAGTAACTTGAGGATCAAAGTTGGTAATGTTTGTTGGTTTAAATAGTAACTTGAGGATCAAAGTTGGTAATGTTTGTTGGTTTAAATAGTAACTTGAGGATCAAGTTGGTAATGTTTGTTGGTTTAAATAGTAACTTGAGGATCAAGGTTGGTAATGTTTGTTGGTTTAAATAGTAACTTGAGGATCAAGTTGGTAATGTTTGTTGGTTTAAATAGTAACTTGAGGATCAAAGTTGGTAATGTTTGTTGGTTTAAATAGTAACTTGAGGATCAAGATTGGTAATGTTTGTTGGTTTAAATAGTAACTTGAGGATCAAAGTTGGTAATGTTTGTTGGTTTAAATAGTAACTTGAGGATCAAAGTTGGTAATGTTTGTTGGTTTAAATAGTAACTTGAGGATCAAGATTGGTAATGTTTGTTGGTTTAAATAGTAACTTGAGGATCAAGTTGGTAATGTTTGTTGGTTTAAATAGTAACTTGAGGATCAAGTTGGTAATGTTTGTTGGTTTAAATAGTAACTTGAGGATCAAAGTTGGTAATGTTTGTTGGTTTAAATAGTAACTTGAGGATCAAAGTTGGTAATGTTTGTTGGTTTAAATAGTAACTTGAGGATCAAAGTTGGTAATGTTTGTTGGTTTAAATAGTAACTTGAGGATCAAAGTTGGTAATGTTTGTTGGTTTAAATAGTAACTTGAGGATCAAAGTTGGTAATGTTTGTTGGTTTAAATAGTAACTTGAGGATCAAAGTTGGTAATGTTTGTTGGTTTAAATAGTAACTTGAGGATCAAAGTTGGTAATGTTTGTTGGTTTAAATAGTAACTTGAGGATCAAAGTTGGTAATGTTTGTTGGTTTAAATAGTAACTTGAGGATCAAGTTGGTAATGTTTGTTGGTTTAAATAGTAACTTGAGGATCAAAGTTGGTAATGTTTGTTGGTTTAAATAGTAACTTGAGGATCAAGGTTGGTAATGTTTGTTGGTTTAAATAGTAACTTGAGGATCAAAGTTGGTAATGTTTGTTGGTTTAAATAGTAACTTGAGGATCAAAGTTGGTAATGTTTGTTGGTTTAAATAGTAACTTGAGGATCAAGTTGGTAATGTTTGTTGGTTTAAATAGTAACTTGAGGATCAAGGTTGGTAATGTTTGTTGGTTTAAATAGTAACTTGAGGATCAAAGTTGGTAATGTTTGTTGGTTTAAATAGTAACTTGAGGATCAAAGTTGGTAATGTTTGTTGGTTTAAATAGTAACTTGAGGATCAAAGTTGGTAATGTTTGTTGGTTTAAATAGTAACTTGAGGATCAAGGTTGGTAATGTTTGTTGGTTTAAATAGTAACTTGAGGATCAAAGTTGGTAATGTTTGTTGGTTTAAATAGTAACTTGAGGATCAAAGTTGGTAATGTTTGTTGGTTTAAATAGTAACTTGAGGATCAAAGTTGGTAATGTTTGTTGGTTTAAATAGTAACTTGAGGATCAAAGTTGGTAATGTTTGTTGGTTTAAATAGTAACTTGAGGATCAAAGTTGGTAATGTTTGTTGGTTTAAATAGTAACTTGAGGATCAAGGTTGGTAATGTTTGTTGGTTTAAATAGTAACTTGAGGATCAAAGTTGGTAATGTTTGTTGGTTTAAATAGTAACTTGAGGATCAAAGTTGGTAATGTTTGTTGGTTTAAATAGTAACTTGAGGATCAAGTTGGTAATGTTTGTTGGTTTAAATAGTAACTTGAGGATCAAAGTTGGTAATGTTTGTTGGTTTAAATAGTAACTTGAGGATCAAAGTTGGTAATGTTTGTTGGTTTAAATAGTAACTTGAGGATCAAGGTTGGTAATGTTTGTTGGTTTAAATAGTAACTTGAGGATCAAAGTTGGTAATGTTTGTTGGTTTAAATAGTAACTTGAGGATCAAAGTTGGTAATGTTTGTTGGTTTAAATAGTAACTTGAGGATCAAGATTGGTAATGTTTGTTGGTTTAAATAGTAACTTGAGGATCAAGTTGGTAATGTTTGTTGGTTTAAATAGTAACTTGAGGATCAAAGTTGGTAATGTTTGTTGGTTTAAATAGTAACTTGAGGATCAAGGTTGGTAATGTTTGTTGGTTTAAATAGTAACTTGAGGATCAAAGTTGGTAATGTTTGTTGGTTTAAATAGTAACTTGAGGATCAAAGTTGGTAATGTTTGTTGGTTTAAATAGTAACTTGAGGATCAAAGTTGGTAATGTTTGTTGGTTTAAATAGTAACTTGAGGATCAAAGTTGGTAATGTTTGTTGGTTTAAATAGTAACTTGAGGATCAAAGTTGGTAATGTTTGTTGGTTTAAATAGTAACTTGAGGATCAAAGTTGGTAATGTTTGTTGGTTTAAATAGTAACTTGAGGATCAAGGTTGGTAATGTTTGTTGGTTTAAATAGTAACTTGAGGATCAAAGTTGGTAATGTTTGTTGGTTTAAATAGTAACTTGAGGATCAAAGTTGGTAATGTTTGTTGGTTTAAATAGTAACTTGAGGATCAAGTTGGTAATGTTTGTTGGTTTAAATAGTAACTTGAGGATCAAGTTGGTAATGTTTGTTGGTTTAAATAGTAACTTGAGGATCAAGTTGGTAATGTTTGTTGGTTTAAATAGTAACTTGAGGATCAAAGTTGGTAATGTTTGTTGGTTTAAATAGTAACTTGAGGATCAAAGTTGGTAATGTTTGTTGGTTTAAATAGTAACTTGAGGATCAAAGTTGGTAATGTTTGTTGGTTTAAATAGTAACTTGAGGATCAAGGTTGGTAATGTTTGTTGGTTTAAATAGTAACTTGAGGATCAAAGTTGGTAATGTTTGTTGGTTTAAATAGTAACTTGAGGATCAAAGTTGGTAATGTTTGTTGGTTTAAATAGTAACTTGAGGATCAAAGTTGGTAATGTTTGTTGGTTTAAATAGTAACTTGAGGATCAAAGTTGGTAATGTTTGTTGGTTTAAATAGTAACTTGAGGATCAAGTTGGTAATGTTTGTTGGTTTAAATAGTAACTTGAGGATCAAGGTTGGTAATGTTTGTTGGTTTAAATAGTAACTTGAGGATCAAGGTTGGTAATGTTTGTTGGTTTAAATAGTAACTTGAGGATCAAAGTTGGTAATGTTTGTTGTTTTAAATAGTAACTTGAGGATCAAAGTTGGTAATGTTTGTTGGTTTAAATAGTAACTTGAGGATCAAGATTGGTAATGTTTGTTGGTTTAAATAGTAACTTGAGGATCAAAGTTGGTAATGTTTGTTGGTTTAAATAGTAACTTGAGGATCAAAGTTGGTAATGTTTGTTGGTTTAAATAGTAACTTGAGGATCAAAGTTGGTAATGTTTGTTGGTTTAAATAGTAACTTGAGGATCAAGGTTGGTAATGTTTGTTGGTTTAAATAGTAACTTGAGGATCAAAGTTGGTAATGTTTGTTGGTTTAAATAGTAACTTGAGGATCAAAGTTGGTAATGTTTGTTGGTTTAAATAGTAACTTGAGGATCAAAGTTGGTAATGTTTGTTGGTTTAAATAGTAACTTGAGGATCAAAGTTGGTAATGTTTGTTGGTTTAAATAGTAACTTGAGGATCAAAGTTGGTAATGTTTGTTGGTTTAAATAGTAACTTGAGGATCAAGGTTGGTAATGTTTGTTGGTTTAAATAGTAACTTGAGGATCAAAGTTGGTAATGTTTGTTGGTTTAAATAGTAACTTGAGGATCAAAGTTGGTAATGTTTGTTGGTTTAAATAGTAACTTGAGGATCAAGTTGGTAATGTTTGTTGGTTTAAATAGTAACTTGAGGATCAAAGTTGGTAATGTTTGTTGGTTTAAATAGTAACTTGAGGATCAAAGTTGGTAATGTTTGTTGGTTTAAATAGTAACTTGAGGATCAAGGTTGGTAATGTTTGTTGGTTTAAATAGTAACTTGAGGATCAAAGTTGGTAATGTTTGTTGGTTTAAATAGTAACTTGAGGATCAAAGTTGGTAATGTTTGTTGGTTTAAATAGTAACTTGAGGATCAAGATTGGTAATGTTTGTTGGTTTAAATAGTAACTTGAGGATCAAGGTTGGTAATGTTTGTTGGTTTAAATAGTAACTTGAGGATCAAAGTTGGTAATGTTTGTTGGTTTAAATAGTAACTTGAGGATCAAGGTTGGTAATGTTTGTTGGTTTAAATAGTAACTTGAGGATCAAAGTTGGTAATGTTTGTTGGTTTAAATAGTAACTTGAGGATCAAAGTTGGTAATGTTTGTTGGTTTAAATAGTAACTTGAGGATCAAGGTTGGTAATGTTTGTTGGTTTAAATAGTAACTTGAGGATCAAAGTTGGTAATGTTTGTTGGTTTAAATAGTAACTTGAGGATCAAAGTTGGTAATGTTTGTTGGTTTAAATAGTAACTTGAGGATCAAAGTTGGTAATGTTTGTTGGTTTAAATAGTAACTTGAGGATCAAAGTTGGTAATGTTTGTTGGTTTAAATAGTAACTTGAGGATCAAAGTTGGTAATGTTTGTTGGTTTAAATAGTAACTTGAGGATCAAAGTTGGTAATGTTTGTTGGTTTAAATAGTAACTTGAGGATCAAAGTTGGTAATGTTTGTTGGTTTAAATAGTAACTTGAGGATCAAAGTTGGTAATGTTTGTTGGTTTAAATAGTAACTTGAGGATCAAAGTTGGTAATGTTTGTTGGTTTAAATAGTAACTTGAGGATCAAAGTTGGTAATGTTTGTTGGTTTAAATAGTAACTTGAGGATCAAGGTTGGTAATGTTTGTTGGTTTAAATAGTAACTTGAGGATCAAAGTTGGTAATGTTTGTTGGTTTAAATAGTAACTTGAGGATCAAAGTTGGTAATGTTTGTTGGTTTAAATAGTAACTTGAGGATCAAAGTTGGTAATGTTTGTTGGTTTAAATAGTAACTTGAGGATCAAAGTTGGTAATGTTTGTTGGTTTAAATAGTAACTTGAGGATCAAGTTGGTAATGTTTGTTGGTTTAAATAGTAACTTGAGGATCAAGGTTGGTAATGTTTGTTGGTTTAAATAGTAACTTGAGGATCAAGGTTGGTAATGTTTGTTGGTTTAAATAGTAACTTGAGGATCAAAGTTGGTAATGTTTGTTGGTTTAAATAGTAACTTGAGGATCAAAGTTGGTAATGTTTGTTGGTTTAAATAGTAACTTGAGGATCAAGTTGGTAATGTTTGTTGGTTTAAATAGTAACTTGAGGATCAAGGTTGGTAATGTTTGTTGGTTTAAATAGTAACTTGAGGATCAAAGTTGGTAATGTTTGTTGGTTTAAATAGTAACTTGAGGATCAAAGTTGGTAATGTTTGTTGGTTTAAATAGTAACTTGAGGATCAAGGTTGGTAATGTTTGTTGGTTTAAATAGTAACTTGAGGATCAAAGTTGGTAATGTTTGTTGGTTTAAATAGTAACTTGAGGATCAAAGTTGGTAATGTTTGTTGGTTTAAATAGTAACTTGAGGATCAAAGTTGGTAATGTTTGTTGGTTTAAATAGTAACTTGAGGATCAAAGTTGGTAATGTTTGTTGGTTTAAATAGTAACTTGAGGATCAAAGTTGGTAATGTTTGTTGGTTTAAATAGTAACTTGAGGATCAAGGTTGGTAATGTTTGTTGGTTTAAATAGTAACTTGAGGATCAAAGTTGGTAATGTTTGTTGGTTTAAATAGTAACTTGAGGATCAAAGTTGGTAATGTTTGTTGGTTTAAATAGTAACTTGAGGATCAAGGTTGGTAATGTTTGTTGGTTTAAATAGTAACTTGAGGATCAAAGTTGGTAATGTTTGTTGGTTTAAATAGTAACTTGAGGATCAAAGTTGGTAATGTTTGTTGGTTTAAATAGTAACTTGAGGATCAAGGTTGGTAATGTTTGTTGGTTTAAATAGTAACTTGAGGATCAAAGTTGGTAATGTTTGTTGGTTTAAATAGTAACTTGAGGATCAAAGTTGGTAATGTTTGTTGGTTTAAATAGTAACTTGAGGATCAAGATTGGTAATGTTTGTTGGTTTAAATAGTAACTTGAGGATCAAGGTTGGTAATGTTTGTTGGTTTAAATAGTAACTTGAGGATCAAAGTTGGTAATGTTTGTTGGTTTAAATAGTAACTTGGGGATCAAGGTTGGTAATGTTTGTTGGTTTAAATAGTAACTTGAGGATCAAAGTTGGTAATGTTTGTTGGTTTAAATAGTAACTTGAGGATCAAAGTTGGTAATGTTTGTTGGTTTAAATAGTAACTTGGGGATCAAGGTTGGTAATGTTTGTTGGTTTAAATAGTAACTTGAGGATCAAAGTTGGTAATGTTTGTTGGTTTAAATAGTAACTTGAGGATCAAAGTTGGTAATGTTTGTTGGTTTAAATAGTAACTTGAGGATCAAAGTTGGTAATGTTTGTTGGTTTAAATAGTAACTTGAGGATCAAAGTTGGTAATGTTTGTTGGTTTAAATAGTAACTTGAGGATCAAAGTTGGTAATGTTTGTTGGTTTAAATAGTAACTTGAGGATCAAAGTTGGTAATGTTTGTTGGTTTAAATAGTAACTTGAGGATCAAAGTTGGTAATTTTGTTGGTTTAAATAGTAACTTGAGGATCAAAGTTGGTAATGTTTGTTGGTTTAAATAGTAACTTGAGGATCAAAGTTGGTAATGTTTGTTGGTTTAAATAGTAACTTGAGGATCAAAGTTGGTAATGTTTGTTGGTTTAAATAGTAACTTGAGGATCAAGTTGGTAATGTTTGTTGGTTTAAATAGTAACTTGAGGATCAAAGTTGGTAATGTTTGTTGGTTTAAATAGTAACTTGAGGATCAAAGTTGGTAATGTTTGTTGGTTTAAATAGTAACTTGAGGATCAAAGTTGGTAATGTTTGTTGGTTTAAATAGTAACTTGAGGATCAAAGTTGGTAATGTTTGTTGGTTTAAATAGTAACTTGAGGATCAAAGTTGGTAATGTTTGTTGGTTTAAATAGTAACTTGAGGATCAAGGTTGGTAATGTTTGTTGGTTTAAATAGTAACTTGAGGATCAAAGTTGGTAATGTTTGTTGGTTTAAATAGTAACTTGAGGATCAAAGTTGGTAATGTTTGTTGGTTTAAATAGTAACTTGAGGATCAAAGTTGGTAATGTTTGTTGGTTTAAATAGTAACTTGAGGATCAAGTTGGTAATGTTTGTTGGTTTAAATAGTAACTTGAGGATCAAAGTTGGTAATGTTTGTTGGTTTAAATAGTAACTTGAGGATCAAAGTTGGTAATGTTTGTTGGTTTAAATAGTAACTTGAGGATCAAAGTTGGTAATGTTTGTTGGTTTAAATAGTAACTTGAGGATCAAGGTTGGTAATGTTTGTTGGTTTAAATAGTAACTTGAGGATCAAAGTTGGTAATGTTTGTTGGTTTAAATAGTAACTTGAGGATCAAAGTTGGTAATGTTTGTTGGTTTAAATAGTAACTTGAGGATCAAAGTTGGTAATGTTTGTTGGTTTAAATAGTAACTTGAGGATCAAGTTGGTAATGTTTGTTGGTTTAAATAGTAACTTGAGGATCAAAGTTGGTAATGTTTGTTGGTTTAAATAGTAACTTGAGGATCAAGGTTGGTAATGTTTGTTGGTTTAAATAGTAACTTGAGGATCAAAGTTGGTAATGTTTGTTGGTTTAAATAGTAACTTGAGGATCAAGTTGGTAATGTTTGTTGGTTTAAATAGTAACTTGAGGATCAAGGTTGGTAATGTTTGTTGGTTTAAATAGTAACTTGAGGATCAAAGTTGGTAATGTTTGTTGGTTTAAATAGTAACTTGAGGATCAAAGTTGGTAATGTTTGTTGGTTTAAATAGTAACTTGAGGATCAAGGTTGGTAATGTTTGTTGGTTTAAATAGTAACTTGAGGATCAAAGTTGGTAATGTTTGTTGGTTTAAATAGTAACTTGAGGATCAAAGTTGGTAATGTTTGTTGGTTTAAATAGTAACTTGAGGATCAAGTTGGTAATGTTTGTTGGTTTAAATAGTAACTTGAGGATCAAAGTTGGTAATGTTTGTTGGTTTAAATAGTAACTTGAGGATCAAAGTTGGTAATGTTTGTTGGTTTAAATAGTAACTTGAGGATCAAGGTTGGTAATGTTTGTTGGTTTAAATAGTAACTTGAGGATCAAAGTTGGTAATGTTTGTTGGTTTAAATAGTAACTTGAGGATCAAAGTTGGTAATGTTTGTTGGTTTAAATAGTAACTTGAGGATCAAGGTTGGTAATGTTTGTTGGTTTAAATAGTAACTTGAGGATCAAGTTGGTAATGTTTGTTGGTTTAAATAGTAACTTGAGGATCAAAGTTGGTAATGTTTGTTGGTTTAAATAGTAACTTGAGGATCAAAGTTGGTAATGTTTGTTGGTTTAAATAGTAACTTGAGGATCAAAGTTGGTAATGTTTGTTGGTTTAAATAGTAACTTGAGGATCAAGGTTGGTAATGTTTGTTGGTTTAAATAGTAACTTGAGGATCAAAGTTGGTAATGTTTGTTGGTTTAAATAGTAACTTGAGGATCAAGTTGGTAATGTTTGTTGGTTTAAATAGTAACTTGAGGATCAAAGTTGGTAATGTTTGTTGGTTTAAATAGTAACTTGAGGATCAAAGTTGGTAATGTTTGTTGGTTTAAATAGTAACTTGAGGATCAAGATTGGTAATGTTTGTTGGTTTAAATAGTAACTTGAGGATCAAGGTTGGTAATGTTTGTTGGTTTAAATAGTAATTTGAGGATCAAGGTTGGTAATGTTTGTTGGTTTAAATAGTAACTTGAGGATCAAAGTTGGTAATGTTTTTTTGTTTTAAATAGTAACTTGAGGATCAAAGTTGGTAATGTTTGTTGGTTTAAATAGTAACTTGAGGATCAAGATTGGTAATGTTTGTTGGTTTAAATAGTAACTTGAGGATCAAGGTTGGTAATGTTTGTTGGTTTAAATAGTAACTTGAGGATCAAAGTTGGTAATGTTTGTTGGTTTAAATAGTAACTTGAGGATCAAAGTTGGTAATGTTTGTTGGTTTAAATAGTAACTTGGGATCAAGGTTGGTAATGTTTGTTGGTTTATATAGTAACTTGAGGATCAAAGTTGGTAATGTTTGTTGGTTTAAATAGTAACTTGAGGATCAAAGTTGGTAATGTTTGTTGGTTTAAATAGTAACTTGAGGATCAAAGTTGGTAATGTTTGTTGGTTTAAATAGTAACTTGAGGATCAAAGTTGGTAATGTTTGTTGGTTTAAATAGTAACTTGAGGATCAAAGTTGGTAATGTTTGTTGGTTTAAATAGTAACTTGGGGATCAAGGTTGGTAATGTTTGTTGGTTTAAATAGTAACTTGAGGATCAAAGTTGGTAATGTTTGTTGGTTTAAATAGTAACTTGAGGATCAAAGTTGGTAATGTTTGTTGGTTTAAATAGTAACTTGAGGATCAAGGTTGGTAATGTTTGTTGGTTTAAATAGTAACTTGAGGATCAAAGTTGGTAATGTTTGTTGGTTTAAATAGTAACTTGAGGATCAAAGTTGGTAATGTTTGTTGGTTTATATAGTAACTTGAGGATCAAGGTTGGTAATGTTTGTTGGTTTAAATAGTAACTTGAGGATCAAAGTTGGTAATGTTTGTTGGTTTAAATAGTAACTTGAGGATCAAAGTTGGTAATGTTTGTTGGTTTAAATAGTAACTTGGGGATCAAGATTGGTAATGTTTGTTGGTTTATATAGTAACTTGAGGATCAAGGTTGGTGTTGTTTGTTGGTTTAAATAGTAACTTGAGGATGAAAGTTGGTAATGTTTGTTGGTTTAAATAGTAACTTGGGGATCAAGGTTGGTAATGTTTATTGGTTTAAATAGTAACTTGAGGATCAAAGTTGGTAATGTTTGTTGGTTTAAATAGTAACTTGAGGATCAAAGTTGGTAATGTTTGTTGGTTTAAATAGTAACTTGGGGGTCAAGGTTGGTAATGTTGGTTGGTTTAAATAGTAACTTGAGGATCAAAGTTGGTAATGTTTGTTGGTTTAAATAGTAACTTGAGGATCAAAGTTGGTAATGTTTGTTGGTTTAAATAGTAACTTGGGGATCAAAGTTGGTAATGTTTGTTGGTTTAAATAGTAACTTGAGGATCAAAGTTGGTAATGTTTGTTGGTTTAAATAGTAACTTGAGGATCAAAGTTGGTAATGTTTGTTGGTTTATTTAGTAACTTGAGGATCAAAGTTGGTAATGTTTGTTGGTTTAAATAGTAACTTGAGGATCAAAGTTGGTAATTTTTGTTGGTTTAAATAGTAACTTGAGGATCAAAGTTGGTAATGTTTGTTGGTTTAAATAGTAACTTGAGGATCAAAGTTGGTAATGTTTGTTGGTTTAAAAAGTAACTTGAGGATCAAAGTTGGTAATGTTTGTTGGTTTAAATAGTAACTTGAGGATCAAGGTTGGTAATGTTTGTTGGTTTAAATAGTAACTTGAGGATCAAAGTTGGTAATGTTTGTTGGTTTAAATAGTAACTTGAGGATCAAAGCTGGTAATGTTTGTTGGTTTAAATAGTAACTTGAGGATCAAAGTTGGTAATGTTTGTTGGTTTAAATAGTAACTTGAGGATCAAAGTTGGTAATGTTTGTTGGTTTAAATAGTAACTTGAGGATCAAGATTGGTAATGTTTGTTGGTTTAAATAGTAACTTGAGGATCAAGGTTGGTAATGTTTGTTGGTTTAAATAGTAACTTGAGGATCAAGGTTGGTAATGTTTGTTGGTTTAAATAGTAACTTGAGGATCAAAGTTGGTAATGTTTGTTGGTTTAAATAGTAACTTGAGGACCAAAGTTGGTAATGTTTGTTGGTTTAAATAGTAACTTGAGGATCAAGATTGGTAATGTTTGTTGGTTTAAATAGTAACTTGAGGATCAAGGTTGGTAATGTTTGTTGGTTTAAATAGTAACTTGAGGATCAAAGTTGGTAATGTTTGTTGGTTTAAATAGTAACTTGAGGATCAAAGTTGGTAATGTTTGTTGGTTTAAATAGTAACTTGGGATCAAGGTTGGTAATGTTTGTTGGTTTATATAGTAACTTGAGGATCAAAGTTGGTAATGTTTGTTGGTTTAAATAGTAACTTGAGGATCAAAGTTGGTAATGTTTGTTGGTTTAAATAGTAACTTGAGGATCAAAGTTGGTAATGTTTGTTGGTTTAAATAGTAACTTGAGGATCAAAGTTGGTAATGTTTGTTGGTTTAAATAGTAACTTGAGGATCAAAGTTGGTAATGTTTGTTGGTTTAAATAGTAACTTGGGGATCAAGGTTGGTAATGTTTGTTGGTTTAAATAGTAACTTGAGGATCAAAGTTGGTAATGTTGGTTGGTTTAAATAGTAACTTGAGGATCAATGTTGGTAATGTTGGTTGGTTTAAATAGTAACTTGAGGATCAAGGTTGGTAATGTTTGTTGGTTTAAATAGTAACTTGAGGATCAAAGTTGGTAATGTTTGTTGGTTTAAATAGTAACTTGAGGATCAAAGTTGGTAATGTTTGTTGGTTTATATAGTAACTTGAGGATCAAGGTTGGTAATGTTTGTTGGTTTAAATAGTAACTTGAGGATCAAAGTTGGTAATGTTTGTTGGTTTAAATAGTAACTTGAGGATCAAAGTTGGTAATGTTTGTTGGTTTAAATAGTAACTTGGGGATCAAGATTGGTAATGTTTGTTGGTTTATATAGTAACTTGAGGATCAAGGTTGGTGTTGTTTGTTGGTTTAAATAGTAACTTGAGGATGAAAGTTGGTAATGTTTGTTGGTTTAAATAGTAACTTGGGGATCAAGGTTGGTAATGTTTATTGGTTTAAATAGTAACTTGAGGATCAAAGTTGGTAATGTTTGTTGGTTTAAATAGTAACTTGAGGATCAAAGTTGGTAATGTTTGTTGGTTTAAATAGTAACTTGGGGGTCAAGGTTGGTAATGTTGGTTGGTTTAAATAGTAACTTGAGGATCAAAGTTGGTAATGTTTGTTGGTTTAAATAGTAACTTGAGGATCAAAGTTGGTAATGTTTGTTGGTTTAAATAGTAACTTGGGGATCAAAGTTGGTAATGTTTGTTGGTTTAAATAGTAACTTGAGGATCAAAGTTGGTAATGTTTGTTGGTTTAAATAGTAACTTGAGGATCAAAGTTGGTAATGTTTGTTGGTTTATTTAGTAACTTGAGGATCAAAGTTGGTAATGTTTGTTGGTTTAAATAGTAACTTGAGGATCAAAGTTGGTAATTTTTGTTGGTTTAAATAGTAACTTGAGGATCAAAGTTGGTAATGTTTGTTGGTTTAAATAGTAACTTGAGGATCAAAGTTGGTAATGTTTGTTGGTTTAAATAGTAACTTGAGGATCAAGATTGGTAATGTTTGTTGGTTTAAATAGTAACTTGAGGATCAAAGTTGGTAATGTTTGTTGGTTTAAATAGTAATTTGAGGATCAAAGTTGGTAATGTTTGTTGGTTTAAATAGTAACTTGAGGATCAAGATTGGTAATGTTTGTTGGTTTAAATAGTAACTTGAGGATCAAGATTGGTAATGTTTGTTGGTTTAAATAGTAACTTGAGGATCAAGATTGGTAATGTTTGTTGGTTTAAATAGTAACTTGAGGATCAAAGTTGGTAATATTTGTTGGTTTAAATAGTAACTTGAGGATCAAAGTTGGTAATGTTTGTTGGTTTAAAAAGTAACTTGAGGATCAAAGTTGGTAATGTTTGTTGGTTTAAATAGTAACTTGAGGATCAAGGTTGGTAATGTTTGTTGGTTTAAATAGTAACTTGAGGATCAAAGTTGGTAATGTTTGTTGGTTTAAATAGTAACTTGAGGATCAAAGCTGGTAATGTTTGTTGGTTTAAATAGTAACTTGAGGATCAAAGTTGGTAATGTTTGTTGGTTTAAATAGTAACTTGAGGATCAAAGTTGGTAATGTTTGTTGGTTTAAATAGTAACTTGAGGATCAAGATTGGTAATGTTTGTTGGTTTAAATAGTAACTTGAGGATCAAGGTTGGTAATGTTTGTTGGTTTAAATAGCAACTTGAGGATCAAGGTTGGTAATGTTTGTTGGTTTAAATAGTAACTTGAGGATCAAAGTTGGTAATGTTTGTTGGTTTAAATAGTAACTTGAGGATCAAAGTTGGTAATGTTTGTTGGTTTAAATAGTAACTTGAGGATCAAGATTGGTAATGTTTGTTGGTTTAAATAGTAACTTGAGGATCAAGGTTGGTAATGTTTGTTGGTTTAAATAGTAACTTGAGGATCAAGGTTGGTAATGTTTGTTGGTTTAAATAGTAACTTGAGGATCAAAGTTGGTAATTTTTGTTGGTTTAAATAGTAACTTGAGGATCAAGATTGGTAATGTTTGTTGGTTTAAATAGTAACTTGAGGATCAAGGTTGGTAATGTTGGTTGGTTTAAATAGTAACTTGAGGATCAAGGTTGGTAATGTTGGTTGGTTTAAATAGTAACTTGAGGATCAAAGTTGGTAATGTTGGTTGGTTTAAATAGTAACTTGAGGATCAAGGTTGGTAATGTTTGTTGGTTTAAATAGTAACTTGAGGATCAAAGTTGGTAATGTTTGTTGGTTTAAATAGTAACTTGAGGATCAAAGTTGGTAATGTTGGTTGGTTTAAATAGTAACTTGAGGATCAAAGTTGGTAATGTTGGTTGGTTTTAATAGTAACTTGAGGATCAAGGTTGGTAATGTTTGTTGGTTTAAATAGTAACGTGAGGATCAAGTTGGTAATGTTGGTTGGTTTAAACAGTAACTTGAGGATCAAAGTTGGTAATGTTTGTTGGTTTAAATAGTAACTTGAGGATCAAAGTTGGTAATGTTTGTTGGTTTAAATAGTAACTTGAGGATCAAAGTTGGTAATGTTTGTTGGTTTAAATAGTAACTTGAGGATCAAAGTTGGTAATGTTTGTTGGTTTAAATAGTAACTTGAGGATCAAAGTTGGTAATGTTTGTTGGTTTAAATAGTAACTTGAGGATCAAAGTTGGTAATGTTTGTTGGTTTAAATAGTAACTTGAGGATCAAAGTTGGTAATGTTTGTTGGTTTAAATAGTAACTTGAGGATCAAAGTTGGTAATGTTTGTTGGTTTAAATAGTAACTTGAGGATCAAAGTTGGTAATGCAAGAAAGTCGGACGCGTAGGAAGCAGAACAGCAACAGTTTTAGTCGATTCTGTTATTCCCAACAACATATGAAGGACATGAATTGATCAAACACGTGTCACATATTATACCATAACGAAGGTAGATATGTTTGAGCGCCATTACTGCCACATACCGGTCTCCGGTAATACTCACGATTTGTGTTAAGTCTGCAGCTGAACAGAGTAATGCGACTTTCCGGATAATTTTGTTGAAGACATCAATGAAGGATCAGCATACATCGATGATCTATTTCTGTTGTGTTTAAATTATTTCTGGTTGCGTGTCGTCTGCCTTTGATGGAATCAAGTTCTTTGTTTGCTTCCCGTTCAATGAGAATTAGCTCTGCGATGGTGGAGGACGTTAGAACCAGGAAATTCATATCGTTAGTAGCAGACGTCAAACTGAGACAAAGACGGGATCTATGAGAGGGTCAGAGTTTGGTCGTTCAGTCCTTGCGTACCAGAGTTTGGGTTGTGGATCCTTGTGTATCAGAGTTTAGCTTGTGGATCCGTGTGTATCAGAGTTTAGGTTGTGGATCCTTGTGTATCAGAGTTTAGCTTGTGGATCCGTGTGTATCAGGATTTGGGTTGTGGATCCGTGTGTATCAGAGTTTAGCTTGTGGATCCGTGTGTATCAGAGTTTAGCTTGTGGATCCGTGTGTATCAGAGTTTAGCTTGTGGATCCGTGTGTATCAGAGTTTAGCTTGTGGATCCGTGTGTATCAGAGTTTAGGTTGTGGATCCTTGTGTATCAGAGTTTAGCTTGTGGATCCGTGTGTACCAGAGTTTGGGTTGTGGATCCTTGTGTATCAGAGTTTAGCTTGTGGATCCGTGTGTATCAGAGTTTAGGTTGTGGATCCGTGTGTATCAGAGTTTAGGTTGTGGATCCGTGTGTATCAGAGTTTAGGCTGTGGATCCGTGTGTATCAGAGTTTAGGCTGTGGATCCGTGTGTATTAGAGTTTGTGTTGTGGATCCGTGTGCACCAGAGTCTGTACTGTAGGTCCTTGTGTACCAGAATCTGTACTGCAGGTCCTTGTGTACCAGAATCTGTACTGTAGGTCCTTGTGTACCAGAATCTGTACTGTAAGTCATTGTGTACCAGAGTCTGTACTGTAGGTCTGTGTGTACCAAAATCTGTACTATAGGTCCTCGTGTACCAGAATCTGTACTGCAGGTCCTTGTGTACCAGAATCTGTACTGCAGGTTCTTGTGTACCAGAATCTGTACTAAGTCCTTGTGTACCAGAATCTGTACTGTAGGTCCTTGTGTACCAGAATCTGTACTGTAGGTCCTTGTGTACCAGAATCTGTATCTTGAAGCTTGTATTTCTCTTAGACTTTAGCTTGTATTTCTCTCAGACTTCAGCTTGCATTTCTCTTAGACTTCAGTTTGTATTTCTCTTAGACTTCAGTTTGTATTTCTCTTAGACTTCAGCTTGTATTTCTCTTAGACTTCAGTTTGTATTTCTCTTAGACTTCAGCTTGTATTTCTCTGAGACTTCAGTTTGTATTTCTCTTAGACTTCAGTTTGTATTTCTCTGAGACTTCAGTTTGTATTTCTCTTAGACATCAGTTTGTATTTCTCTTAGACTTCAGTTTGTATTTCTCTGAGACTTCAGTTTGTATTTCTCTCAGACTTCAGCTTGTATTTCTCTCAGACTTCAGATTGTATTATAGAACACTCATCCCACTTATTGATTGCTTGTCAACCGCCGATCATTTAATGAGAAGTCTTCACAAACATCTGTCAATCACTTCTATCAGTGGACTCCTTCAAATAAAGCTGTCCTTCACCTTTCCTGACTACACAGATTCTCTCGTAGAAATCGTTTATTCTCGTTCACTCTCGCGGAACATCAGAGAAATCTTCCCGTCAACTACCGCTGGACATCAGAGAAATCTTCCCGTCAACTACCGCTGGACATTAGAGAAATTTTCCCGTCAACTACCGCTGGACATCAGAGAAATCTTCCCGTCAACTACCGCTGGACATCAGAGAAATTTTCCCGTCAACTACCGCTGGACATCAGAGAAATTTTCCCGTCAACTACCGCTGGACATCAGAGAAATCTTCCCGTCAACTACCGCTGGACATCAGAGAAATCTTGGCGTCTACTACCGCTGGACATCAGAGAAATCTTCCCGTCAACTACCGCTGGACATCAGAGAAATCTTCCCGTCAACTACCGCTAGACATCAGAGAAATCTTCCCGTCATCTACCGCTGGACATCAGAGAAATCTTGGCGTCTACTACCGCTGGACATCAGAGAAATCTTGGCGTCTACTACCGCTGGACATCAGAGAAATCTTGGCGTCTACTACCGCTGGACATCAGAGAAATCTTGGCGTCTACTACCGCTGGACATCAGAGAAATCTTGGCGTCTACTACCGCTGGACATCAGAGAAATCTTGGCGTCTAACACCGCTGGACATCAGAGAAATCTTGGCGTCTACTACCGCTGGACATCAGAGAAATCTTGGCGTCTACTACCGCTGGACATCAGAGAAATCTTGGCGTCTACTACCGCTAGGCATCAGAGAAATCTTGGCGTCTACTACCGCTGGGCATCAGAAAAATCTTGGCGTCTACTACCGCTAGGCATCAGAGAAATCTTGGCGTCTACTACCGCTGGGCATCAGAGAAGTCTTGGCGTCTACTACCGCTGGACATCAGAGAAATCTTCCCGTCAACTACTGCTGGACATCAGAGAAATCTTCCCGTCAACTACCGCTGGACATCAGAGAAATCTTGGCGTCTACTACCGCTGGGCATGAGAGAAATCTTTGCGTCTACTACCGCTGGACATCAGAGAAATCTTGGCGTCTAACACCGCTGGACATCAGAGAAATCTTGGCGTCTACTATCGCTGGGCATGAGAGAAATCTTGGCGTCTAACACCGCTGGACATAAGAGAAATCTTGGCGTCTAACACCGCTGGACATCAGAGAAATCTTGGCGTCTACTATAGCTGGACATCAGAGAAATCTTGGCGTCTACTACTGCTTGACATCAGAGAAATCTTGGCGTCTACTACTGCTGGACATCAGAGAAATCTTCGTGTCTACTATAGCTGGACATCAGAGAAATCTTGGCGTCTACTATAGCTGGACATCAGAGAAATCTTGGCGTCTACTATAGCTGGACATCAGAGAAATCTTGGCGTCTAACACCGCTGGACATCAGAGAAATCTTGGCGTCTACTATAGCTGGACATCAGAGAAATCTTGGCGTCTACTACTGCTGGACATCAGAGAAATCGTGGCGTCTACTACTGCTTGACATCAGAGAAATCTTGGCGTCTACTACTGCTGGACATCAGAGAAATCGTGGTGTCTACTATCGCTGGACATCAGAGAAATCGTGGTGTCTACTATAGCTGGACATCAGAGAAATCGTGGTGTCTACTATAGCTGGACATCAGAGAAATCGTGGCGTCTACTACTGCTGGACATCAGAGAAATCTTCGTGTCTACTATAGCTGGACATCAGAGAAATCTTGGCGTCTACTATAGCTGGACATCAGAGAAATCTTGGCGTCTACTATAGCTGGACATCAGAGAAATCTTGGTGTCTACTATCGCTGGACATCAGAGAAATCTTGGCGTCTACTACTGCTGGACATCAGAGAAATCGTGGTGTCTACTATAGCTGAACATCAGAGAAATCGTGGTGTCTACTACTGCTGGACATCAGAGAAATCTTGGCGTCTACTATAGCTGGACATCAGAGAAATCGTGGCGTCTACTACTGCTGGACATCAGAGAAATCGTGGCGTCTACTACTGCTGGACATCAGAGAAATCGTGGCGTCTACTACTGCTGGACATCAGAGAAATCGTGGCGTCTACTACTGCTGGACATCAGAGAAATCGTGGCGTCTACTACTGCTGGACATCAGAGAAATCGTGGCGTCTACTACTGCTGGACATCAGAGTAATCGTGGCGTCTACTATAGCTGGACATCAGAGAAATCGTGGCGTCTACTACTGCTGGATATCAGAGAAATCTTGGTGTCTACTATAGCTGGACATCAGAGAAATAGTGGCGTCTACTACTGCTGGACATCAGAGAAATCTTGGTGTCTACTATAGCTGGACATCAGAGAAATCTTGGTGTCTACTATAGCTGGACATCAGAGAAATAGTGGCGTCTACTATAGCTGGACATCAGAGAAATCTTGGTGTCTACTATAGCTGGACATCAGAGAAATAGTGGCGTCTACTATAGCTGGACATCAGAGAAATCGTGGTGTCTACTATAGCTGGACATCAGAGAAATCGTGGTGTCTACTATAGCTGGACATCAGAGAAATCGTGGTGTCTACTATAGCTGGACATCAGAGAAATCGTGGTGTCTACTATAGCTGGACATCAGAGAAATCTTGGTGTCTACTATAGCTGGACATCAGAGAAATCTTGGTGTCTACTATAGCTGGACATCAGAGAAATCGTGGCGTCTACTACTGCTGGACATCAGAGAAATTGTGGTGTCTACTACTGCTGGACATCAGAGAAATCTTGGCGTCTACTATAGCTGGACATCAGAGAAATCTTGGCGTCTACTATAGCTGGACATCAGAGAAATCTTGGCGTCTACTATAGCTGGACATCAGAGAAATCTTGGCGTCTACTACTGCTGGACATCAGAGAAATCGTGACGTCTACTACTGCTGGACATCAGAGAAATCGTGGCGTCTACTACTGCTGGACATCAGAGAACTCTTCGTGTCTACTACCGCTGGACATCCGAGGATGTCCTTGGTCCTTGAAACCTTCCGTTCAGTCCTTGACATCCAACCAGCCGGTCTCGCTGAGACATCCACACTACTTACTGTTAGTTACGTCATCCACCTGTACTCGTGGAATGCTAGCGAGATCTCTGTCTCCCTACTTCAGCCGACGTTAACTTCCCAGGCTGGTTGTCTCCAAATATTTCAGAGTCCAACCTACGATGTCTCTGTCAAGCTGTGCCGACATACGTGCAATCGCCGTCCTTTTGATCATTAACTTCTTGATCTCTTTCACTCTTGTTTCTTCGTTTTCCTTATTTTATTCCTTTCGTGTTTGATTCCGTTGAATTGCTCATTCTATATGTTACTACTAGGAAGTAGCGTAAATGTCTCAGTGAGAACGGCTGGTTTGATGTCAAGGACCGAACTGACGGTTCCAAGGACCGAAGACATCATCTGATGTCAAGCGATAGTAGACACGAAGATTTCTCTGATGTTTTGTCGGTAGTAGACACGAAGATTTCTCTGATATCCAGTGGTAATAGACACGAATATTTCTCTGATGTCTAGCGCTAGTAGACACGAAGATTTCTCTGATGTCCAGTGGTAATAGACACGAATATTTCTCTGATGTCTAACGCTAGTAGACACGACGATTTCTCTGATGTCTAGTGATAGTAGACACGAAGATTTCTCTGATGTCTAGCGGTAGTAGACACGAAGATTTCTCTGATGTCTAGCTGTTGTAGACACGAAGATTTCTCTGATGTCCAGTGGTAATAGACACGAATATTTCTCTGATGTCTAACGCTAGTAGACACGACGATTTCTCTGATGTCTAGTGGTAGTAGACACGAAGATTTCTCTGATGTCTAGCGGTAGTAGACACGAAGATTTCTCTGATGTCTAGCTGTAGTAGACACGAACATTTCTCTGATGTCTAGCTGTAGTAGACACGAACATTTCTCTGATGTCTAGCGGTAGTAGACGCCAAGATTTGTCTGATGTCTAGCGGTAGTAGACGCCAAGATTTGTCTGATGTCTAGCGGTAGTAGACGCCAAGATTTGTCTGATGTCTAGCGGTAGTAGACACGAAGATTTCTCTGATGTGTAGCGATAGTAGACACGAAGATTTCTCTGATGTCTAGCGCTAGTAGACACGAAGATTTCTCTGATGTGTAGCGATAGTGAACGAGATCAAAAGATTTCTACATAGAGAACCTGGGCAGTCAGGAAAGGTCAAAAACAGCTTTGTTTCAAGGAGTCAACTGAGAGGACCGCAGGAGTCTTTAGGTGACCTCGGTAGCCTAGTTGGGAAACCACCCGACTGGGGGCCTCGGTATCCTAGTTTGTAAAACCACCTGACTGGGGGCCTCGGTATCCTAGTTGGGAAACCACCCGACTGGGGGCAACGGTATCCTAGTTTGTAAAACCACCCGACTGGGGGCCTCGGTATCCTAGTTTGTAAAACCACCCGACTGGGGGCCTCGGTATCCTAGTTTGTAAAACCACTCGACTGGGGGCCTCGGTATCCTAGTTTGTAAAACCACCCGACTGGGGGCCTCGGTATCCTAGTTGGGAAACCACCCGACTGGGGGCCTCGGTATCCTAGTTGGGAAACCACCCGACTGGGGGCCTCGGTATCCTAGTTGGGAAACCACCCGACTGGGGGCCTCGGTATCCTAGTTTGTAAACCACCTGACTGGGGGCCTCGGTATCCTAGTTGGGAAACCACCTGACTGGGGCCTCGGTATCCTAGTTGGGAAACCACCCGACTGGGGGCCTCGGTATCCTTGTTGGGAAACCACCAGACTGGGGGCCTCGGTATCCTAGTTGGGATACCACCCGACTGGGGCCTCGGTATCCTAGTTGGGAAACCACCTGATTGGGGGCCTCGGTATCCTAGTTGGGAAACCAACCGACTGGGGGCCTCGGTATCCTAGTTGGGAAACCACCCGACTGGGGCCTCGGTATCCTAGTTTGTAAAACCACCTGAATGGGGGCCTCGGTATCCTATTTTATAAAACCACCTGACCGGGGGCCTCGGTAGCCTAGTTTGTAAAACCACCTGACTGGGGGCCTCGGTATCCTAGTTTGTAAAACCACCTGACTGGGGGCCTCGGTATCCTAGTTGGGAAACCACCCGACTGGGGGCCTCGGTATCCTAGTTTGTAAAACCACCTGACTGGGGGCCTCGGTATCCTAGTTGGGAAACCACCCGACTGGGGGCCTCGGTAGCCTAGTTTGTAAAACCACCTGACTGGGGGCCTCGGTATCCTAGTTTGTAAAACCACCTGAATGGGGGCCTCGGTATCCTAGTTGGGAAACCACCCGACTGGGGGCCTCGGTATCCTAGTTTGGGAAACCACCCGACTGGGTGCCTCGGTAGCCTAGTTTGTAAAACCACCTGACTGGGGCCTCGGCAGCCTAGTTTGTAAAACCACCTGACTGGGGGTCTCGGTAGCCTAGTTTGTAAAACCACCTGACTGGGGCCTCGGCAGCCTAGTTTGTAAAACCACCTGAATGGGGGTCTCGGTAGCCTAGTTTGTAAAACCACCTGACTGGGGGCCTCGGTAGCCTATTTTGTAAAACCACCTGAATGGGGGCCTCGGTAGCCTAGTTTGTAAAACCACCTGAATGGGGGTCTCGGCAGCCTAGTTTGTAAAACCACCTGACTGGGGGCCTCGGTAGCCTAGTTTGTAAAACCACCTGAATGGGGGTCTCGGCAGCCTATTTTGTAAAACCACCTGACTGGGGCCTCGGCAGCCTAGTTTATAAAACCACCTGACCGGGGGCCTCGGCAGCCTATTTTGTAAAACCACCTGAATGGGGTCCTCGGCAGCCTAGTTTGTAAAACCACCTGAATGGGGGTCTCGGCAGCCTATTTTGTAAAACCACCTGACTGGGGGCCTCGGTAGCCTAGTTGGGAAACCACCCGACTGGGGGCCTCGGTAGCCTATTTAGGAAAATCACCTGACTGAGCTACCAACGTTCAGACAACCCGTGTTCGATTCCTGCTGAAAGCAGTGAGAGTTGTACTGGTTAAAACAAAATACCCTCGCGGTCGACCCAGCTGTTGGCAGAAATGGGTACCAGGGAGGGTACTCTGGGAAGGTGAGGAATGCCGTCTTGCATTGTGAGCTTCGATGCGTGAAGCTACACTATCCAGAAGTCTCCGAACACTTCTGGATAGGCGGCCGAGCACAGATGGGTTAAAACTCGCGTGCTGAGACGCTGATTCAATTTTAGTACTTTACCTTTACCTTGATTTTTATAACTGACAGGAGTCAACTATGAGGAGTCAGCTGAGAGGAGTCAACTAAGAGGAGTCAACAAGTGACAGGAGTCAGCTGAGAGACACCTGCAGCTTATTTCTTCTCAAACGATAGGGGGAACTGTCAAAACAGATTAAAGAGCTTGTTGGTCTTCCAGCCGACAATTCAAAGATTATTTCACAATACCTTCTGATGTGTTCTTGATCAAGCATTATTATCTTACAATAGCTTCATGTGCGATGACACCGATGAGAAAGATGTAGTCATCTATACAGATGGATCTGTAATACGACACCAAAGGAGTGCATGGGCATTTACAGCACGCTCGGCAGGTAGAACAGTCAAGGAGGACAGTGGTGCATACGTTATGACCACGAGTAGCATGACGATGGAGGTGAAGGAAGTGACCAAGGCATTCATCTGGTTAGTGTCACAAGACTACACACACGCCTGCATAATAAGTGATTTGATGAGCATGATAAGAAAAGTGGAGGCGGGATCTGTACGTATGCAATGGGTAGAGTCATATCAAAAGTCAAAAATACATAAGGTCACCTTTGTCTGCGTCCCAGGACATGCGGGAGTACGGGGAAATGAAAGAGCGGACAGGTTGGCTAGTTGCGGTATTGTTGAGGACGGTCAACCGATGGATCGGGCGGACAGGTTGGCTAGCTGCGCTATTGTTGAGGGCGGTCAACCAATGGATCGGGCGGACATCATCAATGCCCTCCGGGAAGTGGGAAGGACACAGGACCTCGACAACCATGAGTCGACGTCACTCCTTCGGATGAAAGAGATGGGAGTTAAGATGGACACAGCCAGAAACGAGAAACTTAGTGTTCGTGTAAGAAGACTAATCAACCAACACAGAACTGGAGTCGTCAGTCGCTGGACACTGCGGGACTTGCTGAGGAGGGGAACTGAGCACCTATGGACATGTTCGGAGTGCAATGATGATGACCCGCTAATAACTCAATAACAATACCTTCTTGTTGTGTGTTCTTGATCAAACGTTATCTTCCATTACCTATTTATTGTATTTAAAGTATTATTTGACGCAAGTTATTTACATGCTGAAACGCATTTAATGTGGATTGCTCCGTCAAGTCGACCGATGATTTTCTCTTTGGGGGATTTGCACCGTGTTTCGTTCGTTGTACGCCAACCGTACGGTCTGTTGTTTGATGTGTGACGGGGATAATTCGACGACTGTGTGTTTATATGTTCGGTTGCTGTCAAGAACGATATCCTAACATCGTCAAGCGCTATACATTTTTTGTTCTCAATATGACGATCATCATTTTCGGGAGGACGTGAAATTCCGATATATGGTGGATAGGCGGCAGGAACCATTGAAGGCTATGTCTGAAAAGTGTTCCTTTGTTGCAGTTTCCTCATATTCCAAGTCCGGCTTGTTGCAGGAGCTACTGAGTTAAGTGCTCTGTGCACACCGTGAGCTGTGTGTCTCATCCGTTTTGTTCATGTTCCGATATTCCAATTGTTTACGATGAATGATGATATCGTATGACAGGGAACAGTTGGCTGTGTTCACTTTCTGCGCGGTTTCGCCTTATGTCTTTTGGCGTGTGCTGAGACTGCTACGATGGGGACTACTGTTACCTTTCTTTGTTTGGGAGATGAGTTAGTAATTCGGATGATTCCACTGGCACGGGCGGTTGAGCGATTATGGATTTTAATTCGTTTGCAGTGATACCGAGGCCTTCCATAACCAATAACAATACTTACTTTCTATGTCTTCTTGATCAAACGTTAACTTATAATATCTACTTGTTATGTGTTCTTGATATTTGCAGCTCATTACGTGACTGATCCTTTGAGCAGGTTAAAGTTCACATCAAACAGAGGGCAACGTGTGTAGTATTGACTGACAACTCAAACAGAGTATTTACAGAACACAGATTCATTGAGAGGAACTCCTTAGTGACTTGTGCTCTACGTCACATCTTATATTGAGTGTTTGAATATTTGACACACATTTGGTTTTATTGCTTACAATTCTGAGAACATAAAATTCTTCTTGATGTTGTCGATTGCTTTATTTCTATTACAACTGTTATCTCTGTATTACAAGATCTATATATTTCTGTCCACTCGTGTTGGTGTTGTCCATTTGTTGATTGTTGGTATTTATGACTTTTATACAACTGCTAGTTTTCAAATAATCTGCTATGTCGCGTGGATGCAATAGTCCTCAACAAACATCTGCTATGTCGCGTGGATGCAATAGTCCTCAACAAACATCTGCTATGTCGCGTGGATGCAATAGTCCTCAACAAACATCTGCATATGCTTATGTCTTCTTGATATCCGCCGTTAATGACTTCACTTTCCTTCTAACCTGTCTATGTTAGTCATTTTATTTCGTTTAGTCGTTTTAGTCAAGCACATGTACCGACTTCGTGCTTATATGGTTACTTCACATTGTGACATGTCTGGTTACTTCACATTGTGACATGTATGGTTACTTCATATTGTGACATGTCTGGTTACTTCACATTGTGACATGTATGGTTACTTCACATTGTGACATGTCTGGTTACTTCACATTGTGACATGTATGGTTACTTCACATTGTGAATTGTATGTTTTCTTCACATTGTGACATGTATGGTTACTTCACATTGTGACATATCTGGTTACTTCACATTGTGACATGTATGGTTACTTCACATTGTGACATGTATGGTTACTTCACATTGTGACATGTCTGGTTACTTCACATTGTGACATGTATGGTTACTTCACATTGTTACATGTCAGGTTACTTCACACTGTGACATGTCTGGTTACCCGAATCATAATAATGGAGTCCTTGGTTGCGACCAGTTCACTGCTACCATGATAACCCTTGACCCTCGCTACTATTCTCATTTCCTCTATTGACGTCATTACCTTGCTCAATAGAGAATCCTACGATGAAACTTCTCCACGATCATTTCTCTTTCGATTTTTGCTCTGTTTTATCTACCATGCTTTTTTCCGCGATGTTTTATTTGCAATGTTTCATTTGCGATGTTTTATTTGCGATGTTTTTCCTGCGATGTTTTATTTGCGATGTTTTATTTGCGATGTTTTTTTTCCTGTAAACCCCTAATAACAACAGTCAGCTATGAGTCGCTGGCTGCATTCACCTTAATCCCAGAACGGCGTTTTTATCGAACAACTTAAAGCGCCAGTCCCTCTTTTGCCTGCTATGTGGCTAGCTACTGCGTTAAAGTGAACTTGTCTGCTACCTGGCTACAGGCTACAGTTATCAGCACGCTGAAACTAGAAGTTATCTGTTATCGATATCAACCGTTATCAATATGAAAGCTGTGTCTTGTAATCTCCCTCGCGATGTCTGCCAATAAACTTAAAGATGTCTTCTGTATTTCCGCTGTCTATTTTTGGCGCAGCTATCCGTCATCGCTTTGTTGTGTGGGTTTGTCCGCGACATCCGGCTAATTCCAGCTTGTTTGTAGACGTATACACAGAACTAAACGGTGTCTCAATTTTGCTTATATTGGAAGGGAGATACTTACATGAGCTGACAGCAAGTAAACTGTGCTTATATTGCCGCCAGTGAAACAGCCGCTTCTGTGTAGCCGAGTTGGCAATGTTTGCCCATAGCGTTTATTCTAGTTGTCTTCGCTGCCAATGATGAAGATGAAGTGCACCAGCACACCCACGCTTCTGTCGTGGACATTTAGCGCATCGTTCATTCCTTCATTCTGACGGGAAATTATTTCAACCAATCAGAGATGGGGCCGTCCAATGATTTAATTAGATCTCCTGGACAGAAAGTTTGAGTTGCTCAATAGACACCAACAGTAGCAAGCAGGTGTCGCAGCTAGAGGGAGATCACACATATGTCGCAGCTAGAGAGAGAAAACAGATGACGCAGCTAGAGAGAGAAAACAGGTGTCGCAGCTATGGAGATCACACATATGTCGCAGCTAGAGAGAGAAAACAGATGACGCAGCTAGAGAGAGAAAACAGATGTCGCAGCTATGGAGATCACACATATGTCGCAGCTAGAGAGAGAAAACAGATGACGCAGCTAGAGAGAAAACAGATGTCGCAGCTATGGAGATCACACATATGTCGCAGCTAGAGAGAGAAAACAGATGACGCAGCTAGAGAGAGAAAACAGATGTCGCAGCTAGAGAGAGAAAACAGGTGTCGCAGCTATGGAGATCACACATATGTCGCAGCTAGAGAGAGAAAACAGATGACGCAGCTAGAGAGAGAAAATAGATGTCGCAGCTAGAGAGAGAAAACAGATGTCGCAGCTATGGAGATCACACATATGTGGCAGCTAGAGAGAGCCAACAGATGTCGCAGCTAGAGAAAGCCAACAGATGTCGCATCTAGAGAGAGAAACAGATGTCGCAGCTAGAGAGAGAAAACAGATGACGCAGCTAGAGAGAGAAAACAGATGACGCAGCTAGAGAGAGAAAATAGATGTCGCAGCTAGAGAGAGAAAACAGATGTCGCAGCTATGGAGATCACACATATGTGGCAGCTAGAGAGAGCCAACAGATGTCGCAGCTAGAGAAAGCCAACAGATGTCGCATCTAGAGAGAGAAAACAGATGTCGCAGCTAGAGAGAGAAAACAGATGTCGCAGCTAGAGAGAGAAAACAGATGTCGCAGCTAGAGAGAGAAAACAGATGACGCAGCTAGAGAGAGAAAACAGATGTCGCAGCTAGAGAGAGAAAACAGATGACGCAGCTAGAGAGAGAAAACAGATGTCGCAGCTAGAGAGAGAAAACAGATGCCGCAGCTATGGAGATCACACATATGTCGCAGCTAGAGAGAGAAAACAGATGACGCAGCTAGAGAGAGACAACAGATGTCGCAGCTAGAGAGAGAAAACAGATGTCGCAACTAGAGAGAGCCAACAGATGTCGCAGCTAGAGAGAGAAAACAGATGTCGCAGCTAGAGAGAGCCAACAGATGTCGCATATAGAGAGAGAGAAAACAGATGTCGCAACTAGAGAGAGCCAACAGATGTCGCAGCTAGAGAGTGAAAACATATGTCGCAACTAGAGAGAGCCAACAGATGTCGCAGCTAGAGAGAGACAACAGATGTCGCAGCTAGAGAGAGAAAACAGATGTCGCAACTAGAGAGAGCCAACAGATGTCGCAGCTAGAGAGAGAAAACAGATGTCGCAGCTAGAGAGAGCCAACAGATGTCGCATATAGAGAGAGAGAAAACAGATGTCGCAGCTAGAGAGAGCCAAAAGATGTCGCAGCTAGAGAGAGAAAACAGATGTCGCAACTAGAGAGAGCCAACAGATGTCGCAGCTAGAGAGAGAAAACAGATGTCGCAACTAGAGAGAGCCAACAGATGTCGCAGCTAGAGAGAGAAAACAGATGTCGCAACTAGAGAGAGCCAACAGATGTCGCATATATAGAGAGAAAACAGATGTCGCAGCTAGAGAGAGCCAACAGATGTCGCAGCTAGAGAGTGAAAACAGATGTCGCAGCTAGGGAGAGCACACATATGTCACAGCTAGAGAGGGCCAACATATAGCGCAGCTAGAGAGAGAGCAAACAAGTGTCGCAGCTATAGAGAGCAAACAGCTAGAGAGAGCAAACAGATGTCGCAGCTAGAGAGAGCGAGAGAGCACACAGATATCACAGCTATAGAAATAAAACAGATGTAGCAGCAAGAGAGAGCACACGGATGTCGCAGCTAGAGAGAGCAAACAGATGTCGCAGCTAGAGAGAGCGAGAGAGCACACAGATATCACAGCTATAGAAATAAAACAGATGTAGCAGCAAGAGAGAGCACATAGATGTCGCAGCTTAAAAGAGCAAAGAGATAACGCAGCTAGATATATCAAATAGATGTCGCAAAAAACATAGAGAGCAAGAAGATGTCGCAGCTAGAGAGAACGAACAGATGTCGCAGTTAGAGAGAACATACAGATGTCGTACCTAGAGAGAGCACACAGATGTCGTTTCTAGGGAGAGTAAACAAATGTCGCAGCTAGAAAGAGCACACAAGTGTCGTAGCTAGAAAGAGCACAAAATGTCGTAGCTAGAGATAGCACACAAATGTCGCAGCTAGAGGGAGCACAGAGATGTCGTAGCTAGAGAGAGAGCACACAAATGTCGCAGCTAGAGAGAGCACACAAATGTCGTAGCTAGAGTGAGCTCACAAATGTCGTAGGTAGAGAGAGCTCACAAATGTCGTAGCTAGAGAGAGCACATAAATGTCGTTGCTAAAGAGAGCGCACACATGTCGTAGCTAGAGAGAGCTCACAAATGTCGTAGCTAGAGAGAGCACACAGATGTCGCAGCTAGAGAGAGTACACAGATGTCGCAGCTAGAGAGTCTCACAAATGTCGTAGGTAGAGAGAGCTCACAAATGTCGTAGCTAGAGTGAGCTCACAAAAGTCGTAGCTAGAGAGAGCTCACAAATGTCGTAGCTAGAGGGAGCACACAAATGTCGTAGCTAGAGAGAGCACACAAATGTCGTAGCTAGAGAGAGTACACAGATGTTGCAGCTAGAGAGAGCTCAGAAATGTCGTAGCTAGAGAGAGCACAGAGATGTCGTAGCTAGAGAGAGTACACAGATGTTGCAGCTAGAGAGAGCTCAGAAATTTCGTAGCAAGAGAGAGCTCACAAATGTCGTAGCTAGAGAGAGCACACAAATGTCGTAGCTAGAGAGAGTACACAGATGTTGCAGCTAGAGAGAGCTCAGAAATGTCGTAGCTAGAGAGAGCACAGAGATGTCGTAGCTAGAGAGAGTACACAGATGTTGCAGCTAGAGAGAGCTCAGAAATGTCGTAGCTAGAGAGAGCTCACAAATGTCGTAGCTAGAGAGAGTACACAGATGTTGCAGCTAGAGAGAGCTCACAAATGTCGTAGCTAGAGAGAGCTCACAAATGTCGTAGCTAGAGAGAGCTCACAAATGTCGTAGCTAGAGAGTACAGAGGTGTCGTAGCTAGAGAGCACAGAGGTGTCGTAGCTAGAGAGCACAGAGGTGTCGTAGCTAGAGAGCACAGAGGTGTCGTAGCTAGAGAGCACAGAGGTGTCGTAGCTAGAGAGTACAGAGGTGTCGTAGCTAGAGAGTACAGAGGTGTCGTAGCTAGAGAGTACAGAGGTGTCGTAGCTAGAGAGTACAGAGGTGTCGTAGCTAGAGAGCACAGAGGTGTAGCTAGAGAGAAACATACAAATGTCGCAGCTGTAGAGACAGCTCACAGGGAAAACCGATTGTTCTCCCAGAATTATCTATATCTATTTATGTCTAGTGTGAGCACATTATGTCCAGTGTGAGCACATTATGTCTAGTGTGAGCACATTGTGTCTAGTGTGAGCACATTGTGTCTAGTGTGAGCACATTATGTCTAGTGTGAGCACATTATGTCAAGTGTGAGCACGTTATGTCTAGTGTGAGTACATTATGTCTAGTGTGAGCACATTATGTCTAGTGTGAGCACATTATGTCTAGTGTGAGCACATTATGTCTAGTGTGAGCACATTATGTCTAGTGTGAGCACATTGTGTCTAGTGTGAGCACATTGTGTCTAGTGTGAGCACATTGTGTCTAGTGTGAGCACATTATGTCTAGTGTGAGCACATTGTGTCTAGTGTGAGCACATTGTGTCTAGTGTAAGCACATTGTGTCTAGTGTGAGCACATTATGTCTAGTGTGAGCACATTGTGTCTAGTGTAAGCACGTTATGTCTAGTGTGAGTAGGTTTTGTCTAGTGTAAGCCCATTATGTCTAGTGTGAGCAGATTGTTTCTAGTGTAAGCACATTATGTCTAGTGTGAGCAGATTGTTTCTAGTGTAAGCACATTATGTCTAGTGTGAGCAGATTGTTTCTAGTGTAAGCACATTATGTCTAGTGAGAGCACGTTATATTTAGTGTGAGCACATTATGTCTAGTGTGAGCACATTGTGTCTAGACTAGTGTGAGCACGTTATGACTAGTGTGAGCACGTTATGTCTACTGTAAGCACATTGTGTCTCGTGTCAGCACATTATGTCTAGTGTTAGGATTTTATGTCTAGTGTGAGCACATTATGTTTAGTGTTAGCACGTTATGTCTGGTGTGAGCACATTGTGTCTAGTGTGAGCACGTTATGTCTAGTGTGAGCACGTTATGTCTAGTGTGAGCACATTATGTCTAGTGTGAGCACATTGTGTCTAGTATGAGCACGTTATGTCTAGTGTGAGCACGTTATGTCCAGTGTCGGCACATTATGTGTAGTATGAGCACATTATGTCTAGTGTGAGCACATTATGTCTAGTATGAGCACATTTTGTTTAGTGTGAGCACATTGTGTCTAGTATGAACACGTTATGTCTAGTGTGAGCACATTATGTCTAGTGTAAGCACATTATGTCTAGTGTGAGCACATTGTGTCTAGTATGAACACGTTATGTCTAGCGTGAGCACATTATGTCTAGTGTAAGCACATTATGTCTACTGTGAGCACATTATGTCTAGTGTGAGCACATTGTGTATAGTGTGAGCACTTTATGTCTAGTGTGAGCACATTGTGTCTAGTGTGAGCACATTATGTCTAGTGTGAGCACATTGTGTCTAGTATGAGCACGTTGTGTCTAGTGTGAGCACATTATGTCTCGTGTGCGCACATTATGTCTAGTGTGAGCATATTATGTCTAGTGTGAGCACGTTATGTCTAGTGTGAGCACATTATGTCTAGTGTGAGCACATATGTCTAGTGTGAGCACATTATGTCTAGTGTGAGCACGTTATGTCTAGTGTGAGCACATTATGTCTAGTGTGAGCACATTGTGTCTAGTGTGAGCACATTATGTCTAGTGTGAGCACATTATGTCTAGTGTGAGCACATTATGTCTAGTGTGAGCACGTTATGTCTAGTGTGAGCACATTATGTCTAGTGTGAGCACATTATGTCTAGTGTGAGCACATTATGTCTAGTGTGAGCACATTATGTCTAGTGTGAGCACATTATGTCTAGTGTGAGCACATTGTGTCTAGTATGAGCACGTCATGTCTAGTGTGAGCACGTTATGTCTAGTGTCGGCACATTATGTGTAGTATGAGCACGTCATGTCTAGTGTGAGCACATTATGTCTCGAGTGAGCCCGTGGTGGCTAGTGTGAGCACATTATACCTGGTATGAACACATTGTGAGCACATTATGTCTAGTGTGAGCACATTATGTCTAGTGTGAGCACGTTATGTCTAGTGTGAGCACATTATGTCTAGTGTGAGCACATTATGTCTAGTGTGAGCACGTTATGTCTAGTGTGAGCACGTTATGTCTAGTGTCAGCACGTTATGTCAAGTGTGAGCACTTTATGTCTAGTGTAAGCACGTTATGTCTAGTGTGAGCACGTTATGTCTAGTGTGAGCCCGTTATGTCTAGTGTGAGCACGTTATGTCTAGTGTGAGCACGTTATGTCTAGTGTAAGCACGTTATGTCTAGTGTGAGCACGTTATGTCTAGTGTGAGCCCGTTATGTCTAGTGTGAGCACATTGTGTCTAGTGTGAGCACGTTATGTCTAGTGTGAGCACGTTATGTCTAGTGTGAGCCCGTTATGTCTAGTGTGAGCACGTTATGTCCAGTGTGAGCACGTTATGTCTAGTGTGAGCACGTTATGTCTAGTGTGAGCACGTTATGTCTAGTGTGAGCACGTTATGTCCAGTGTGAGCACGTTATGTCTAGTGTGAGCACGTTATGTCTAGTGTGAGCACGTTATGTCTAGTGTGAGCCCGTTATGTCTAGTGTGAGCACGTTATGTCTAGTGTGAGCACGTTATGTCTAGTGTGAGCCCGTTATGTCTAGTGTGAGCCCGTTATGTCTAGTGTGAGCCCGTTATGTCTAGTGTGAGCACGTTATGTCTAGTGTGAGCCCGTTATGTCTAGTGTGAGCACGTTATGTCTAGTGTGAGCCCGTTATGTCTAGTGTGAGCACGTTATGTCTAGTGTAAGCACGTTATGTCCAGTGTGAGCACGTTATGTCTAGTGTGAGCACGTTATGTCTAGTGTGAGCCCGTTATGTCTAGTGTGAGCACGTTATGTCTAGTGTGAGCACATTGTGTCTAGTGTGAGCACGTTATGTCTAGTGTGAGCACGTTATGTCTAGTGTGAGCCCGTTATGTCTAGTGTGAGCACGTTATGTCTAGTGTGAGCACGTTATGTCTAGTGTGAGCACGTTATGTCTAGTGTGAGCACGTTATGTCTAGTGTGAGCCCGTTATGTCTAGTGTGAGCACGTTATGTCTAGTGTGAGCCCGTTATGTCTAGTGTGAGCACGTTATGTCTAGTGTGAGCACGTTATGTCTAGTGTGAGCACGTTATGTCTAGTGTGAGCACGTTATGTCTAGTGTGAGCACGTTATGTCTAGTGTGAGCACGTTATGTCTAGTGTGAGCCCGTTATGTCTAGTGTGAGCCCGTTATGTCTAGTGTGAGCACGTTATGTCTAGTGTGAGCCCGTTATGTCTAGTGTGAGCCCGTTATGTCTAGTGTGAGCCCGTTATGTCTAGTGTGAGCCCGTTATGTCTAGTGTGAGCCCGTTATGTCTAGTGTGAGCACGTTATGTCTAGTGTGAGCCCGTTATGTCTAGTGTGAGCCCGTTATGTCTAGTGTGAGCACGTTATGTCTAGTGTGAGCACGTTATGTCTAGTGTGAGCACGTTATGTCTAGTGTGAGCACGTTATGTCTAGTGTGAGCCCGTTATGTCTAGTGTGAGCACGTTATGTCTAGTGTGAGCACGTTATGTCTAGTGTGAGCACGTTATGTCTAGTGTGAGCACGTTATGTCTAGTGTGAGCACGTTATGTCTAGTGTGAGCACGTTATGTCTAGTGTCAGCACGTTATGTCTAGTGTGAGCACGTTATGTCTAGTGTGAGCACGTTATGTCTAGTGTGAGCACGTTATGTCTAGTGTGAGCACGTTATGTCTAGTGTGAGCACGTTATGTCCAGTGTGAGCACGTTATGTCTAGTGTGAGCACGTTATGTCTAGTGTCAGCACGTTATGTCTAGTGTGAGCACGTTATGTCTAGTGTGAGCACGTTATGTCTAGTGTGAGCACGTTATGTCTAGTGTGAGCACGTTATGTCCAGTGTGAGCACGTTATGTCTAGTGTGAGCACGTTATGTCTAGTGTGAGCACGTTATGTCTAGTGTGAGCACGTTATGTCTAGTGTGAGCACGTTATGTCCAGTGTGAGCACGTTATGTCTAGTGTGAGCACGTTATGTCTAGTGTGAGCACGTTATGTCTAGTGTGAGCACGTTATGTCTAGTGTGAGCACATTATGTCTAGTGTGAGCACGTTATGTCTAGTGTGAGCACGTTATGTCTAGTGTGAGCACGTTATGTCTAGTGTGAGCACATTGTGTGTAGAGAACATATGTCGCCCACACCCTATTTACATGTGAGGTGCGACATCAAGATAATCAGGGACTTCAAGGAAGTGACTCCGTCAACACGTGCCTTGTTACTTACGCTCTCACCCGAAGTGACATCCACAACGACACCTCACCGAAGCTACTCGTGGTATTGCCCGAAGTGACATCCACAACGACACCTCACCGAAGCTACTCGTGGTATTGCCCGAAGTGACATCCACAACGACACCTCACCGAAGCTACTCGTGGTATTGCCCGAAGTGACATCCACAACGACACCTCACCGAAGTTACTCGTGGTATTGACCGAAGTGACATCCACAACGACACCTCACCGAAGCTACTCGTGGTATTGCCCGAAGTGACATCCACAACGACACCTCACCGAAGTTACTCGTGGTATTGCCCGAAGTGACATCCACAACGACACCTCACCGAAGTTACTCGTGGTATTGCCCGAAGTGACATCCACAACGACACCTCACCGAAGCTACTCGTGGTATTGCCCGAAGTGACATCCACAACGACACCTCACCGAAGCTACTCGTGGTATTGCCCGAAGTGACATCCACAACGACACCTCATCGAAGTTACTCGTGGTATTGCCCGAAGTGACGCGAATTACACTTTTGAAATAGCAGCATCAGCTCACCAAGGCTCTATTAGGAAATCAAATATGTGAAGATAACATTAAAATGTCTTTGTTCTCTCAGACCAAATAGTTGTGTTTAATCTCTGGCCCTAATTTGACTAGCCGATATGACCGGCCAACTATAGTTAGTATTTGTTATTGTGTACTTTTATGACTATTAATTTAATAGTGTTATTGTGTACGTTTGTGACTATTAATTTAATACTGTTATTGTGTACTTTTATGAAGATCACCGTGTAATAAAATGTTGAAATCATGATTGAGAGCTGGCTACATCTGTAGGCGGCAAGTGCCAAGAAAAAGATTGCCGACGTGTGGTTGAATGTTTAAAGAAGAAGGAAGACGGAAGTAGAAAACATGTCTGCCCCAGGAAAGGTAGCAGGCATCGTTAGTGACATAACCAGATGAAACCCGTTGCTCGTGGATGTTTAGAAGCTTTTAAAAGCTGGCTGAACATCTTGTCCCTAAACGTTAGCACATCGCCCTGGACTACTGGCAGCACGACGCGAGAGGTATTCCCTCGTCTTTGGCTCGTGTGGAGATCTGGTTTTCGCTCGAGGATAAACAATTTATGATGTCGCTGGGGATTTGTTTACCATTATTTTCTCGTTCAGTGGACCAGCAGAACTCCAGACTTGCTTCCAGTGTAATCAATCCCAGGGCCTACACATTAGCCGGCCTGCTCAAAACGCGTTAAAAGACAGCTTGTTGTTTCCGCGGAGCAGGAACGCCAGGCCGCTCTGTTTACTAGAAGACGTCCACTTCTGTCATTTTAATTCTAACACTGAACCGGGGTCACGTCTTGGCCCAACATTCTTCTTGTCCGCTCAGCTTTTACCTCCCAACAATCTATTCCTTCCATTCTTCTTCTACACTCGATGTTTCATCAGTTACTTACCCCCCCCCCCCCCACTAATTTTCTTCTCCATTTAATTTGTGTTCCTCGTCCCATTCTTCCTTCACTATTATTCTTTTCTCCATTTTTGCGATCATTTTTTATTTGAAACATTATCCCTTCTCTTCATTTTCATCATTTCACTATCTATTTTCTTATCTCAATTTCTCATTCTCTTGTCTCCGTCTCACCTTCTCCATCTTCCTTGCCTCTCATTCATTTCCCATGTTTTCGATGCTCATTTCCCATGTTTTCGATGCTCATTTCACTTCTTCAGTCTCATCCCTTATAGACTAACTTCTTCTATCTTTTCTCCTTTTATCCTGTCATTTGTTACATTCTCTCGCTCTATCAGCTTTTCTCTTTCTGGTCTACGCTATTGTTCTTCATTACATTTTATATTTGTATTCGTCCCTTTTTGATTTCATTTTCTTCAATTCATCATTTCCTTCACTTCATTATTTCCCTCTCAGTTTCTGACTGTTTCCTTTCCAGATTACCCCATTCAACAAAGACTTCACCTGTTTCCCGTTTATTGATTTCCCGACTAATTTGTTTTGTTTATCTTTCCATCAATCCACTCCTTGTTTTCTCCCTCCTTCATTCCTCATATCATTTACATTTTTCCTCCCCGTTTCCTTTCTTCGTTTCTAACCTCATTTCTTTCTTTGTTCGACATTCCACTTATTTGTTTTGTTATTTTCTACTTTCTCTCATTCCTCGTCTCTGTTTTCCGACATAGCCACAGTTCAAGCATTCAAGAACAGAAAACTCTTCCAACATGTTTCTTGACTCCAATAAAAGCTCATGTGCCCCTTGTACATTTAAGTTTGTACCCCGCCCCTAATGTACTCTTGTACATTTACGTTTGTACCCCGCAGTTAATGTACCCTTGTACATTTAAGTTTGTACCCCGTCCCTAATGTACGCTTGTAAATTTAAGTTGTACCCCGCCCTTAATGTACACTTGTACATTTAAGTTTGTACCCCGCCCTTAATGTACCCTTGTACATTTAAGTTTGTACCCCGCCCCTAATGTACATTTGTACATTTACGTTTGTACCCCGCCCCTAATGTACACTTGTACATTTAAGTTTGTACCCCGCTCCTAATGTACACTTGTACATTTAAGTTTGTACCCCGCCCCTAATGTACACTTGTACATTTAAGTTTGTACCCAGCCCCTAATGTACACTTGTACATTTAAGTTTGTACCCCGCCCCTAATGTACACTTGTAAATTTACGTTAGTGCCCCGCCCATAATGTACCCTTGTACATTTAAGTTTGTACCCCGCCCCTAATGTACACTTGTACATTTACGTTTGTACCCCGCCCCTAATGTACACTTGTACATTTAAGTTTGTACCCCGCCCCTAATGTACACTTTTACATTTAAGTTTGTACCCCGCCCTTAATGTACGCTTGTACATTTAAGTTTGTACCCCGCCCTTAATGTACACTTGTACATTTACGCTAGTGCCCCGCCTTTAATGTACCCTTGTACATTTAAGTTTGTACCCCGCCCCTAATGTACATTTGTACATTTACGTTTGTACCCCGCCCCTAATGTACACTTGTACATTTAAGTTTGTACCCCGCCCCTAATGTACACTTGTACATTTAAGTTTGTACCCCGCCCCTAATGTACACTTGTACATTTAAGTTTGTACCCAGCCCCTATTGTACACTTGTACATTTAAGTTTGTACCCCGCCCTTAATGTACCCTTGTACATTTACGTTTGTACCTCGCCCCTAATGTGCCATTGTGCATTTACGTTTGTGCCCAGCCCCTGATGTGCCCTTGTACATTTACGTTTGTACCCCGCCCCTAATGTACCCTTATACATTTACGTTTGTACCCCGTCACTAGTGTACCCTTGTACTTCTACGTTTGTACCCCGTCACTAGTGTACCCTTGTACTTTTACGTTTGTACACCGCCCCTAATATATATACCCCTGTACATTTGCGTTTGTACCCTGCCCCTAATGTGCCATTGTACATTTACGTTAGTGCCCCGCCCTTAATGCACCCTTGTACATTTACGTTTGTACCCCGCCCCTAATGTGCCCTTGTACATTTACGTTTGTACCCCGCCCTTAATATATATACCCCTGTACATTTGCGTTTGTACCCTGCCCCTAATGTGCCATTGTACATTTACGTTAGTGCCCCGCCCTTAATGTACCCCTGTACATTTACGTTTGTGCCCCGCCCTAATGTGCCCTTGTACATTTACGTTTGTACCCCGCCCCTAATGTGCCCTTGTACATTTACGTTTGTACCCCGCCCCTAATGTGCCCTTGTACATTTACGTTTGTACCCCGCCCCTAATGTACACTAATACATTTACGCTGTGCCCCGCCCCTAATGTACACTTGTACATTTACTTTTGTACCCGCCCCTAATGTACACTTGTACATTTACTTTTGTACCCCGCCCCTAATGTACACTTGTACATTAACGTTTGTACCCCGTCCTTGGTGTGCAATTGTACATTTACGTTTGTACCCCGCACCTAATGTTAACTTGTACTTTTACGTTTGTACCCCGTCAATAATGTGAACTTTTACATTTACGTTTGTACCCCGCCCCTGATGTAAACTTGTACTTTTAAGTTTGTACCCCGTCAATAATGTGAACTTTTAGTTTTACGTTTGTACCCCACCCTTAATGTGAACTTGTGCTTTTAAGTTTGTACCCCGCCCCTAATGTGAACTTGTACTTTTAAGTTTGTACCCCGCCCCTAATGTGAACTTGTGCTTTTAAGTTTGTACCTCGCCCCTAATGTGAACTTGTACTTTTAAGTTTAAACCCCGCCCCTAATGTGAACTTGTACTTTTAAGTTTGCACCCCGCCCCTAATGTGAACTTGTGCTTTTAAGTTTGTACCCCGCCCCTAATGTGAACTTGTACTTTTAAGTTTGTACCCCGCCCCTAATGTGAACTTGTACTTTCAAGTTTGTACCCCGCCCCTAATGTGAACTTGTACTTTTAAGTTTGTACCCCGCCCCTAATGTGAACTTGTGCTTTTAAGTTTGTACCCCGTCAATAATATACCCTTGTACATTTACTTTTGTACCCCGCCCCTGACGTGCCCTCATGTTGGACACAATTGTTCAACACGAATATCCTTACCTTACTTCTTTCTTCTTCTCTCTTCCATTTAAACTCCATCATTATCACTTTCGGTTTATCCACAACTCTACTTCCTCGCTACATTCTCTACTCAACCTTCATTATTTTCTCTACTCAACCTTCATTACTTTCTCTACTCAACCTTCATTACTTTCTCTACTTAACCTTCGCTACATTCTCTACTCAACCTTCGTTACATTCTCTACTCAACCGTCGTTACTTTCTCTACTGAACCGTCGTTACTTTCTTTACTCAACCTTCGTTACATTCTCTAATCAAACTTCGTTACTTTCTCTTCTGAACCGTCGTTACCTTCTCTACTCAACCTTCGTTACTTTCTCTACTCAACCTTCGCTACATTCTCAACTCATCCTTCGTTACTTTCTATACTCAACCTTCGCTACATTCTCTACTCATCCTTCGTTACTTTCTATACTCAAACTTCGCTACATTCTCTACTCATCCTTCGTTACTTTCTATACTCAACCTTCGCTACATTCTCTACTCATCATTCGTTACTTTCTCTAATCAACCATCGTTACTTTCTATACTCAACCTTCGCTACATTCTCTACTCATCCTTCGTTACTTTCTCTGCTCAACCTTCGTTACTTTCTATACTCAACCTTCGCTACATTCTCTACTCATTCTTCGCTACATTCTCTACTCATCCTTCGTTACTTTCTATACTCAACCTTCGCTACATTCTCTACTCATCTTTCGTTTCTTTCTATACTCAAACTTCGCCTCATTCTCTACTCATCCTTCGTTACTTTCTATACTCAACCTTCGCTACATTCTCTACTCAACCTTCGTTACTTTCTATACTCAAACTTCGATACAATCTCTACTCATCCTTCGTTACTTTCTCTACTCAACCTTCGTTACTTTCTATACTCAAACTTCGATACATTCTCTACTCATCCTTCGCTACATTCTCTACTCATCCTTCGTTACTTTCTATACTCAAACTTCGCTACATTCTCTACTCATCCTTCGTTACTTTCTATACTCAAACTTCGCTACATTCTCTACTCATCCTTCGTTACTTTCTATACTCAAACTTCGCTACATTCTCTACTCAACCTTCGTTACTTTCTATACTCAAACTTCGCTACATTCTCTACTCATCTTTCGTTACTTTCTCTACCCAACCTTCTTAACTTTCTATACTCAACCTTCGCTACATTCTCTACTCAACCTTCGTTACTTTCTATATTCAACCTTCGCTACATTCTCTACTCATCCTTCGTTACTTTCTATACTCAACCTTCGTTACTTTCTATACTCAAACTTCGTTACATTCTCTACTCATCCTTCGTTACTTTCTATACTCAAACTTCGATACATTCTCTACTCATCCTTCGTTACTTTCTCTACTCATCCTTCGCTACATTCTCTACTCATCCTGCGTTACTTTCTATACTCAAACTTCGCTACATTCTCTACTCATCCTTCGTTACTTTGTATACTCAAACTTCGCTACATTCTCTACTCACCCTACGCTACATTCTCTACTCATCCTTCGTTACTTTCTATACTCAAACTTCGCTACATTCTCTACTCATCCTTCGCTACATTCTCTACTCACCCTTCGTTACTTTCTATACTCAAACTTCGTTACATTCTCTACTCATCCTTCGTTACTTTCTATACTCAATGTTCTGTATATTCTATACTCATCCTTCGTTATCTTCTATACTCAAACTTCGCTACATTCTCTACTCATCCTTCGTTACTTTCTATACTCAAACTTCGCTACATTCTCTACTCAAACTTCGCTACATTCTCTACTCACCCTTCGTTACTTTCTATACTCAAACTTCGCTACATTCTCTACTCATCCTTCGTTACTTTCTATACTCAAACTTCGCTACATTCTCTACTCATCCTTCGTTACTTTCTATACTCAAACTTCGCTACATTCTCTACTCACCCTTCATTACTTTCTATACTCAAACTTAGCTACATTCTCTACTCATCCTTCGTTACTTTCTATACTCAAACTTCGCTACATTCTCTACTCATCCTTCGTTACTTTCTATACTCAAACTTCGCTACATTCTCTACTCATCTTTCGTTACTTTCTATACTCAAACTTCGCTACATTCTCTACTCATCTTTCGTTACTTTCTATACTCAAACTTCGCTACATTCTCTACTCATCTTTCGTTACTTTCTATACTCAAACTTCGCTACATTCTCTACTCATCTTTCGTTACTTTCTATACTCAAACTTCGCTACATTCTCTACTCATCTTTCGTTACTTTCTATACTCAAACTTCGCTACATTCTCTACTCATCTTTCGTTACTTTCTATACTCAAACTTCGCTACATTCTCTACTCATCCTTCGTTACTTTCTATACTCAAACTTCGCTACATTCTCTACTCATCTTTCGTTACTTTCTATACTCAAACTTCGCTACATTCTCTACTCATCTTTCGTTACTTTCTATACTCAAACTTCGCTACATTCTCTACTCATCTTTCGTTACTTTCTATACTCAAACTTCGCTACATTCTCTACTCATCTTTCGTTACTTTCTATACTATTTTTTCGTTAATTTCTTTGCTACTATCATCGCCATATGTTGTACCCAACACATACTTAGTCCTCCTCTTTATTCTATCCTTCCTGACCTTCTCTCCATTATTCATGTTCCTAGCCCACGCCCTACCAAACATAGCCCACGCCCCTACCAATCATAGCCACGCCCCTACCAAACATAGCCCA
Organism: Megaustenia siamemsis; assembly: GCA_032433765.1. Taxonomy (NCBI): domain Eukaryota; kingdom Metazoa; phylum Mollusca; class Gastropoda; order Stylommatophora; family Ariophantidae; genus Megaustenia; species Megaustenia siamemsis. Next base: position 83,913,393 of record JAVIAB010000050.1, on the reverse strand, counting down.
CGCCCATAACCAAACATAGCCCACGCCCCTAACCAAACATAGCCTACGTCCCTAACCAAACATAGCCCACGCCCCTACCAAACATAGCCCACGCCCCTACCAAACATAGCCCACGTCCCTAACCAAACATAGCCCACGCATCTAACCAAACATAGCCCACGCCCATAACCAAACATAGCCCACGTCCCTAAACAAACATAGCCCACGCCCCTACCAACATAGCCCACGCCCCTACCAACATAGCCCACGCCCCTACCAAACATAGCCCACGTCCTAACTAAACATAGCCCACGCCCCTACCAAACATAGCCCACGCCCCTACCAAACATAGCCCACGCCCCTACCAAACATAGCCCACGTCCCTAACCAAACATAGCCACGCCCCTACCAAACATAGCCCACGCCCTTACCAAACATAGCCCACGCCCATAACCAAACATAGCCCACGCCCATAACCAAACATAGCCCACGCCCCTACCAAACATAGCCCACGCCCCTAACCAAACATAGCCACGTCCCTTCCAAACATAGCCCACGAGCCTATCAAACATAGCCCACGCCCCTTACCAAACATAACCCACGTCCCTAACCAAACATAGCCCACGCCCCTAACCAAACATAGCCCACGCCCCTACCAAACATAGCGCACGCCCCTTCCAAACATAGCCAACGCCCCTACCAAACATAGCCCACGCCCTAACCAAACGTAGCCCACGTCCCTAACCAAACATAGCCCACGCCCCTAACCAAACATAGCCCACGCCCCTACCAAACATAGCCCACACCCCTACTAAACACAGCCCACGCCCTTCGTACTCGTATTTTGTTGCAGGGCACTTACTGTAAATAAGATAACTACTGATTAATACTGGTAGCAACTTTATAATCAAGATACTTACTGAGCGCTGTGGTCTGTATTCCCGGATGTCGGGTAAGCCTTCCAAACCCCCTGCCCCCATAATGATACGGTAAACAAAGCTACACCATCTTCATAAACTCGATTTACCGAATCTTCCGGATAATTCTCGCCAAAGTCCCACATCAATGACGTCAATACTGGGATGTCGATCTATTTTAAGACCGGAAATTTCACGGCGAATCTTCCAAAGTAGTTCACAATTTAAACTTTAAACTTTGACTTTTGGAGAAAGGCTGTAGACAATCGATCAACAAACATTTCTTCTATCTTTCTCATAAGAAATGTTGAATATATCAGAAGCTTCAACAACAGATACGACTCCCTCGTTCTGTGGCATGGACGGAGTCTCTGTAAATCTGGTTTTGTTACAGAAGAAAGCACTGATTATTGCTTTTATTTTTTATGAAAATTATCCACAGAATTCGTTCCAAATTTCACACATTGATTTTATGTTCTCATTTCTTGGTGTAATGCCCTTCCTTATAGGCAAGATTACCTGTTATAAAGCTCCTCACAGGCCCGTCAATATATCAACTTCTAAACAAAACAATGTATCAACGTGTAAACAAAACAATGTATCAATTTGTAAATAAAACAATATATCAACTTGTAAACAAAACAATTATCAACTTGTAAACAAAACAATATATCAACTTGTAAATAAAACAATATATAAACTTGTAAATAAAACAATATATCAACTTGTAAATAAAACAATATATCAACTTGTAAATAAAACAATATATAAACTTGTAAATAAACAATATATCAACTTGTAAATAAAACAATATATCAACTTGTAAATAAAACAATATATCAACTTGTAAATAAAACAATATATCAACTTGTAAATAAAACAATATATCAACTTGTAAACAAAACAATATATCAACTTGTAAATAAAACGAAAGTGTTACAAATATGTAATTTGACAGCAACAAACAAGGATTCTGTAGAAGTCTGGTTTCTTTTTAATGACGTCACCTTATTGCTGACTATCGCACCTTCTGACGGAACCATATTTACCGCAGTCGGTCTAAGCCTATAAACTGATGCTCGGAGAGTCAGACATTTCGCAACACTGGGTGCGACTTGTCGATTGAAACGTTTCTCCCTCCCCCCGGTACTGTCAGGGCGCTAGTAACCCAGGACAAATTATTCTGTGAGGGGCTCTCACTACTTCCAGACATCGATGCTTCTTGCCTTGAACGTTTCGGTAATTAGACACTTGATGACTTCAAATCGCTCTTTCATGGCGACGCTACCGGAAGTCGTGTTCAAGTGGATCCGGCTTGTTTCCTGACAGACAGCCAACATCACTTCCGGGCGGGAAACCTTGCAGTTTCAGACGTCCTGGATAATTAACCCTGTTGGAAAGGTCCTTTGTTTTACTGAATCAGGAAACTATCAATATCTGTTGGTGAGAAGACATAGATTAAGAGGGCAACATCAAGAACTGATTCTGAGAAGACGTAGATTAGTGGACAACATCAACATCTGATTCTGAGATGACATAGATTAAGAGGGCAACATCAACATCTGATTCTAAGATGACATAGATTGAGAGGACAACATCAACATCTGATTCTAAGATGACATAGATTAAGAGGGCAACATCAACATCTGATTCAGAGATGACATAGATTAAGAGGGCAACATCAACATCTGATTCTAAGATGACATAGATTAAGAGGGTAACATCAACATCTGATTCTAAGATGACATAGATTAAGAGAGTAACATCAACATCTGATTCTAAGATGACATAGATTAAGAGGACAACATCAACATCTGATTCTGAGATGACATAGATTAAGAGGACAACATCAACATCTGATTCTAAGATGACAAGTACTTGAGGTGCTCACTTGACGGTTTCTGCACAACTTGGAGGTTCAAGCTAACAGCCGTTAACCTGTCGCAGAGAAAACAATTTGAGTGTTACCGCAGTATCCCCACTTTCTTCAATGGCATCAGTAACCACAGTAACTTCAATCACCCAGTAACCCTTTTTTTTTTTCTTCAGGAACTTCCGGGCAATATGGTGGATAGGCGGCTGGAACCATTGAAGGCTATGTCTGAAAAGTGTTCATTGTTGCAGTTTCCTCATATTTCAAGTCCGACTTGTTGCAGGAGCTACTGAGTTAAGTGCTCTAGGCACACCGTGAGCTGTGTGTTTCATCCGTTTTGATCATGTTCCGATATTCCAATTGCTTACGATGAATGCTGACATCGTATGACAGGGAACAGTTGGCCGTGTTCACTTTCTGTGAGGTTTCGCCCTATGTCTTTTGGCGTGTGCTGAGACTGCTATGATGGGGACTACATCTACCTTTCTTTGTTTGGGAGATGAGTTAGTAATTCGGATGATTCCACTGGCACGGGCGGTTGAGCAATTATGGATTTAAAACGTTTGCAGTGATACCGGGGCCTTCCATAACCAAATAACCAAATAACCTTTTTTCTTCAATTACCACAGTAACCCTACTTGCGTCAGTTACCCAGTAATCCCACTCGTTTCAATTACCACAGTAACCGCACTTGCTTCAGTTACCCCAGTAATCCCACTCGTTTCAATTACCACAGTAACCGCACTTGCTTCAGTTACCCCAGTAATCCCACTCGTTTCAATTACCACAGTAACCCTACTTGCGTCAGTTACCCCAGTAATCCCACTCGTTACAATTACCACAATAACCTCACTTGCTTCAGTTACCCCAGTAATCCCACTCGTTACAATTACCACAGTAACCCCACTTGCATCAATTACGACAATTACCTCACTTATCTCAGTTACCTCATTAACCTCACTTTTCTCAGTTACTGCAGTAAAATACTTATTTTAAATTACCTAAGAAACCCCCACTTGCTTCAGTTACCCCAGTAACCATACTTGCTTCAATTATCCCAATCACATAACTTGCTTCAGCTACCCTAGTAACCAAACTGGCTTCAACTACCTCAATAACCTCACCTGCTTCAATTACCCAGGTAACACTACCTGCTTGAATTACCGCAGTAATCCTACTTGCTTCAGTCACCCCAGTAACCCCACTTGTTTAAATTACCCCAGTAATACTACTTATTTCAATTTGCCCAGTAACCCCATTTGTCTAAATTACCGCAGTTATCCCACATGTCTCAATTACCCCAATAACACCACTTGCGTCAGTTACCCTAGTAACACCACTGGCTTCCTTTACCTCAGTAACATCACTTGTTTCAGTTTCCCCAGTAATCCCACTCGTTACAATTACCACAGTAACACCACTTGCTTCAGTTACCCCAGTAATCCCACTCGTTACAATTACCACAGTAACCCCATTTGCTTCAGTTACCCCAGTAATCCCACTTGCTTCAGTTACCCCAGTAATCCCATTTGCTTCAGTTACCCCAGTAATCCCATTTGCTTCAGTTACCCCAGTAATCCCATTTGCTTCAGTTACCCCAGTAATCCCACTTGCTTCAGTTACCCCAGTAATCCCATTTGCTTCAGTTACCCCAGTAATCCCATTTGCTTCAGTTACAGCAGTAACCCCACTTGCTTCAGTTACCGCAGTAGCCCCACTTGCTTCAGTTACCGCAGTAGCCCCACTTGCCTCAGTTACCGCAGTAGCCCCACTTGCTTCAGTTACCGCAGTAGCCCCACTTGCCTCAGTTACCGCAGTAGCCCCACTTGCCTCAGTTACCGCAGTAGCCCCAATTGCCTCAGTTACCGCAGTAGCCCCACTTGCTTCAGTTACAGCAGTAACCCCACTTGCTTCAGTTACCGCAGTAGCCCCACTTGCCTCAGTTACCGCAGTAGCCCCACTTGCTTCAGTTACCGCAGTAGCCCCACTTGCTTCAGTTACCGCAGTAGCCCCACTTGCTTCAGTTACCGCAGTAGCCCCACTTGCTTCAGTTACCGCAGTAGCCCCACTTGCCTGAGTTACCTTTGCTCTCTCTCAACTTCGTTATCCCAAATACCCCAGTTTTCCCAATTTACATGTTAGTACAATTAACCACATTAACATTATTTACCATCGTAACTTCAACTATCTCAGTAAGACTATTTACCTCAGTTACCGTGCGTATACCATATACTTCAGTAACGCTGTTAAACACAGATACACCAGTGATCCAAATTACCACAGTAACACTATTTATACCAATTATCCAAATTACCACAGTAACACTATTTATACCAATTATCCAAATTACCACAGTAGAAATATTTACACCAATTATCCACATTACCACAATAATACTATTTACACCAATTATCCAAATTACCACAGTAACAAAATTTACATCAGTTATCCAAATGACCACAGTAACAAAATTTACACCAGTTACCCAAATTACCCCAGTAACTCTATTTACACAGTTACCCAAATTACCCCAGTAACTCTATTTACACCAGTTATTCAAATTACCCCAGTAACTCTATTTACACCAGTTATTCAAATTACCCCAGTAACACTATTTACATCAGTTATTCAAATTACCCCAGTAACACTATTTACACCAGTTATCCAAATTACCCCAGTAACACTATTTACACCAGTTATCCAAATTACCCCAGTAACACTATTTACACCAGTTATCCAAATTAAAATCCAATTTAAGATTGTTTGCAACGTTATCACTGGCGCTGCAAGATTGTGTGCAACGTTATCACTGAGAGCACTGGCGCTGTAAGATTGTGCGCAACGTTATCACTGAGAGCACTGGCGCTGTAAGATTGTTTGCAACGTTATCACTGAGAGCACTGGCGCTGTAAGATTGTGTGCAACGTTATCACTGAGAGCACTGGCGCTGTAAGATTGTGTGCAACGTTATCACTGAGAGCACTGGCGCTGTAAGATTGTGTGCAACATTATCACTGAGAGCACTTGCGCTGTAATGGTGTGCGCAACGTTATCACTGAGAGCACTGGCGCTGTAATGGTGTGCGCAACGTTATCACTGAGAGCACTTGCGCTGTAATGTTGTGCGCAACGTTATCACAGAGAGCACTGACGCTGTAAGATTGTTTGAACGTTATCACTGAGAGCACTGACGCTGTAAGATTGTTTGCAACGCTACCACTGAGAGCACTGGCGCTCTAAGGCTGTGCAACGTTATCACTGAGAGCACTGGCGCTATAAGATTGTGTGCAACGTTATCACTGAGACAAGAGTGGACGTACTGTCTGAGCACACTAACGAGGGCTGTATATACAATAGCGAGAGATACACATACATGATGACGTAGTGCACTCATTAGACATTCCTGTAGTATACACAGATATATTATTATGGTGTATATATTTGTGCAAATGTCTTTTGATGTTTCCACAGGCGGTTGATAGCAAAAAGTCTAGACTTCTCTATAACTTTTGTGTTATGAGGCTTGATCAGTGTCTTCTCTTGTGTGTGCTTTTCTTTAACAACTTCTCTCAGGGTTGAACGTGCCAATATGAGATCGTGCACACAGATGTTGTTCTAGTATATGATATTGTTCTAGTATATGATATTGTTCTAGTATACGATATTGTTCTAGTATATGATATTGTTCTAGTATACGATATTGTTCTAGTATATGATATTGTTCTGTTATTCGATATTGTTCTAGTATACGATATTGTTCTAGTATATGATATTGCTCTAGTATATGATATTGTTCTAGTATATGATATTGATCTGTTATACGATATTGCTCTAGTATATGATATTGTTCTAGTATACGATATTGTTCTAGTATATGATATTGTTCTAGTATACGATATTGTTCTGGTATATGATATTGTTCTAGTATACGATATTGTTCTGGTATACGATATTGTTCTAGTATATGATATTGTTCTAGTATACGATATTGTTCTGGTATATGATATTGTTCTAGTATACGATATTGTTCTAGTATACGACATTGTTCTAGTATATGATACCGTTCTTTTGTGTATGATATTGTTCTAATAAAATTTTTGCTTACAACTTTTAACAATTGATAAATATTACGATGAGTTAAATGAGGCACTTCGTGAATGCCAACCACGTGAAAACACCATAGTTCTAGGGGATTTTAACGCAAAAGTAGGAAAGGAAAGAGTTGAGGAAGTAATTGGTCATTATGGCTTAGGCGAGAGGAATGAAAGAGGTGACGAACTTATTGAATGGGCAAGAACACACAACATGATGATAGGAAACACCTGATGTAAGCAACATCCAAGACGTCTGTGGACATGGAAAAGCCCAGGGGACAACGCACGTAATCAAATTGATTATATAATGATAAACACTAGATTTAGAAACAGTCTGGTGTGTGTGAAAACTAGACCAGGGGCAGATGGCAATAGTGATCATGTATCAGTTGTGGGAAAGCTTAGAGTAAAATTAAAAACAACAAAACGAGCCTCAGTTAACATCAAGTTAAATTTATATTTACTCAAGTCAGACAAGAGGTTACAAGACAAATATAAAATCACAAGTCAGAATCGGTACAATGCAATAGAGAAGATACAAAGCATTGATGAACAGTGGGAAATGCTGAAAGAGTCAATGCAACAAACATCAAAAGAGTTCATACCACCAGTGAGGACAATTTCAAGAAAGAAATGGGTGACAGACGACATTTTGCAGCAAATAGATACAAGAAGAAGAAATAATGAAAATAAAGATGAGTATAAGCGATTAAATAAAGAAATTGTAATAAAATGCAATGAAGCAAAAGAGGCATGGCTAAAACAGAGATGCAAAGAGATTTAAATGCAACAAAAAGGAGATGCCAATGCTATATACAAACAAATTGAGGAATTAACAGGAAGAAAAACGCAATCAAAAACTGGATGTTTAAGATCAAAGAAAGGAGAACTGTTGATTGAACAAGAAAGCTTAAGAGAGCGATGGACAGAATACATTAAAGATCTTTATAATGATGAACGAACAGAAGTAGATATTAAGAATAATAGAGAAGGACCAGAAATACTCAAAGAAGAAGTGGAAGACGCCTTGCACAATAGGAAAGCAGGAAAAGCTCCTGGACCAGATAATATAACTAACGAAGAGATTGAAGCCATGTGTGATTTTGGAATAGAAATAATAACAAAAATATAGAATGATATCTACAACAGCGGATATATACCAGACGACCTGCTCAAATCAATATTCATAGCCCTACCAAAGAAATCGGGTGCGATTGAATGCGATGATCATCGCACAATAAGCCTTATGAGTCATATGACTAAGATATTACTAAGAATCATCATGCGAAGAGTGCGAAACAAAATCAGTCCAGAAATTAGTGATGAACAGTGTGGTTTTGTTGGAGATAAAGAAACAAGCAATGCCACATACATCATAAGATCTTTAGTAGAAAGAGCCATAGAGGTGAAAACAGATCTATACCTATGTTTCATAGATTATACCAAAGCATTTGGCAAAATAAAGCACCAAGAAATAATCAAAGTTTTAGAAAGCATAAACGTAGACAGCAAAGATCTAAGGATAATAAAGAATATGTACTGGTAACAGAGGGGAGCAGCGATGGCTCAGTGGTTAGTGAACTGGACTACAAAGGACAAGAGGTAGGGCTCGATCCCAACTTTTAATGGGTACCGGATTTTTTTCTGGGAGAGTAAAAGCGACACGGGCGTAATACCGACCACATTACCCAAAAAATCATGTACCGATGGTAAAATGTATGGTCACTAACACCATATTCCCTATACGCCAATTGGCGTGACAGGGGTACTTTTTTTTTTTTTTTACTGGCAACAAACAGCGGCAATAAGAACTGGAAACCAATTGGGAATGTTTCAACAAATAAAACAGGGTGTTAGAAAAAGTTGTGTACTGTCACCAGATTTGTTTAATATTTTTATTGAGATTATTTTAAGATCCATAATGGGCATGCCTGGAATAACAATTGGAGGTCATAATATAAATAATCTAAGGTATGCTGATGATACAGTCATAATCGCTAAGAGTGAAAATGAGTTACAAGAAATGTTAGACATTATAGTGAAAGAAAGCAAAAATAAAGGACTCAGCCTTAATAACATAAAGACAGAAGTAATGGAGCAACAAAGAAAAAGACATCACCGCAATGTACAATAAAGACAAGTGCAACAATATTAAAACAGGTAAATGAATTTAAATATTTGGGAACTTTGTTAACCTCAGACGGGAGATGTACAAAAGAGGTGAGATGTAGAATGGCTCAGGCAAAAGCAGCTTTCCAAAAAATGAGGAAAGTACTATGCAATCAATTTTTTGACAATAGAAACAAGAAAAAGCGTTATTAAATGTTATGTAGAGTCAGTCTTAACATATGGATGTGAATCATGGACAATAGTACAACAGACAAGAAAATCACTGGAGTCTGCAGAAATGTGGTTTTACAGAAGAATGTTGAGAATACCATGGACAGCTAAGAAGAGTAATGAAAAAGTTCTGAAACAGGCCAAAGCAAAAAGAGAGCTAATTTCCAATATTAGGAAGAAACAATCATCATTTTTTTGGCCATGTAATGATAAGAGAGCAGCTGGAATATATTGTAACAACTGGGAAAATTGAGGGGCGAAGAGATAGAGGGAAGCAAAGAGAAAAGATACCAGTGAGCTTCAGAGAATGCCTTGGCAGAAGGTCAACAACAGAAATGATAAATAACTCTCGAGATCGAAAGTTGTGGAGAGACATGATCACCTACGCCAGAAGGCTTGGTACTTGATGATGATGTTTTTTTCTAGTATATGATATTGTTCTAGTATACGATATTGTTCTAGTATACGATATTGTTCTAGTTTATGATATTGTTCTAGTATATGACATTGTTCTAGTATACGATATTGTTCTAGTATATGATATTGTTCTAGTATACGATATTGTTCTAGTATATGATATTGTTCTAGTATACGATATTGTTCTAGTATATGACATTGTTCTAGTATACGATATTGTTCTAGTATACGATATTGTTCTAGTATATGATATTGTTCTAGTATACGATATTGTTCTAGTATATGATATTGTTCTAGTATATGATATTGTTGTAGTATACGATATTGTTCTAGTATACGATATTGTTCTAGTATACGATATTGTTCTAGTATATGATATTGTTCTAGTATACGATATTGTTCTAGTATACGATATTGTTCTAGTATACTATATTGTTCTAATATACACATTGATATTATTGCACTGTCCAAACATGTATTGTTCTAGTTTCGAATATATAATGTTCTAGTGTACAAATATAATTCTTCCATTATAGACATATATACTGTTCTATGTTACATATAAATGGTAAAGATCTAAAAGCTTGTCAACATTGGCAGCACTATTATTGTTGTGTTTGTATAACTTGCTATGTTGTCAGTTTTGTGGAATTGTTGCGTTCCTTCTAAGAGATCAACACCAGCTTCTAGGATCTCCAGCTGTGAGATTACCGTCCATTAGCGGAAGTCAGTTCTGGGCTCCAGCATGTTCTCCGCGTGCCTGTTTATTTGTGAACGTTGACTGGAGGTGAGATGTTCAAGACATCAACTGACGTGTTCAACTTGTCAACACCACAATCGCACGGGCCACCAACACTTCGCTGCGGGACATCTACCACCACTACCTTCTTGTGTTTCAGACGCTCGGATCGTTCTTCGGTTTTTGCGGTTGGACTTGTTCGTGGACCGGCGCGACTTAACCATGGCTACTAACGCGTACGTGGATGTGGTAGGTGGGCAGCAGCAAGTACGGCGGCTCACTACACTGGCTACAAAGATCTTAATTATGAAGCTAAATAATAAGATATTATCACACCATTAGGTCGAGCTGCCATTGTTGGCTTGGGGACACACGAACGGTACATTTTGGGTCGTCACTGTCGAGCTGATCCCTATGTTGATTCCAAGCGCATCAGATTGGGGACTCACCCACACTACTGTGAGAGATGTAATGTAAGAGAGAGAAATATGAGAGATGCGATATAAGAGAGAAATGTGAGAGATGTCATGTAAGAGAGAGAAATATGAGAGATGCGATATAAGAGAGAGAAATGTGAGAGATGTCATGTATGAGAGAGAGAAATGTGAGAGATGTGATTTATGAGAGAGAAATATGAGAGATGTGATTTATGAGAGAGAAATGTGAGAGATGTGATTTATGAGAGAGAAATGTGAGAGATGTGATTTATGAGAGAGAGAAATGTGAGAGATGTGATAAAACAGAGAGAGAAAAATGTGAGAGATGTGATTTATGAGAGAGAAATATGAGAGATGTGATTTATGAGAGAGAAATGTGAGAGATGTGATTTATGAGAGAGAAATGTGAGAGATGTGATGTATGAGAGAGAGAAATGTGAGAGATGTGATTTATGAGAGAGAAATATGAGAGATGTGATTTATGAGAGAGAAATGTGAGAGATGTGATTTATGAGAGATAGAAATGTGAGAGATGTGATTTATGAGAGAGAAATGTGAGAGATGTGATTTATGAGAGAGAGAGAAATGTGAGAGATGTGATTTATGAGAGAGAAATATGAGAGATATGTTAAAAGAGAGGGAGAAATGTGAGAGATGTGATTTATGAGAGAGAGAAATGTGAGAGATATGATAAAAGAGAGAGAGAAATGTGAGAGATGTGATGTATGAGAGAGAGATAAATGTGAGAGATGTGATTTATGAGAGAGAAATATGAGAGATGTGATTTATGAGAGAGAAATGTGAGAGATGTGATTTATGAGAGAGAAATGTGAGAGATGTGATGTATGAGAGAGAGAAATGTGAGAGATGTGATTTATGAGAGAGAAATATGAGAGATGTGATTTATGAGAGAGAAATGTGAGAGATGTGATTTATGAGAGAGATAAATGTGAGAGATGTGATTTATGAGAGAGAAATGTGAGAGATGTGATTTATGAGAGAGAGAGAAATGTGAGAGATGTGATTTATGAGAGAGAAATATGAGAGATATGATAAAAGAGAGGGAGAAATGTGAGAGATGTGATTTATGAGAGAGAGAAATGTGAGAGATATGATAAAAGAGAGAGAGAAATGTGAGAGATGTGATGTATGAGAGAGAGATAAATGTGAGAGATGTGATTTATGAGAGAGAAATGTGAGAGATATGATAAAAGAGAGGGAGAAATGTGAGAGATGTGATTTATGAGAGAGAGAAATGTGAGAGATATGATAAAAGAGAGAGAGAAATGTGAGAGATGTGATGTATGAGAGAGAGATAAATGTGAGAGATGTGATTTATGAGAGAGAAATGTGAGAGATATGATAAAAGAGAGGGAGAAATGTGAGAGATGTGATTTATGAGAGAGAGAAATGTGAGAGATATGATAAAAGAGAGAGAGAAATGTGAGAGATGTGATGTATGAGAGAGAGAGAAATGTGAGAGATGTGATTTATGAGAAAGAGAAATGTGAGAGATGTGATTTATGAGAGAGAGAAATGTGAGAGATGTGATATAAGAGAGAGAGAGAGAGAGAGAGAGAGAGAGAGAGAGAGATGTGAGAGATGTGATTTATGAGAGAGAAATGTGAGAGATGTGATTTATGTGAGAGAAATGTGAGAGATGTTATTTATGAGAGAGAAATGTGAGAGGTGTGATTTATGAGAGAGAGAAATGTGAGAGATGTGATTTATGAGAGAGAAATGTGAGAGATGTGATTTATGTGAGAGAAATGTGAGAGATGTTATTTATGAGAGAGAAATGTGAGAGGTGTGATTTATGAGAGAGATAAATGTGAGAGATGTGATTTATGAGTGAGAAGTGTGAGAGATGTGATTTATGAGTGAGAAGTGTGAGAGATGTGATTTATTAGAGAGAGAAATGCGAGAGATGTGATTTATGAGAGAGAAATGTGAGAGATGTGATTTATGAGAGAGAGAGAAATGTGAGAGATGTGAAATATGATAAAGAAATGTGAAGAGAACTTCTACTGTAGGATGTATGTGAGAACTACAGTAGGATGTGTGTGAGAACTACAGTAGGATGTGTGTGAGAACTACAGTAGGATGTGTGTGAGAACTACAGTAGGATGTATGTGAGAACTACTGTAGGATGTATGTGAGAACTACAGTAGGATGTATGTGAGAACTACTGTAGGATGCATGTGAGAACTACTGTAGGATGTATGTGAGAACTACTGTAGGATGCATGTGAGAACTACTGTAGGATGTATGTGAGAACTACTGTAGGATGTATGTGAGAACTACTGTAGGATGTATGTGAGAACTACTGTAGGATGCATGTGAGAACTACTGTAGGATGTATGTGAGAACTACTGTAGGATGCATGTGAGAACTACTGTAGGATGTATGTGAGAACTACTGTAGGATGTATGTGAGAACTACTGTAGGATGATGTGAGAACAACTGTAGGATGTATGTGAGAACTATTGTAGGATGTATGTGAGAAATCCTACTTAGGATGTATGTGAGAACTGTTGTAGGATGTATGTGAGAACTACTGTAGGAAGTATGTGAGAAATTCTGCGTAGGATGTATGTGAGAACTGTTGTAGGATGTATGTGAGAACTGTTGTAGGATGTATGTGAGAACTACTGTAGGAAGTATGTGAGAAATTCTTCGTAGGATGTATGTGAGAACTTCTGTATAATGTATGTGAGAACTGCTGTGGGTGTATGTGAGAATTCTTCGTAGGATGTATGTGAGAACTTCTGTATATGTATGTGAGAACTACTGTAGTATGTGAGAAATTCTTCGTAGGATGTATGTGAGTACTACTGTAGGATGTATGTGAGAACTGCTGTGGGTTGTATGTGAGAACTACTGTAGGATGTATGTGAGAACTTATACTGTAGGATGTATGTGAGAACTACGGTAGGATGTATGTGAGAACTTATACTGTAGGATGTATGTGAGAACTTCTACTGTAGGATGTATGTGAGAACTTATACTGTAGGATGTATGTGAGAACTTATACTGTAGGATGTATGTGAGAACTTCTACTGTAGGATGTATGTGAGAACTTCTACTGTAGGATGTATGTGAGAACTTCTGTAGGATGTATGTGAGAACTACTGTAGAAGAACTACCCTTTATTCACTGCACGGACAGACCGTGACCACAATTAAGATATCACGTGACCGCCCTAAAAGCTTTCACAGCGCGACACGTGGGCAGTCAGAGTGTTTCTCGCTCCTTGCGAGGACGCGCCGAGGGCACGAGCCCATGGAGTGCGGCAGTGCCAGTTGTTTGTTCAGCAACATAAGCCGGTATCTCTCTCTGGGAGCCTCCCAATTCTCGTTTACTTAATAAAAGACAAGACACTTCCCAGCCAATACTTTATTTTTGTTTTTCTTTCTCACTTTTAACATTTATAATTTTATGTTTTTTGATTATCTTATTTCATTTTTTTAATTTTTAAAATGAACTGTTTGGGCCTTATAAGCTTGCCCATTTTGCTATGTGACGGCCTTACTGCGGAACTAAAAATGCATGAAACATGGATTAAGGAAACATGAAATAAGGAAAGATGAAATAAGGAAACATGAAATAAGGAAAGATGATATAAGGTTGACTCCGAATCTGAACTCGGCCTAAGTGAGCAGACACAAGGAAAATCTAGAGTAAAGTTCGGACTGTTTCTGTTGGCAGACTATGTTTCTGTTGGCAGACTATGTTTCTGTTGGCAGACTATGTTTCTGTTGGCAGACTATGTTTCTGTTGGCAGACTATGTTTCTGTTGGCAGACTATGGAAAGAATGTCAAAGCGTGTGATAGTTTCACAACTCTGGAATGAGGGAGATCAAATTTGTAGCAATATTTCTAAAACTGTGAACATTTCATCAACGGTCTGTCTGAACAAAGCTGCTGACATCTTGCACATGAACGTAGAGGGAGGACAAGATTCTGGCAGAGGGAGGACACGATTGTGACAGAGGGAGGACACGATTGTGACAGAGGGAGGACACGATTGTGACAGAGGGAGGACAAGATTCTGGCAGAGGGAGGACAAGATTGTGACAGAGGACAAGATTGTGACAGAGGGAGGGCAAGATTGTGACAGAGGGAGGACAAGATTGTGACAGAGGGAGGACACGATTGTGACAGAGGGAGGACACGATTGTGACAGAGGGAGGGCAAGATTGTGACAGAGGGAGGACACGATTGTGACAGAGGGAGGGCAAGATTCTCGCAGAGGGAGGACAAGATTCTGGTAGAGGGAGGGCAAGATTCTGGCAGAGGGAGGACATGATACTGGCAGAGGGAGGACATGGTACTAGCAGAGGGAGAACAAGATTGTGACAGAGGGAGGACAAGATTGTGACAGAGGGAGGACACGATTGTGACAGAGGGAGTACAAGATTGTGACAGAGGGAGGACACGATTGTGACAGAGGGAGGGCAAGAATCTCGCAGAGGGAGGATACGATTCTGGTAGTGGGAGGGCAAGATTGTGACAGAGGGAAGACACGATAATAAGGGCGAAAGATTTGAGTGAATTTTGTATTAGAGTGTCACAAAGTATAGAGCACATCCAATCAAAGTATAGAGCACATCCAACCAAAGTATAGAGCACATCCAACCAAAGTATAGAGCACATCCAATCAAAGTATAGAGCACATCCAACCGAACTATAGATCACACCCAACCAAAGTATAGATCACACCCAACCAAAGTATAGAGCACATCCATTAAAAGTATGGAGTACACCCAATCAAAGTATAGAGCACACCCAATCAAATTATAGAGCACACCCAATCAAAGTATAGAGTACACCCAACCAAAGTATAGAGCAAACCTAACCAAAGTATAGAGCACACCCAATCAAAGTATAGAGTACACCCAACCAAAGTATAGAGCACACCCAACCAAAGTATAGATTACACCCAACCAAAGTATAGAGCACACCCAACCAAAGTATAGAATACACCCAATCAAAGTATAGAGTACACCCAAACAAAGTATAGAGCACACCCAATCAAAGTATAGAGTACACCCAATCAAAGTATAGAGCACACCCAATCAAAGTATAGATCACACCCAACCAAAGTATAGAGTACACCCAACCAAAGTATAGAGCACATCCAACCAAAGTATAGATCACACCCAACCAAAGTATAGAGCACACCCAACCAAAGTACAGAGCATACCCAATCAAAGTATAGAGTACACCCAATCAAAGTATAGAGCACACCCAACCAAAGTATAGATCACACCCACCAAAGTATAGAGTACACGCAACCAAAGTATAGAGCACATCCAACCAAAGTATAGATCACATCCAACCAAAGTATAGAGTACGCCCAACCAAAGTATAGATCACATCCAACCAAAGTATAGATCACACCCAACCAAAGTATAGAGCACATCCAACCAAAGTATAGATCACACCCAACCAAAGTATAGAGTACACCCAACCAAAGTATAGAGCACATCCAACCAAAGTATAGATCACACCCAACCAAAGTATAGATCACACCCAACCAAAGTATAGAGCACATCCAACCAAAGTATAGATCACACCCAACCAAAGTATAGATCACACCCAACCAAAGTATAGATCACACCCAACCAAAGTATAGAGCACATCCAATCAAAGTATAGATCACACCCAACCAAAGTATAGATCACACCCAACCAAAGTATAGATCACACCCAACCAAAGTATAGATCACACCCAACCAAAGTATAGAGCACATCCAATCAAAGTAGTGGTAAAGGCATCAAGATGCACCAAGATGCGTAGAGATGCGAAGCTGCTGTAAAGCTGATGATAATGGCGATACTAAAAAAAAGAAGAAAAAAGTGGTATGGTGACAGCTTTACGTGGTAATAGACGAAACAAAAGTCCACGTTTCGGCCAAGTAGGCCGTCATCTGGACGAACAACAAACACAAAAATTATATATAACGATATATTAACAAATCTAACTACATGGCGATAATATGCCAGATACTAAAGAGAGGAAAAATAAATTGGTCACTTCCCTGTGTTCCTGAGCTGGGTCAGTCTCGAAATGGACTGAATTGATACGACAGGGCCGATATAAATCTCTCTGACCAGGAAGTCAGGTGAGAAGACGGAATGGAAGGGTTCTAAAAATATGGGGAGGTGGGTACAGGATATGTGTAAACTAAGCACGTCTACCTCTGTGTGTGCACCCCGAACCGATGTGTAAACATAAGTATGTGTATGTAACAATGCATGCGTAAAAGCATAAATCAGCACATATATTGCCACAAGGCCCACAAAAGAAAAACCCAAAGGAGCCAATACATGTGCAGACAAATTTCCAATCAAAGTATAGAGCACATCCAATGAAAGCATGGCTGTAAGAGAAGAATGTGACAGTACTGAAGTCTCCCAACAACAAGCTCCACCCTAACTCTAGAGCAATGTTCACAATAATTTAGAAAGTGCGTGACATGTTCTAGGAAATGTTATTTTTCCTATTCTTTCACTGTCTATTCTCTTTTCCTATGGATCTGTCTGCTTCCTGTTTGAGTTGCAGCTTTAGAGGGTGTTTCCAAAGATTGCGGTCTGCTGCTATGTCTTCCCAGGCTGCAGGGTTTATGTTCAGAGTCTTCATGCTACGTTTACACACATCTACAAATGGAAGTTGTGGGCGCCCTTTAGTTCTTTTGCCATCTGCCAGTTGTCCATAAAGTTTATCTTTTGGTATGCAGCCATCTTTCATACGGTGTAAGTGGCTAAGCCAGCGTAACCTACGCTGTTTGAACAGCGTGTAGATGTTCGGGAGGCCTGTACGAGCGAAGACCTCCAGGTTTGTCCTTTCTGGTGATATCAAGAATACGGCGCAGACGTCGCATATGGAACGCATTTAGCCGTCTCTCTTTCTTTGAATAAGTTGTCCATGATTCGTTGCCATATAAAAGGATACTGATGATACAGGCGTTGTAAACTGCAGGCCTTTGTTGTTATTTGTCAGTTTACTGTTTTGCCAAAGGCGTCTAGGAAGGCGATCCAAGGTGGTCGCAGCTTTAGCACATCAATTTCTGTATCTAAAGATAGTTTGTCGATGATAATGGAGCCCAGGTAGATAAACTGCTAAACGACATCAAGTTTATAGTTGTCAATAAAGATAGCAGGTGCTGCATCGACGTCCTGACCGAGTACATTCGTTTTTTGGAAACTTATTGTTAAAAAAAAAAAAAATAACAAGTCTTTCGAGGTGGAAAAAAATTATCAGATTCAGAAGACAAAAGTCGCAGGAGAAAGGAGGCGAGAACATGCACCACTAATACATCTTGTTCGTTCTGCAGGTGGGTCTGTGTGTCCAATATTGGCAGATTCAGCCACGAGAGAAACTGATCAGCAAAGCAGCATCCAACATGCACCACTAATACATCTTGTTCATTCTGCAGGTGGGTCTGTGTGTCCAATATTGGCAGATTCAGTCACGAGAGAAACTGATCAGCAAAGCAGCATCAAACATGCACCACTAATACATCTTGTTCATTCTGCAGGTGGGTCTGTGTGTCCAATATTGGCAGATTCAGCCACGAGAGAAACTGATCAGCAAAGTAGCATCCAACATAAGACACTAATATTTTACCAAACTACTGACTTGTCATGATTGCTTGCTACCAACCGTCTGTCAAGATGCCAAGGCCATATTGTTAAGCCGAAGTCTCTGCAGCATGTGAAAAGCGATGTATCATGCTCTTAAGTTCTTCCTGACTTTGCATGACGAATACAGAGTCAATCAGATAGTGAAATGTCTCATTTTAGACCTTGCCTTTTGTCTTGGAAGTTTTAACAACCGACTATCAGATTTAGCATGAAGATAGACTCCTTCGTTCGCATGTGAGAATGTATGTTTTAATAGAACAGCGAAGTAGATTAAAATAGGATTGGAAGAAGAATGCATTCCTGCTTGACACCGCTGCGTATGTTGAAGGTTTATGACGTGTGCCGTCGTATTGGATGTTGACTTTACTATCCTCATTGAACGATTGAACTAGCGTCAGCAGGTAACAGAATAGGTGAGTGAGAGTATGTGTGTAACAGAATAGGTGAGTGAGAGTATGTGTGTAACAGCATAGGTGAGTGAGAGTATGTGTGTAACAGAATAGGTGAGTGAGAGTATGTGTGTAACAGAATAGGTGAGTGAGAGTATGTGTGTAACAGAATAGGTGAGTGAGAGTATGTGTGTAACAGAATAGGTGAGTGAGAGTATGTGTGTAACAGAATAGGTGAGTGAGAGTATGTGTGTAACAGAATAGGTGAGTGAGAGTATGTGTGTAACAGAATAGGTGAGTGAGAGTATGTGTGTAACAGAATAGGTGAGTGAGAGTATGTGTGTAACAGAATAGGTGAATGAGAGTATGTGTGTAACAGAATAGGTGAGTGAGAGTATGTGTGTAACAGAATAGGTGAGTGAGAGTATGTGTGTAACAGAATAGGTGAGTGAGAGTATGTGTGTAACAGAATAGGTGAGTGAGAGTATGTGTGTAACAGAATAGGTGAGTGAGAGTATGTGTGTAACAGAATAGGTGAGTGAGAGTATGTGTGTAACAGAATAGGTGAGTGAGAGTATGTGTGTAACAGAATAGGTGAGTGAGAGTATGTGTGTAACAGAATAGGTGAATGAGAGTATGTGTGTAACAGAATAGGTGAGTGAGAGTATGTGTGTAACAGAATAGGTGAGTGAGAGTATGTGTGTAACAGAATAGGTGAGTGAGAGTATGTGTGTAACAGAATAGGTGAGTGAGAGTATGTGTGTAACAGAATAGGTGAGTGAGAGTATGTGTGTAACAGAATAGGTAAATGAGAGTATGTGTGTAACAGAATAGGTGAGTGAGAGTATGTGTGTAACAGAATAGGTGAATGAGAGTATGTGTGTAACAGAATAGGTGAGTGAGAGTATGTGTGTAACAGAATAGGTGAGTGAGAGTATGTGTGTAACAGAATAGGTGAATGAGAGTATGTGTGTAACAGAATAGGTGAATGAGAGTATGTGTGTAACAGAATAGGTGAATGAGAGTATGTGTGTAACAGAATAGGTGAATGAGAGTATGTGTGTAACAGAATAGGTGAATGAGAGTATGTGTGTAACAGAATAGGTGAATGAGAGTATGTGTGTAACAGAATAGGTGAGTGAGAGTATGTGTGTAACAGAATAGGTAAGTGAGAGTATGTGTGTAACAGAATAGGTGAGTGAGAGTATGTGTGTAACAGAATAGGTGAGTGAGAGTATGTGTGTAACAGAATAGGTGAGTGAGAGTATGTGTGTAACAGAATAGGTGAGTGAGAGTATGTGTGTAACAGATTAGGTGAGTGAGAGTATGTGTGTAACAGAATAGGTGAGTGAGAGTATGTGTAACAAAATAGGTGAGTGAGAGTATGTGTGTAACAGAATAGGTGAATGAGAGTATGTGTGTAACAGAATAGGTGAATGAGAGTATGTGTGTAACAGAATAGGTGAGTGAGAGTATGGGGCAGGTAACTCAGCCGGTAACGATTTCTTAACAGCTTATAACTGTGGCATAGAAAAGCAGTCATCAGTAGTTAGTGACTCATCAGTTGTTAATGACTCATCAGCAGTTAATGACTCATCAGTAGTTAGTGACTCATCAGTAGTTAGTGACTCATCAGTAGTTAATGACTCATCAGTAGTTAGTGACTCATCAGTAGTTAATGACTCATCAGTAGTTAGTGACTCATCAGTAGTTAGTGACTCATCAGTAGTTAATGACTCATCAGTAGTTAGTGACTCATCAGTAGTTAATGACTCATCAGTAGTTAGTGACTCATCAGCAGTTAATGACTCATCAGTAGTTAGTGACTCATCAGTAGTTAATGACTCATCAGTAGTTAGTGACTCATCAGTAGTTAATGACTCATCAGTAGTTAGTGACTCATCAGTAGTTAGTGACTCATCAGTAGTTAGTGACTCGCCAGTAATTAGTGACTCATCAGTAGTTAGTGTCTCATCAGTAGTTAGTGACTCATCATCAGTAGTTAGTGACTCATCAGTAGTTAGTGACTCATCATCAGTAGTTAGTGACTCATCAGTAGTTAGTGACTCATCAGTAGTTAATGACTCATCAGTAGTTAGTGACTCATCAGTAGTTAGTGACTCGACAGTAGTTAATGACTCATCAGTAGTTAGTGACTCATCAGTAGTTAGTGACTCGACAGTAGTTAGTGACTCATTAGTAGTTAGTGACTCATCAATAGTTAATGACTCATCAGTAGTTAGTGACTCATTAGTAGTTAGTGACTCATCAGTAGTTAGTGACTCGACAGTAGTTAATGACTCATCAGTAGTTAGTGACTCATCAGTAGTTAGTGACTCATCAGTAGTTAATGACTCATCAGCAGTTAGTGACTCATCAGTAGTTAGTGACTCGACAGTAGTTAGTGACTCATCAGTAGTTAGTGACTCGACAGTAGTTAGTGACTCATCAGTAGTTAGTGACTCGACAGTAGTTAGTGACTCATCAGTAGTTAGTGACTCGACAGTAGTTATTGACTCATCAGTAGTTAGTGACTCATCAGTAGTTAGTGACTCATCAGTAGTTAGTGACTCGACAGTAGTTAGTGACTCATCAGTAGTTAGTGACTCGACAGTAGTTAGTGACTCATCAGTAGTTAGTGACTCATCAGTAGTTAGTGACTCATCAGTAGTTAATGACTCATCAGTAGTTAGTGACTCATCAGTAGTTAGTGACTCATCAGTAGTTAATGACTCATCAGTAGTTAGTGACTCATCAGTAGTTAGTGACTCATCAGTAGTTAATGACTCATCAGTAGTTAGTGACTCATCAGTAGTTAGTGACTCATCAGTAGTTAGTGACTCGACAGTAGTTAGTGACTCATCAGTAGTTAGTGACTCGACAGTAGTTAGTGACTCATCAGTAGTTAGTGACTCGACAGTAGTTAGTGACTCATCAGTAGTTAATGACTCATCAGTAGTTAGTGACTCATCAGTAGTTAGTGACTCATCAGTAGTTAGTGACTCGACAGTAGTTAGTGACTCATCAGTAGTTAGTGACTCGACAGTAGTTAGTGACTCATCAGTAGTTAGTGACTCGACAGTAGTTAGTGACTCATCAGTAGTTAATGACTCATCAGTAGTTAGTGACTCATCAGTAGTTAATGACTCATCAGTAGTTAGTGACTCATCAGTAGTTAGTGACTCATCAGTAGTTAGTGACTCGACAGTAGTTAGTGACAGAATAACAAGTTGTGCGAATGGAAAGTTCATAGCGGTTTGTGGACAAAGCCGAGAAGGAAGGATGGTTACGAGTAGGTGGGGGTGAGGGAAGGGTAGTACTCGGACATAACAAGTTTAGGGAGAAAGGAAATTGTCCTAGTAGTTATTGTAATTAACATGAAAATAAAAAGAGAACTGCTGAACACAATTAAGTCAAGACAAATTAAATTTTTGGGGCATGTTAAAAGACACTACTAAAAGTAATATTGGAAGGAAAAATACAAGGCAAAAAAGGCAGAGGCAGACCAAGACTAACATAGACGAGTAATATCAAAAGATGGACAAGTCAATCTATGTCAGCCTGCACCATCAAAGCAAGAAACAGAGTAGAATGGCGATCCATGGTAGCCAACCTTCGTTGCGGAGAGGGCACACGATGATGATGATGAGTTATTGTAAAAGTGTGAGTCAACACATGGCTTGAGCCTTCGAGAGAAGGACAAACAACTTCCAGGACAGGTCAAAGTCATGAAATAAACATCATTATTTTCAAATTCAGGAGAAGTCAAGCAGACCAGAGGTTATGTTGGAGTCACAAACAGCTTGTTTTGACGATTCTGAGAGATATGTCAAATGTGGTTCAGGATTGCAAAGTCTGTTTGGTCGAAGCTTGTTGCAAGTTGCCATCTCGCGACAACTTCGACAATCCATTGAATGCAACTATTTCACGCTCAGATCTATGTAAAGGAGATCTCAGTATTTATTCTTGGACACAACAGGTTTTCAGCAGTTAGGAGGAAGACAGAGCTAGTCACGAATCAGCAATGTAGGCTAGTAAACTTAGTCCAACTTCCGAACTGCTGAAGTTAGATAGACAGTTTGTAGTTTTGAGTTGTAAACAGTTAGGGCAGACAAGGAAATCAGTTAGACACAGGAGTCAGTCAAGTTAGTAAGGAACAGACAAGGAATTCAGTGTTTCACAGAGTTAGTAGAGTAGTAACAATTAGTTGAGCAGTAGACTAAACCAGAACAAGTGAATGAGAACATAGAGAACATTTAGTTGTGAAAGTGTTTCTGAGAGTGTTCAAAGTTGTGCTTCAATCGGTAAAAGTGATGAAGAGAGACGTGTTCTGCTCCCTTGGTTTTTCTAGAAGTCCACATTATATCTCGTAGAGAAACCACTGTTAGTAGATATGGATTTATATACTTTAGTGTGTACACGTTTGTGTGTATGTACATGTCTGTGTGTACAATTTTATGCGTACATTTATGTATGTATGCATGCCTTTCTGTGTACATGATTGTGTGTACATGATTGCATGTGTACATGATTTATAATTGTGAACATTATGGTGTGTACATGTTTGTGTGTACATAATTGTGTACTGTGTGTACATGATTGTGTGTGTGTGCATCATTTTTTTAACCGATGGAACTGTCTAGTAGAAGGTAAAGGTCAAGTACGAGGATCCTGGCGTCTCAGCAAGCGAGTTTTCACCCACATGTGCTTGGCCGTCTATCTAGAAGTATTCTGAGACTTCTGGATGGTGTCGCTTCAAACATCGAAACTAACAATTTTTCATTGTCCCTGTCCTGTCCCCCAGACAAATACTTTATCTTTCCCCCAGACACATACTTTATCTGTCCCCCAGACACGTACTTTATCTTTCCCCCAGACACGTACTTTACCGGTCCCCCAGACAAATACATTACCTGTACCCCAGACACATATTCTACCTGTCACTCAGATACATATTTTACCTGTACCCCGGTACCTGTATTTGCCAGCTAGATGACCGTCAGTTTGTAATCCGCAGCCAATGTTGACAACGATAGTACAGATGTAAGAGAAAACGAAGCTTGTTGACAATGGCAGGAAAGGTGTAAGAGAAACCGGAGCTTGTTGACAATGGCAGGAAAGGTGTAAGAGAAACCGGAGCTTGTTGACAAAGGCAGTACAGACGTAAGAGAAATCAGAGCTAGTGATGGGATATGAGATGGGATGTGATGAGATGGGACGAAATGGGATGGGATGAGATGGGTCGCGATGAGATGGGAGAGGATGAGATGGAATAGGATGAGATGGGTGGGGATGAGATGAAATTGGATTGGATTAGATGAGACAAGACGAGATGAGACGGGATGAGATGAGATGGAATGGGATGGGATGAGATGGGACGAGATGAGATGGGACGGAATGAGTTGGGATGGGACGGGATGAGATTGGATGAGATAAGATGGGACTGAATGAGATAGGACGCATAGGATGGGATGTGATGGGATGAAATGGGATGATATGAGATGAGGCGGGATGAGATTGGATGGGATGAGATGGGATGGGACCGGATGAGATGAGATGTGATGAGACTGGATGAAATGAGCTTGGATGGCTTGAGATGGGACGGGATAAGATGTGAGGGATTAGATGGGATGGGATGAGATGGGATGGGATGAGATGTGACGGGATGATATGGGATGGGATGATATGGAATATGATGAGATGGGATGAGATGAGATGGGACGGGGTGAGATGCGATGGGACGAAATGGGACTGGATGAGTTGAGATTAGATAAGATGGGACGGGATAAGATAGGACGGCATAGGATGGGATGGGATGAAATTGGGATGATACAAGATGGGCGGGATGAGATTGGATGCGATGAAATGGGACGGGATGGGATGAGATGGGACGTGAT
This sequence comes from Megaustenia siamemsis, assembly GCA_032433765.1. Taxonomy (NCBI): domain Eukaryota; kingdom Metazoa; phylum Mollusca; class Gastropoda; order Stylommatophora; family Ariophantidae; genus Megaustenia; species Megaustenia siamemsis. The sequence goes on along the minus strand of JAVIAB010000050.1, from coordinate 83,888,663 downwards.
GAGACGGGATGGGATGAGATGAACGTGATGAGATAAGACGGGATGAGGTGAGATGGAATGGGATGGGATGAGATGAGATGAGACTGGATGAGATGAGATGGAATGGGATGAGATGGAACGTGATGAGATGGGACGTGATGAGATGGGACTGGATGAGATGAGACGTGGTGAGAAGAGATGGGACGTGATGAGATGGGACGGTATGAGATGGGACGGTATGAAATGGGATGGATTGAGATGGGGCGGGATGAGATGTGACGGGATGAGATGGGATGGGACGGGATGAGATAGCACGAAATGGCACGGGATGAGATGGGACTTGATGAGATGGGATGCGATGAGATGGGACGGTATGAGATGTGATGGGACGAGATGGGACGAGATGGGACGGGATTAGATGGGACGGTATGAGATGGGATGGCATGAGATGGGACAGAATAAGATGGGACGGGGTGAGATGGGATGGGATGAGATCGGACGGGATAAGAGGGGTCGGGATAGGAAGGGTTGGGATGGGATACGATGGGATGAGATGGGATGAGATGGGGCAGAATGAGATGGGATGGGACGGGATGAGATGGGTCGCGATGAGATGAGATGGGATGGGATGAGATGGGATGGGACGGGATGAGAGGGGACTAGATGAGATGGACGGGACGAGATGGGACGGGATGAGATGGGACGGGATGAGATGGGACGAGATGAGATGGGACGGGATGAGATGGACGAGATGAGATGGGACGGGATGAGAGGGGGCGGGATGAGATGGGACGACAGAACTTCGATAAATGGTTTTGCTGACAAAAATCGATGCGTGTATGTATGTGTATGTATGTGTATGTATGTAAGTGTGTGTGTGTGTTTTAAAGAAAACGTTATTTTTCCTTTCCTTTTTTCATTATTAGATTCATTGTTTTTATTTTGTTGATTGTTAAACTTTTAACTTTACAGTTTTTACTTTCATTGTTTTAACTCTGCTTGTGTGCCGTTTCTTCTTTATTTGTAGTTTCTTTTCAATTTATTGTTGGAGTTTTCTGTTTCATTTTGTTCCATTTTATTTTGATAGTAATTGTTTCTTTCTGTTTATTCGTTTTTATTTGTTGAGTCTCTACGTTCATTTCTTTTAATTTTTGTTATTGTTTTTAATTGTCTTTTTGCTTGCTTTTGCCAAGGGCATATAACTAGCCATAACGAGTGTGCTATGACTATATTAGCTTGTGTTATGAGAACAGAGGTCGTGTCGTGGTCATGTTGTTGATGCTGTTGTCGTGATTTGTTCATTATCATCTTCTGTGGTGAGATTAGAACTTTGTCTCAAATCGACGATGTCTTACATCAGTGACACCCTGTCCCACCCAAGTGTCAACTGGACGATGTCTTACATCAGGGACACCCTGTCCCATCCAAGTGTGTCAACTGGACGATGTCTTACATCAGGGCCACCCTGTCCCATCCAAGCGTCAACTGGAAGATGTCTTACATCAGGGCCACCATGTACCATCCTAGTGTCAACTGGACGATGTTTTACATCAGGGCCACCCTGTCCCATCCAAGTGTCAACTGGACGATGTCTTACATCAGGGCCACCATGTACCATCCAAGTGTCAACTGGACGATGTCTTACATCAGGGACGCCCAGTCCCTGACCCCAGATACCTGATTTCATTGACGAGTTGTGACACTCTCCCATCCACGCTCACTGTACGTGTAGACATCTTTCTCTTGACTGCAACTACATATCCAGTCGCTGATTCCAGTAACAAATTACCTATTTTGTTAAATGATAACTGTTTTTATTGTTTTCGAAAAACGTTTTTTTACGTTAAAACAGCATTCTATTATCAATGTCTTGTTAATACAGCATTCATTTAATCATCTAGTTCCGATACATCATTCGGTTAATCATCTAGTTCCTATGCATTATTCGGTTAATCATCTACTTCCGATACTTGATTCAATAAATTATCTAGTTGCGATACAGCATTCGGTTAATCATCTATTTCCGATACATCAGTCGGTTAATTATCTACTACTTATACATCATTCAGTTGAACATCTGGTTCCGATAGATCATTCGGTTAATCATCTATTTCCGATACATCATTCAGTTGAACATAAGGTGACCATTCGTCCCGGATTGTCCGGGACAGTCCCGGAATTTGACATTTTTTGAACCTTTATCCCGGATTAGCTGCCATACCGGTTTTGTCCCGATGTTGGCATATTTTTTAGCTTTTGTCCCGGATTTGATAAAAATAATTTGGGACACAAACATTTACCAATTTTGCCATTTTGGTATACGGCGTACATTTCTTCAATTAAAAAAAAATATTATTCCGTTGCTGTGTAGACAATTTTGTTTAATATCAAAACAGTAGAATGCGCTCCTAGTTTTAAATCTCGTATATATTCGTTGTGTTACTAACTTTCACTTTCACTTCCACTTTCGCAAAAAATGGCACCGAAGCGTAATTGTAGTTTTAATCAAGATTTACAAAAGGAATACCCTTTTATAAAAAAGTCTACATCGTCATCAGACTTCACTGTAAGATGTAATATATGTTCATCCGGGTTTACTATTAACCATAGTGGACGTGGTGATATTAAGAGCTACATAAATAGTGATAAACATAAGAGAGCCGTCGCTACTGCTACATCAAGCTCGTCGTTGACAAATTTTTTTCGAGCTGAACAAGTTGGTGACAAAGAAGAACAGTTAACTGCTACAGAAGGTGCCTTTGCATATCATACAGTGATGCACAATCACACGTTTAGATCTATGGACTGCACATCAAAATTGCTTCAGGTAACTTTAGAACCAAAATTTGCTTGTGCACGTACGAAAACAGAAGCTATTATTCGGAATGTGTTCACACCCCATGCTCTAAACGAGTTGAGATGTGACCTAGAAAACGTAACATTTATCTCCATACTGACAGATACCTCCAACCACAAAGAAATCAAGATTTTTCCTTTGCTTGTCAGATACTTTGATCGCAATAAGGGACTGAAAGTTAAAATATTAGAGTTGAAGTCATTGCCGGGTGAAACATCTGATATAGTAAGTAGTTTTCTTATTGACTGTCTAACTGAAAATGGTTTAGAACTGAAAGTAGTTGGATTATGTGCAGACAACACAAATTCTAATTTTGGGGGCGCTGAAAGAAAAGGACAGAACAATGTTTTCACAAAACTGAAAGAAAACCTTGGACATAGTTTGATAGGTGTTGGGTGTGCTTGCTATATTTTCCACAACACTGTTCGAGCAGCTGCAGACGTATTGCCTGTTGAAGATTAAATTACTATTGCAAAAATGTATCTGTACTTCAAATCATACACAGTTAGAGTTGAAAGTCTCAAGGAGTTTTGTCAGTTTGTCGACACAGACTTCCAGATGATTTTAGGTTATGCACAAACTAGGTGGCTTGCGCTCTTGCCTGCTGTTAAAAGGGTTCTTTACATGTTCCTGCCTCTAAAATCATATTTTCAATCTCAAGACAGATGCCCAGTTTTTATACAGGAATTCTTTGAAAACCCACTGTCTGAGGCATGGCTTATTTTGGTTCACAGTCAGGCATCCTCTTTCCACGAAGCAGTGCAGAAAGTAGAGGGACAGATGGTCACTGTATTTGAAGTCATTGACAACATCAATAGGTTGAAAGCTATCTTGGAGTCCAAGCTGGAAGACGGCTACTTGCCATCAAGAGTTCAGATATTCCTTAAAAAGCTGGAAATGGAAGGATTTCCACGTGATGATGTGAACAAGTTTAACGCCAGTGTTTCTTCATTTTATGAAACAGCTTTAAGTTATTTGAAGAAATGGGCTGCAAATAATTGTCAAAACCTAGAGTCTTACAGCTGGGTAATGCTGAACAGAACACCAAATTGGGAAGATATTGAGAAGTCTTCATCATTAGTGAGTCAAGCAGTGCCTTCAGTCGACTTTCCAGAAAATGAAATGTATGACGAATATGTCTACATGAAACAGTTCGTTACTTCACAAAAAATTAGCGAGTGGAGTCTTAATAAAACATGACCAGGGCAGCGTTGGGTTGAACTAGCTTCCCACTTCAGAAACAATCATGTGCCCGTTTCACATATTCTGAAGTTGGCAGAGTTCTTTGTGTCTACCTGAAACAAATGCTGCAACAGAACGAGTGTTTTCTCTGATGAACAGTTTGTGGACAAATGATAAAACACAACTAGGTGTTGAAACTTTAAAAGCCATGTTGATCACCAAAGTGAACTATGAGGAACATGTGTCGAATTTTATAAGATGCTGCAAATAAAGAAGGACATTTTACAGAAAATTCACTCATCTGAAAAGTACAGCATCTCTGTTTCACCTTCAATTTAAGTGAGTATCACTGTTTTTTTTTTATATCCTGATTATCCTGATAGCGTATTGTAGGTCTATCTATATTATTAGATGTTTTAAAATGTATGTGTTATTCACTTGAAAATGACAGCAAGAAGAAATGTAATTTTATTGGTGGAAAATTGAAGTAAATTATTCCGTCCCGGAATGGGATTTCAAAAATATGGTCACCTTAGTTGAACATCTCGGTCCGATACATCATTCAGTTGAACATCTCGGTCCGATACATCATTCAGATGAACATCTCGGTCCGATACATCATTCAGCTGAACATCTTGGTCCGATACATCATTCAGCTGAACATCTCGGTCCGATACATCATTTAGTTGAACATGTCGGTCCGATACATCATTCAGTTGAACATCTCGGTCCGATACATCATTCAGTTGAACATCTCGGTCCGATACATCATTCAGTTGAACATCTCGGTCCGATACATCATTCAGCTGAACATCTTGGTCCGATACATCATTCAGTTAATCATCTAGTTCCGATACATCACAATGAATTAGTACACCAATATGCCTCCCTAGCAGCTCGGTGACTAACTCAGACGTGGCTGTGACTTATCATCACTTATAAACGTATCCAGAGATATTAATTGATCGCACAAGCATTAGTGACAGCCTCAAATCTTCTCGCTTCACTCAAGTGTGCCATCTCATTATTCGGTTGTTCGCGTCCTCTCAAACCTCGCTTTCCTCCACTCCCAGACGCCGTGAACAAGTGTGTTCTATTCATGTCCTTGGACACACATTGTGACTACACTTTGACTGCAAACTCAGTGTAGGCTTGTCCCACGTGAGTCTAGTCGCGGTATCTCACTTGCTCATCGTTACAGGCTGCTGCATCATCAGGACCTCAAGTGTCCGCTCATCTCATGACCTGCGACCCCCGGCATGCCAACAATGGTGGACGACGTATCAAATATAAAATGGCGACAACACAAGACTCGTGAGTTATTTATTTGAACAGTCCCAGACAGAAATAATCATCTTCTCCAAATATTGCAAAAGGCTTTCCATACGTTCTTTCTACTTTCCTAGCGATTTCAGAAGAGTGTTTGTGTGTGTCCCCAGGCTTCGGAGACCACGACGAATGACCAAGCCATTTATTGAGTGTCAACCGTCTTCATCTCGACATAATTAAAGCTGAATGCCATCGGCTTGTATTGCTCTCCTGGGACTGCGGTTCACATAATTGGCTTGTAAGGGCGGCTTGTGGGCAAATAAATCTCTTCTTCTCTCTCATCACTTCCTCATGGTCTGTTGTGTGTGAGAGAGAGAGAGAGAGAGAGAGTGAGAGAGAGAGACATTAGAACACCGTATAGACGAAAAGCGATTATGTTTGCTCGTTCATTTCTTGCTATATTTTATAAGGGAGTGAACACAGGGAGGTACAAAGAGGTCAAGATAACATGGGCGACTGTGAGAATAGGCTGACGTCACATAGACATGGCTCTTATCTTACCCACCTCGCGAGCGTTGTGGGACGATGCTTTTTGGTTCTCTTCAAATATTTTTCTTTTCTTTCTGGAGGCGGCCAAAATACCACGTGGCTCTCTATGATTGGCTAATGGCGGCTCAGCTCCACCATTGCGCCTGACTATCTCCATTTTAGTTCTACTGGAAAGCTGCCGCAAGAATGCAATTGTTGATGAATATAGAGTTTTCTGTCAGTGAAGCTGTTTGACAACATTATGAGAACAACACAACATTATGGGAGCAACACAACATTATGGGAGCAACACAACATTATGGGAGCAACACAACTTTATCAGACCAACAAAACATTATGGGAAGAACACAACATTATGAGACCAACACAACATTATGGGAGCAACACAACATTATGGAACAACACAACATTATGGGAGCAACACAATATTATGGGAACAACACAACATTATGAGACCAACACAAGATTTATAAGACCAACACAACATTATGAGAGCAACACAACATTATGAGAGCAACACAACATTATGGGAGCAACACAACATTATGGGAGCAACACAACATTATGGGAGCATCACAACATTATGGCAGCAACACAACATTATGGGAGCAACACAACATTATGGGAGCAACACAACATTATGGGAACAAAACAACATTATGAGACCAACACAACATTATAAGACCAACACAACATTATGGGAGCAACACAACATTATGGGAGCAACACAACATTATGGGAGCAACACAACATTATGGGAGCAACACACCATTATGGGAGCAACACAACATTATGGGAGCAACACAACATTATGGGAGCAACACAACATTATGGGAGCAACACAACATTATGAGAACAACACAACATTATGGGAGCAACACAACATTATGGGAGCAACACAACATTATGAGAACAACACAACATTATGTGAACAACACAACATTATGGCAGCAACACAACATTATGAGAACAACACAACATTATGTGAACAACACAACATTATGGCAGCAACACAACATTATGGCAGCAACACAACATTATGGGAGCAATTTAACATTATGGGAGCAACACAACATTATGGGAGCAACACAACATTATGGCAGCAACACAACATTATGGCAGCAACACAACATTATGGGAGCAACACAACATTATGGGAGCAACACAACATGATGGGAGCAACACAACATTATGGGAGCAACACAACATTATGGCAGCAACACAACATTATGGGAGCAACACAACATTATGGGAGCAACACAACATTATGGGAGCAACACAACATTATGGGAGCAACACAACATTATGGGAGCAACACAACATTATGGCAGCAACACAACATTATGGGAGCAACACAACATTATGGGAGCAACACAACATTATGGGAGCAACACAACATTATGGCAGCAACACAACATTATGGGAGCAACACAACATTATGGGAACAACACAACATTATGGGAACAACACAACATTATGGCAGCAACACAACATTATGGGAACAACACAACATTATGGAGCAACATAACATTATGAGAACAACACAACATTATGGGAACAACACAACATTATGGGAGCAACACAACATTATGGCAGCAACACAACATTATGGCAGCAACACAACATTATGGCAGCAACACAACATTATGGCAGCAACACAAATTTATGGGAGCAACACAACATTATGGCAGCAACACAACATTATGGCAGCAACACAAATTTATGGGAGCAACACAACATTATGGGAGCAACACAACATTATGGGAGCAACACAACATTATGGGAGCAACATAACATTATGAGAACAACAAAACATTATGGGAACAACACAACATTATGGGAGCATCACAACATTACGGCAGCAACACAACATTATGGGAGGAACACAACATTATGGGAGCAAAACAACATTATGGGAGCAACACATTATGGGAGCAACACAACATTATGGGAGCAACACAACATTATGGGAACAACACAACATTATGGGAGCAACACAACATTATAGGAGCAACACAACATTATGGGAGCAACACAACATTATGGGAACAAAACAACATTATGAGACCAACACAACATTATGAGACCAACACAACATTATGGGAGCAACACAACATTATGGGAGCAACACAACATTATGGGAGCAACACAACATTATGGGAGCAACACAACATTATGGGAGCAACACAACATTATGAGAACAACACAACATTATGGGAGCAACACAACATTATGGGAGCAACACAACATTATGAGAAAAACACAACATTATGGGAGCAACACAACATTATGGGAGCAACACAACATTATGGGAACAACACAACATTATGAGACCAACACAACATTATAAGACCAACACAACATTATGGGAGCAACACAACATTATGGGAGCAACACAACATTATGGGAGCAACACAACATTATGGGAGCAACACAACATTATGGGAGCAACACAACATTATGGGAGCAACGCAACATTATGAGAACAACACAACAATATGGGAGCAACACAACATTATGGGAGCAACACAACATTATGGGAGCATCACAACATTATGGGAGCAACACAACATTATGAGACCAACAAAACATTATGGGAAGAACACAACATTATGAGACCAACACAACATTATGGGAGCAACACAACATTATGGGAGCAACACAACATTATGAGACCAAAACAACATTATGCGAGCAACACAACATTATGGGAGAAACACAACATTATGGAAGAAACACAACATTATGGGAGCAACATAACATTATGGTAGCAACACAACATTATGAGACTAAAACAACATTATGGGAGCAACACAACATTATGAGACCAAAACAACATTATGGGAGCAACACAACATTATGGGAGCAACACAACATTATGAGAACAACACAACATTATGGGAGCAACACAACATTATGAGACCAACACAACATTATTGGAGTAACACAACATTATGAGAACAACACAATATTATAGGAGCAACACACCATTATGTGACCAACACAACATTATGAGAACAACACAACATTATGAGAACAACACACCATTATGAGAGCAACACAACATTATGGGAGCAACACAACATTATGGGAGCAATACAACATTGTGGGATCAATACAACATTCTGGGAGTAATACAACATTGTAGGAGTAATACAACATTGTGGGAATAATACAACATTGTAGGAGTAATACAACATTGTGGGAGCAACACAACATTATGAGAACAAAACAACATTATGGGAGCAACACAACATTATGGGAGCAACACAACATTATGGGAGCAACACAACATTATGAGAACAACACAACATTATGTGAACAACACAACATTATGGCAGCAACACAACATTATGAGAACAACACAACATTATGAGACCAAAACAACATTATGGGAGCAACACAACATTATGGGAGCAACACAACATTATGAGAACAACACACCATTATGAGAGCAACACAACATTATGGGAGCAACACAACATTATGGGAGCAACACAACATTATGGGAGCAACACAACATTATGGGAGCAACACAACATTATGAGAACAACACAACATTATGGGAGCAACACAACATTATGGGAGCAACACAACATTATGAGAACAACACAACATTATGGGAGCAACACAACATTATGGGAGCAACACAACATTATGAGAACAACACAACATTATGTGAACAACACAACATTATGGCAGCAACACAACATTATGAGAACAACACAACATTATGTGAACAACACAACATTATGGCAGCAACACAACATTATGGCAGCAACACAACATTATGGGAGCAATTTAACATTATGGGAGCAACACAACATTATGGGAGCAACACAACATTATGGCAGCAACACAACATTATGGCAGCAACACAACATTATGGGAGCAACACAACATTATGGGAGCAACACAACATTATGGGAGCAACACAACATTATGGGAGCAACACAACATTATGGGAGCAACACAACATTATGGCAGCAACACAACATTATGGGAGCAACACAACATTATGGGAGCAACACAACATTATGGGAGCAACACAACATTATGGGAGCAACACAACATTATGGCAGCAACACAACATTATGGCAGCAACACAACATTATGGGAGCAACACAACATTATGGGAGCAACACAACATTATGGGAGCAACACAACATTATGGCAGCAACACAACATTATGGGAGCAACACAACATTATGGGAACAACACAACATTATGGGAACAACACAACATTATGGCAGCAACACAACATTATGGGAACAACACAACATTATGGGAGCAACATAACATTATGAGAACAACACAACATTATGGGAGCAACATAACATTATGAGAACAACACAACATTATGGGAACAACACAACATTATGGCAGCAACACAACATTATGGGAGCAACATAACATTATGAGAACAACACAACATTATGGGAGCAACATAACATTATGAGAACAACACAACATTATGGGAACAACACAACATTATGGCAGCAACACAACATTATGGCAGCAACACAAATTTATGGGAGCAACACAACATTATGGGAGCAACACAACATTATGGGAGCAACATAACATTATGAGAACAACAAAACATTATGGGAACAACACAACATTATGGGAGCATCACAACATTACGGCAGCAACACAACATTATGGGAGCAACACAACATTATGGGAGCAAAACAACATTATGGGAGCAACACATTATGGGAGCAACACAACATTATGGGAGCAACACAACATTATGGGAACAACACAACATTATGGGAGCAACACAACATTATGGGAGCAACACAACATTATGGGAGCAACACAATATTATGGGAACAAAACAACATTATGAGACCAACACAACATTATAAGACCAACACAACATTATGGGAGCAACACAACATTATGGGAGCAACACAACATTATGGGAGCAACACAACATTATGGGAGCAACACAACATTATGGGAGCAACACAACATTATGAGAACAACACAACATTATGGGAGCAACACAACATTATGGGAGCAACACAACATTATGAGAAAAACACAACATTATGGGAGCAACACAACATTATGGGAGCAACACAACATTATGGGAACAACACAACATTATGAGACCAACACAACATTATAAGACCAACACAACATTATGGGAGCAACACAACATTATGGGAGCAACACAACATTATGGGAGCAACACAACATTATGGGAGCAACACAACATTATGGGAGCAACACAACATTATGGGAGCAACGCAACATTATGAGAACAACACAACAATATGGGAGCAACACAACATTATGGGAGCAACACAACATTATGGGAGCATCACAACATTATGGGAGCAACACAACATTATGAGACCAACAAAACATTATGGGAAGAACACAACATTATGAGACCAACACAACATTATGGGAGCAACACAACATTATGGGAGCAACACAACATTATGAGACCAAAACAACATTATGGGAGCAACACAACATTATGGGAGCAACACAACATTATGGAAGAAACACAACATTATGGGAGCAACATAACATTATGGTAGCAACACAACATTATGAGACTAACACAACATTATGGGAGCAACACAACATTATGAGACCAAAACAACATTATGGGAGCAACACAACATTATGGGAGCAACACAACATTATGAGAACAACACAACATTATGGGAGCAACACAACATTATGAGACCAACACAACATTATTGGAGTAACACAACATTATGAGAACAACACAATATTATAGGAGCAACACAACATTATGTGACCAACACAACATTATGAGAACAACACAACATTATGAGAACAACACACCATTATGAGAGCAACACAACATTATGGAGCAACACAACATTATGGGAGCAATACAACATTGTGGGGTCAATACAACATTCTGGGAGTAATACAACATTGTAGGAGTAATACAACATTGTGGGAATAATACAACATTGTAGGAGTAATACAACATTGTGGGAATAATACAACATTGTAGGAGTAATACAACATTGTGGGAGTAATACAACATTGTAGGAGTAAAACAACATTGTGGGAATAATACAACATTGTAGGAGTAATACAACATTGTGGGAATAATACAACATTGTAGGAGTAATACAACATTGTGGGAATAATACAACATTGTGTGATGAATACAACATTGTGGGAGTAATACAACATTGTGGGAGTAATACAACATTGTGGGAGCAATACAACATTGTGGAAGTAATACAACATTTTGGGAGTAATACATCATCGTGGGAGCAATACAACATTGTGGGAACAATACAGCATTGTGGGAGGAATACAACATTGCGGGAGCAATATAACATTGTGGAAGTAATAAAACATTATTGGAGCAATACAACAGTGAGAGAGAAATGCAACATTGCGAGAGCAATACAACATTGTGGGAGCAATATAACATTGTGGGAGCAATACAACATTGTGTGAGTAATATAACATTGTGGGAGCAATACAACATTGTGGGAGCAATACAACATTGTGCGTGTAATATAACATTGTGGGAGCAATACAGAATTGTGAGAATAATATAACATTGTTGGAGCAATACAACATTGTGAGAGTAATACAAAATTGTGGGAGCAATACAACATTGTGGGAGCAATACAACATCGTGGGAGTAATACAGCATAGTCTGAGAATACAGCATTGTTCGTGTAACACAACATTGTGGGAGCAATACAACATTGTGGGAACAATACACAATTTTTGGAGCAATACAACATTGTTGGAGCAATACAACATTGTGGGAGCAATACAGCATTGTGGGAGCAATACAACATTGTACGAACAACACAACATTGTGGGAGTAATACAGCATTGTGTGAGCAATACAACATTGTGGGAGCAATACAACATTGTGGGAGTAATACAACGTAGTGGGGGCAATACAACATTGTGGGAGCAATACAACATTGTGGGAGCAATACAACATTGTGTGAGCAATACAACATTGTGGGAGCAATACAACATCACGGGAGTAATACAACATTGTGTGAGTAATACAACATTTTGGGAGCAACACAACATTGGGGGAGTAATACAACAGCGTGGGAGCAACACAACATTGTGGGAGCAATACAACATTGTGAGAGCAATACAGCATTGTGGGAGTAATAGAACATTGTGGGAGCAATACAACATTGTGATAGTAATACAACATTGTGGCAGTAATAGAACATTGTGGGAGGAATACAACATAGTGGGAGCAATACAACATTATGGGAGCAATACAACATTATGGGAGCAATACAACATTGTGTGAGAATACAACATTATGGGAGCAATACAACATTATGGGAGCAATACAACATTATGGGAGCATCACAACATTATGGGAGAAACACAACATTATGAGACCAAAACAACATTATGGGAGCAACACAACATTATGGGAGCAACACAACATTATGGGAGCAACACAACATTATGGGAGCAACACAACATTATGAGACCAAAACAATATTATGGGAGCAACACAACATTATGGGAGCAACACAACATTATGGAAGAAACACAACATTATGGGAGCAACACAACATTATGGGAGCAACACAACATTATGAGACCAACACAACATTATGGGAGCAACACAACATTATGGGAGCAACACAACATTATGAGACCAACACAACATTATGGGAGTAACACAACATTATGAGAACAACACAACATTATGGCAGCAACACAACATTATGTGAGCAACACAACATTATGAGAACAACACAACATTATGAGAACAACACAAGATTATGAGAGCAACACAACATTATGGGAGCAACACAACATTATGGAGCAATACAACATTGTGGGATCAATACAACATTCTGGGAGTAATACAACATTGTAGGAGTAATACAACATTGTGGGAATAATACAACATTGTAGGAGTGATACAACATTGTGGGAATAATGCAACATTGTAGGAGTAATACAACATTGTGGGAGTAATACAACATTGTAGGAGTAAAACAACATTGTGGGAATAATACAACATTGTAGGAGTAATACAACATTGTGGGAATAATACAACATTGTAGGAGTAATACAACATTGTGGGAATAATACAACATTGTGTGATGAATACAACATTGTGGGAGTAATACAACATTGTGGGAGTAATACAACATTGTGGGAGCAATACAACATTGTGGAAGTAATACAACATTTTGGGAGTAATACATCATCCTGGGAGCAATACAACTTTGTGGGAACAATACAGCATTGTGGGAGGAATACAACATTGTGGGAGCAATATAACATTGTGGAAGTAATAAAACATTATTGGAGCAATACAACAGTGAGAGGGAAATGCAACATTGCGAGAGCAATACAACATTGTGGGAGCAATATAACATTGTGGGAGCAATACAACATTGTGTGAGTAATATAACATTGTGGGAGCAATACAACATTGTGGGAGCAATACAACATTGTGCGAGTAATATAACATTGTGGGAGCAATACAGAACTGTGAGAATAATACAACATTGTGGGAGCAATACAACATCGTGGGAGTAATACAGCATAGTCTGAGCAATACAGCATTGTTCGAGTAACACAACATTGTGGGAGCAATACAACATTGTGGGAACAATACACAATTTTTGGAGCAATACAACATTGTTGGAGCAATACAACATTGTGGGAGCAATACAGCATTGTGGGAGCAATACAACATTGTTCGAACAACACAACATTGTGGGAGTAATACAGCATTGTGTGAGCAATACAACATTGTGGGAGCAATACAACATTGTGGGAGTAATACAACGTAGTGGGGGCAATACAACATTGTGGGAGCAATACAACATTGTGGGAGCAATACAACATTGTGTGAGCAATACAGCATTGTGGGAGCAATACAACATCGTGGGAGTAATACAAAATTGTGGGAGTAATACAACATTTTGGGAGCAACACAACACTGGGGGAGTAATACAACAGTGTGGGAGCAACACAACATTGTGGGAGCAATACAACATTGTGAGAGCAATACAGCATTGTGGGAGTAATAGAACATTGTGGGAGCAATACAACATTGTGATAGTAATACAACATTGTGGCAGTAATAGAACATTGTGGGAGGAATACAACATAGTGGGAGCAATACAACATTGTGTGAGTAATACAACATTATGGGAGCAATACAACATTGTGGGAGCAATACAACATTGTGTGAGAATACAACATTATGGGAGCAATACAACATTATTGGGAGCAATACAACATTGTGGGAGCAATACAACATTATGGGGAGCAATACAGCATTGTTGGGATAATACAACATTTTGGGAGCAATACAACATTATGGGGAGCAATAAAACATTATGGGAGCAATACACCATTATGGGAGCAATACTGCATTTTTGGTGTAATACAACATTTAGGGAGCAATACAACATTATGCGGAGGAGTACAACATTATGAGGAGCAATACAGCATTGTTGGGGTAATACAACATTTTAGGAGCAATACAACATTGTGGGGGTACTACAACATTGTGGGAGCAATACAACATTGTGGGAGCAACATAACATTGTGGGAGTAATACAACATTGTGGGAGTAATACAACATTGTGGGAGCAATACAACATTGTGGGAGCAATACAACATTATGGTGAGCAATACAACATTGTGGGAGCAATATAACATTGTGGGAGTAATACAACATTGCCGGAGCAATACAACATTGTAGGTGTACTACAGCATTGTGGGAGTAATACAACATTATGGGAGTAATACAACATTGTGGAAGTAATACAACATTTTGGGAGTAATACATCATCGTGGGAGCTATACAACAGTGTGAGAACAATACAGCGTTGTAGGAGTAATAGAACATTGTGAGAGTAATACACCATTGTGGGAGCAATACAACATTGTGGGTGTAATAAAACATTGTGGTAGCAATACAACATTGTGGGAGCAATACAACATTGTGGAATTAATACAACATTGTAGGAACAACACAACATTGTGGGAGTAATACAGCATTGTGTGAGCAATACAACATTGTGGGAGCAATACAACATTGTGGGAGTAATACAACGTAGTGGGGGCAATACAACATTGTGGGAGCAATACAACATTGTGGGAGCAATACAACATTGTGTGAGGAATACAGCATTGTGGGAGCAATACAACATCGTGGTAGTAATACAACATTGTGAGAGTAATATAACATTTTGGGAGCAACACAACATTGGGGGAGTAATACAACAGTGTGGGAGCAACACAACATTGTGGGAGCAATACAACATTGTGTGAGCAATACAGCATTGTGGGAGTAATAGAACATTGTGGGAGCAATACAACATTGTGATAGTAATACAACATTGTGGCAGTAATAGAACATTGTGGGAGGAATACAAAATAGTGGGAGCAATACAACATTGTGTGATTAATACAACATTATGTGAGCAATACAACATTGTGGGAGCAATACAACATTGTGTGATTAATACAACATTATGGGAGCAATATAACATTGTGGGAGCAATACAACATTGTGGGATCAATACAACATTGTGTGATTAATACAACATTATGGGAGCAATACAACATTGTGGGAGCAATACAACATTGTGTGAGAATACAACATTATGGGAGCAATACAACATTATGGGAGCAATACAACATTATGGGAGCATCACAACATTATGGGAGCAACACAACATTATGAGACCAAAACAACATTATGGGAGCAACACAACATTATGGGAACAACACAACATTATGGGAGCAACCCAACATTATGGGAGCAACACAACATTATGAGACCAAAACAACATTATGGGAGGAACACAACATTATGGGAGCAACACAACATTATGGAAGAATCACAACATTATGAGAGGAACACAACATTATGGGAGCAACACAACATTATGAGACCAACACAACATTATGGGAGCAATACAACATTATGGGAGCAACACAACATTATGAGACCAACACAACATTATGGGAGTAACACAACATTATGAGAACAACACAACATTATAGGAGCAACACAACATTATGTGAGCAACACAACATTATGAGAACAACACAACATTATGAGAGCAACACAACATTATGGGAGCAACACAACATTATGGAGCAATACAACATTGTGGGATCAATACAACATTCTGGGAGTAATACAACATTGTAGGAGTAATACAACATTGTGGGAATAATACAACATTGTAGGAGTGATACAACATTGTGGGAATAATACAACATTGTAGGAGTAATACAACATTGTGGGAGTAATACAACATTGTAGGAGTAAAACAACATTGTGGGAATAATACAACATTGTAGGAGTAATACAACATTGTGGGAATAATACAACATTGTAGGAGTAATACAACATTGTGGGAATAATACAACATTGTGTGATGAATACAACATTGTGGGAGTAATACAACAATGTGGGAGTAATACAACATTGTGGGAGCAATACAACATTGTGGAAGTAATACAACATTTTGGGAGTAATACATCATCCTGGGAGCAATACAACATTGTGGGAGCAATACTGCATTGTGGGAGGAATACAACATTGTGGGAGCAATATAACATTGTGGAAGTAATAAAACATTATTGGAGCAATACAACAGTGAGAGAGAAATGCAACATTGCGAGAGCAATACAACATTGTGGGAGCAATATAACATTGTGGGAGCAATACAACATTGTGTGAGTAATATAACATTGTGGGAGCAATACAACATTGTGGGAGCAATACAACATTGTGCGAGTAATATAACATTGTGGGAGCAATACAGAACTGTGAGAATAATACAACATTGTATGAGCTATACAACATCGTGGGAGTAATACAGCATAGTCTGAGCAATACAGCATTGTTCGAGTAACACAACATTGTGGGAGCAATACAACATTGTGGGAACAATACACATTTTTTGGAGCAATACAACATTGTGGGAGCAATACAGCATTGTGGGAGCAATACAACATTGTACGAACAACACAACATTGTGGGAGTAATACAACATTGTGTGAGCAATACAACATTGTGGGAGCAATACAACATTGTGGGAGTAATACAACGTAGTGGGGGCAATACAACATTGTGGGAGCAATACAACATTGTGGGAGCAATACAACATTGTGTAAGGAATACAGCATTGTGGGAGCAATACAACATCGTGGGAGTAATACAACATTGTGGGAGTAATACAACATTTTGGGAGCAACACAACATTGGGGGAGTAATACAACAGTGTGGGAGCAACACAACATTGTGGGAGCAATACAACATTGTGTGAGCAATACAGCATTGTGGGAGTAATAGAACATTGTGGGAGCAATACAACATTGTGATAGTAATACAACATTGTGGCAGTAATAGAACATTGTGGGAGGAATACAACATAGTGGGAGCAATACAACATTGTGTGATTAATACAACATTATGTGAGCAATACAACATTGTGGGAGAAATACAACATTGTGTGAGAATACAACATTATGGGAGCAATACAACATTATTGGGAGCAATACAACATTGTGGGAGCAATACAACATTATGGGGAGCAATACAGCATTGTTGGGATAATACAACATTTAGGGAGCAATACAACATTATGCGGAGGAATACAACATTATGAGGAGCAATACAGCATTGTTGGGGTAATACAACATTTTGGGAGCAATACAACATTGTGGGGGCAATACAACATTGTGGGAGCAATACAACATTATGGGAGCAACACAACATTATGGAGCAATACAACATTGTGGGATCAATACAACATTCTGGGAGTAATACAACATTGTAGGAGTAATACAACATTGTGGGAATAATACAACATTGTAGGAGTGATACAACATTGTGGGAATAATACAACATTGTAGGAGTAATACAACATTGTGGGAGTAATACAACATTGTAGGAGTAAAACAACATTGTGGGAATAATACAACATTGTAGGAGTAATACAACATTGTGGGAATAATACAACATTGTAGGAGTAATACAACATTGTGGGAATAATACAACATTGTGTGATGAATACAACATTGTGGGAGTAATACAACAATGTGGGAGTAATACAACATTGTGGGAGCAATACAACATTGTGGAAGTAATACAACATTTTGGGAGTAATACATCATCCTGGGAGCAATACAACATTGTGGGAGCAATACTGCATTGTGGGAGGAATACAACATTGTGGGAGCAATATAACATTGTGGAAGTAATAAAACATTATTGGAGCAATACAACAGTGAGAGAGAAATGCAACATTGCGAGAGCAATACAACATTGTGGGAGCAATATAACATTGTGGGAGCAATACAACATTGTGTGAGTAATATAACATTGTGGGAGCAATACAACATTGTGGGAGCAATACAACATTGTGCGAGTAATATAACATTGTGGGAGCAATACAGAACTGTGAGAATAATACAACATTGTATGAGCTATACAACATCCTGGGAGTAATACAGCATAGTCTGAGCAATACAGCATTGTTCGAGTAACACAACATTGTGGGAGCAATACAACATTGTGGGAACAATACACATTTTTTGGAGCAATACAACATTGTGGGAGCAATACAGCATTGTGGGAGCAATACAACATTGTACGAACAACACAACATTGTGGGAGTAATACAACATTGTGTGAGCAATACAACATTGTGGGAGCAATACAACATTGTGGGAGTAATACAACGTAGTGGGGGCAATACAACATTGTGGGAGCAATACAACATTGTGGGAGCAATACAACATTGTGTAAGGAATACAGCATTGTGGGAGCAATACAACATCGTGGGAGTAATACAACATTGTGGGAGTAATACAACATTTTGGGAGCAACACAACATTGGGGGAGTAATACAACAGTGTGGGAGCAACACAACATTGTGGGAGCAATACAACATTGTGTGAGCAATACAGCATTGTGGGAGTAATAGAACATTGTGGGAGCAATACAACATTGTGATAGTAATACAACATTGTGGCAGTAATAGAACATTGTGGGAGGAATACAACATAGTGGGAGCAATACAACATTGTGTGATTAATACAACATTATGTGAGCAATACAACATTGTGGGAGAAATACAACATTGTGTGAGAATACAACATTATGGGAGCAATACAACATGATTGGGAGCAATACAACATTGTGGGAGCAATACAACATTATGGGGAGCAATACAGCATTGTTGGGATAATACAACATTTAGGGAGCAGTACAACATTATGCGGAGGAATACAACATTATGAGGAGCAATACAGCATTGTTGGGGTAATACAACATTTTGGGAGCAATACAACATTGTGGGGCAATACAACATTGTGGGAGCAATACAACATTGTGGGAGCAACATAACATTGTGGGAGTAATACAACATTGTGGGAGTAATACTACATTGTGGGAGCAATACAACATAATGGGAGCAATACAACATTATGGTGAGCAATACAACATTGTGGGAGCAATACAACATTGTGCGAGTAATACAACATTGTCGGAGCAATACAACATTGTAGGAGTACTACAGCATTGTGGGAGTAATACAACATTATGGGAGTAATACAACATTGGGGAAGTAATACAACATTTTGGGAGTAATACATCATGGTGGTAGCAATACAACATTGTGTGAACAATACAGCAGTGTGGGAGGAATACAACATTGTGGGAGCAATATAACATTGTGGAAGTAATAAAACATTATTGGAGCAATACAACAGTGAGACAGCAATGCAGTATTGCGAGAGCAATACAACATTGTGGGAGCAATACAACATTGTGTGAGTAATACAACATTGTGGGAACAATACAGCCTTGTGCGAGTAATACATCATTATGGGAGTAATACAACATTGTGGGAGAAATATAACATTGTGGGAGTAATACAACATTGCGAGAGTAATACAACATTGTGGGAGCAATACAACAATTTGGGAGCAATACATTATTGTGAGAGTAATACAACATTGTGAGAATAATACAGCATTGTGGGAGGAATACAACATTGTGGGAGCAATATAACATTGTGGAAGTAATAAAACATTATTGGAGCAATGCAACAGTGAGAGAGCAATACACCATTGTGGGAGTAATACAACATTGTGGGAGCAATAAAATATTGTGGGAGTAATACAACATTGTGGGAGAAATACAACATTGTGGGAGTAATACAACATTGTGGGAGCAATACAACAATTTGGGAGCAATACATTATTGTGAGAGTAATACAACATTGTGAGAATAATACAGCATTGTGGGAGCAATACAACAATGTTGGAGTAATACAACATAGTCTGAGCAATACAGCATTGTTCGAGTAACACAACATTGTGGGAGCAATACAACATTGTGGGAACAATACACAATTTTTGGAGCAATACAACATTGTTGGAGCAATACAACATTGTGGGAGCAATACAGCATTGTGGGAGCAATACAACATAGTGGGAGCAATACAACATTGTGAGAGCAATACAACATTGTGGGAACAATACAACATTGTGGGAGCAATACAACATTGAGGGAGCAATACAACATTGTGGGAGCAATACAACATTGTGAGAGCAATACAGCATTGTGTGAGTAATAGAACATTATGCGGAGCAATACAACATTGTGGGAGCAATACAGCATTGTTGGAGTAATACAACATTTGGGAGCAATACAACATTATGCGGAGCAATACAACATTATGGGGAGCAATACAGCATTGTTGGAGTAATACAACATTTTGGGTGCAATACAACATTGTGGGAGTAATACAACAATGTGGGAGCAATACAACATTATGGGAGCAATACAATATTGTGGGAGCAATACAACATTGTGGGAGCAATACAACATTGTGGGAGCAATACAACAATTTGGGAGCAATACATTATTGTGAGAGTAATACAACATTGTGAAAATAATACAGCATTGTGGGAGGAATACAACATTGTGGGAGCAATATAACATTGTGGAAGTAATAAAACATTATTGGAGCAATACAACAGTGAGAGAGCAATACACCATTGTGGGAGCAATACAACATTGTGGGAGTAATACAACATTGTCGGAGTAATACAACATTGTGATAGAAATACAACATTGAGAGAGCAATACAACATTGTGGGAGCAATACAACATTGTGGGAGTAATACAACATTGTGGGAGTAATACAACATTGTGGGAGCAATACAACATTGTGGGAGTAATACAACATTGTGGGAGCAATACAACATTGTGGGAGTAATACAACATTGTGGGAGCAATACAACAATTTGGGAGCAATACATTATTGTGAGAGTAATACAACATTGTGAGAATAATACAGCATTGTTGGAGTAATACAACATAGTCTGAGCAATACAGCATTGTTCGAGTAACACAACATTGTGGGAGCAATACAACATTGTGGGAACAATACACAATTTTTGGAGCAATACAACATTGTTGGAGCAATACAACACTGTGGGAGCAATACAGCATTGTGGGAGCAGTACAACATAGTGGGAGCAATACAACATTGTGAGAGCAATACAACATTGTGGGAACAATACAACATTGTGGGAGCAATACAACATTGTGGGACCAATACAACATTGTGGGAGCAATACAGCATTGTGGGAGCAATACAACTTAGTGGGAGCAATACAACATTGTGGGAGCAATACAGCATTGTGGGAGCAATACAACATAGTGGGAGTAATACAACATTGAGGGAGCAATACAACATTGTGGGAGTAATACAACATTGAGGAGCAATACAACATTGTGGGAGCAATACAACATTGTGAGAGCAATACAGCATTGTGTGAGTAATAGAACATTATGCGGAGCAATACATCATTATGGGAGCAATACAGCATTGTTGGAGTAATACAACATTTTGGGAGCAATACAACATTATGCGGAGCAATACAACATTATGGGGAGCAATACAGCATTGTTGGAGTAATACAACATTTTGGGTGCAATACAACATTGTGGGAGTAATACAACAATGTGGGAGCAATACAACATTATAGGAGCAATACAACATTGTGGGAGCAATACAACATTGTGGGAGCAATACAACATTATGGGAGCAATACAACATTTTGGGTACAATGCAACATTGTGGGAGCATTACAACATTGTGGGAGCAATACAACAATGTGGGAGCAATACAACATTTTGGGAGCAATACAACATTATGGAGCAATACAACATTGTGGGAGCAATACAACATTGTGGGAGCAATACAACATTATAGGAGCAATACAACATTATGGGAGCAATACAACATTGTGGGAGCAATACAACATTGTAGGAGCAATACAACATTATGGGAGCAATACAACATTGTGGGAGCAATACAACATTGTGGGAAAAATACAAAATTATGGGAGCAATACAACATTTTGGGTGCAATGCAACATTATGGGAGTATTACAACATTATAGGAGCAATACATCGCTGTGTTAACAGTACAAAATTGTTGGAGAAATACAACACTGTGGGAACAATACAACATTGTGGAGTAATACAACATTGTGGGATCAGTACAACATTGTGGAAGTAATACAACATTGTGGGAATAATACAACATTGTGTGAGTAATAGAACATTATGCGGAGCAATACAACATTGTGGGAGCAATACAGCATTGTTGGAGTAATACAACATTTGGGAGCAATACAACATTATGCGGAGCAATACAACATTATGGGGAGCAATACAGCATTGTTGGAGTAATACAACATTTTGGGTGCAATACAACATTGTGGGAGTAGTACAACAATGTGGGAGCAATACAACATTATGGGAGCAATACAATATTGTGGGAGCAATACAACATTGTGGGAGCAATACAACATTGTGGGAGCAATACAACAATTTGGGAGCAATACATTATTGTGAGAGTAATACAACATTGTGAAAATAATACAGCATTGTGGGAGGAATACAACATTGTGGGAGTAATATAACATTGTGGAAGTAATAAAACATTATTGGAGCAATACAACAGTGAGAGAGCAATACACCATTGTGGGAGCAATACAACATTGTGGGAGTAATACAACATTGTCGGAGTAATACAACATTGTGATAGAAATACAACATTGAGAGAGCAATACAACATTGTGGGAGCAATACAACATTGTGGGAGTAATACAACATTGTGGGAGTAATACAACATTGTGGGAGCAATACAACATTGTGGGAGTAATACAACATTGTGGGAGCAATACAACATTGTGAGAGTAATACAACATTGTGGGAGCAATACAACAATTTGGGAGCAATACATTATTGTGAGAGTAATACAACATTGTGAGAATAATACAGCATTGTTGGAGTTATACAACATAGTCTGAGCAATACAGCATTGTTCGAGTAACACAACATTGTGGGAGCAATACAACATTGTGGGAACAATACACAATTTTTGGAGCAATACAACATTGTTGGAGCAATACAACACTGTGGGAGCAATACAGCATTGTGGTAGCAATACAACATAGTGGGAGCAATACAACATTGTGAGAGCAATACAACATTGTGGGAACAATACAACATTGTGGGAGCAATACAACATTGTGGGACCAATACAACATTGTGGGAGCAATACAGCATTGTGGGAGCAATACAACTTAGTGGGAGCAATACAACATTGTGGAAGCAATACAGCATTGTGGGAGCAATACAACATAGTGGGAGTAATACAACATTGAGGGAGCAATACAACATTGTGGGAGTAATACAACATTGAGGGAGCAATACAACATTGTGGGAGCAATACAACATTGTGAGAGCAATACAGCATTGTGTGAGTAATAGAACATTATGCGGAGCAATACATCATTATGGGAGCAATACAGCATTGTTGGAGTAATACAACATTTTGGGAGCAATACAACATTATGCGGAGCAATACAACATTATGGGGAGCAATACAGCATTGTTGGAGTAATACAACATTTTGGGTGCAATACAACATTGTGGGAGTAATACAACAATGTGGGAGCAATACAACATTATAGGAGCAATACAACATTGTGGGAGCAATACAACATTGTGGGAGCAATACAACATTATGGGAGCAATACAACATTTTGTGTACAATGCAACATTGTGGGAGCATTACAACATTGTGGGAGCAATACAACAATGTGGGAGCAATACAACATTTTGGGAGCAATACAACATTATGGGAGCAATACAACATTGTGGGAGCAATACAACATTGTGGGAGCAATACAACATTATAGGAACAATACAACATTATGGGAGCAATACAACATTGTGGGAGCAATACAACATTGTAGGAGCAATACAACATTATGGGAGCAATACAACATTGTGGGAACAATACAACATTGTGGGAGAAATACAAAATTATGGGAGCAATACAACATTTTGGGTGCAATGCAACATTATGGGAGTATTACAACATTATAGGAGCAATACATCGCTGTGTTAACAGTACAAAATTGTTGGAGAAATACAACACTGTGGGAACAATACAACATTGTGGAGTAATACAACATTGTGGGATCAGTACAACATTGTGGAAGTAATACAACATTGTGGGAATAATACAACATTGTGGGAGTAATACAACATTGTGGGAGCAATATAGCATTGTGGGATAATAAAACATTGTGTGAGAAATGCAACAGTGAGCGAGCAATGCAACATTGTGGTAGCAATACAACATTGTAGGAGCAATACAACATTGTGTGAGCAATACAACATTGTGGGAGCAATACACCATTGTGGGAGCAATACAACATTGTGGGAGTAATACAACATTGTCGGAGTAATACAACATTGTGATAGAAATACAACATTGAGCGAGCAATACAACATTGTGGGAGCAATACAACATTGTGGGAGTAATACAACATTGTGGGAACAATACAGCCTTGTGCGAGTAATACATCATTGTGGGAGCAATACAACATTGTGGGAACAATACACAATTTTTGGAGCAATACAACATTGTTGGAGCAATACAACATTGTGGGAGCAATACAGCATTGTGGGAGCAATACAACATAGTGGGAGCAATACAACATTGTGAGAGCAATACAACATTGTGGGAACAATACAACATTGTGGGAGCAATACAACATTGTGGGACCAATACAACATTGTGGGAGCAATACAGCATTGTGGGAGCAATACAACTTAGTGGGAGCGATACAACATTGTGGGAGCAATACAGCATTGTGGGAGCAATACATCATAGTGGGAGTAATACAACATTGAGGGAGCAATACAACATTGTGGAGTAATACAACATTGAGGGAGCAATACAACATTGTGGGAGCAATACAACCTTGTGAGAGCAATACAGCATTGTGTGAGTAATAGAACATTATGCGGAGCAATACAACATTGTGGGAGCAATACAGCATTGTTGGAGTAATACAACATTTTGGGAGCAATACAACATTATGCGGAGCAATACAACATTATGGGGAGCAATACAGCATTGTTGGAGTAATACAACATTTTGGGTTCAATACAACATTGTGGGAGTAATACAACAATGTGGGAGCAATACAACATTATGGGAGCAATACAATATTGTGGGAGCAATACAACATTGTGGGAGCAATACAACATTGTGGGAGCAATACAACAATTTGGGAGCAATACATTATTGTGAGAGTAATATAACATTGTGAAAATAATACAGCATTGTGGGAGGAATACAACATTGTGGGAGCAATATAACATTGTGGAAGTAATAAAACATTATTGGAGCAATACAACAGTGAGAGAGCAATACACCATTGTGGGAGCAATACAACATTGTGGGAGTAATACAACATTGTCGGAGTAATACAACATTGTGATAGAAATACAACATTGAGAGAGCAATACAACATTGTGGGAGCAATACAACATTGTGGGAGTAATACAACATTGTGGGAGTAATACAACATTGTGGGAGTAATACAACATTGTGGGAGTAATACAACATTGTGTGAGCAATACAACATTGTGGGAGTAATACAACATTGTGGGAGCAATACAACAATTTGGGAGCAATACATTATTGTGAGAGTAATACAACATTGTGAGAATAATACAGCATTGTAGGAGTAATACAACATAGTCTGAGCAATACAGCATTGTTCGAGTAACACAACATTGTGGGAGCAATACAACATTGTGGGAACAATACGCAATTTTTGGAGCAATACAACATTGTTGGAGCAATACAACACTGTGGGAGCAATACAGCATTGTGGGAGCAATACAACATAGTGGGAGCAATACAACATTGTGAGAGCAATACAACATTGTGGGAACAATACAACATTGTGGGAGCAATACAACATTGTGGGACCAATACAACATTGTGGGAGCAATACAGCATTGTGGGAGCAATACAACTTAGTGGGAGCAATACAACATTGTGGGAGCAATACAGCATGGTGGGAGCAATACAACATAGTGGGAGTAATACAACATTGAGGGAGCAATACAACATTGTGGGAGTAATACAACATTGAGGGAGCAATACAACATTGTGGGAGCAATACAACATTGTGAGAGCAATACAGCATTGTGTGAGTAATAGAACATTATGCGGAGCAATACATCATTATGGGAGCAATACAGCATTGTTGGAGTAATACAACATTTTGGGAGCAATACAACATTATGCGGAGCAATACAACATTATGGGAGCAATACAGCATTGTTGGAGTAATACAACATTTTGGGTGCAATACAACATTGTGGGAGTAATACAACAATGTGGGAGCAATACAACATTATAGGAGCAATACAACATTGTGGGAGCAATACAACATTGTGGGAGCAATACAACATTATGGGAGCAATACAACAATTTGGGTACAATGCAACATTGTGGGAGCATTACATTTTTGTGGGAGCAATACAACAATGTGGGAGCAATACAACATTTTGGGAGCAATACAACATTGTGGGAGCAATACAACATTGTGGGAGCAATACAACATTATAGGAGCAATACAACATTATGGGAGATATACAACATTGTTGTTAGCAATACAACATTGTAGGAGCAATACAACATTATGGGAGCAATACAACATTGTGGGAGCAATACAACATTGTGGGAGAAATACAAAATTATGGGAGCAATACAACATTTTGGGTGCAATGCAACATTATGGGAGTATTACACCATTATAGGAGCAATACATCGCTGTGTTAACAGTACAAAATTGTTGGAGAAATACAACACTGTGGGAACAATACAACATTGTGGAGTAATACAACATTGTGGGATCAGTACAACATTGTGGAAGTAATACAACATTGTGGGAATAATACAACATTGTGGGAGTAATACAACATTGTGGGAGCAATATAGCATTGTGGGAATAATAAAACATTGTGTGAGAATGCAACAGTGAGCGAGCAATGCAACATTGTGGTAGCAATACAACATTGTAGGAGCAATACAACATTGTGTGAGCAATACAACATTGTGGGAGCAATACACTATTGTGGGAGCAATACAACATTGTGGGAGTAATACATCATTGTCGGAGTAATACAACATTGTGATAGAAATACAACATTGAGCGAGCAATACAACATTGTGGGAGCAATACAACATTGTGGGAGTAATACAACATTGTGGGAACAATACAGCCTTGTGCGAGTAATACATCATTATGGGAGTAATACAACATTGTGAGAGCAATATAACATTGTGGGAGTAATACAACATTGCGAGAGTAATACAACATTGTGGGAGCAATACAACAATTTGGGAGCAATAATTATTGTGAGAGTAATACAACATTGTGAGAATAATACAGCATTGTGGGAGGAATACAACATTGTGGGAGCAATATAACATTGTGGAAGCAATAAAACATTATTGGAGCAATACAACAGTGAGAGAGCAATACACCATTGTGGGAGTAATACAACATTGTGGGAGCAATACAATATTGTGGGAGTAATATAACATTGTGGGAGCAATACAACATTGTGGGAGTAATACAACATTGTGGGAGCAATACAACATTGTGGGAGTAATACAACGTAGTGGGGGCAATACAACATTGTGGGAGCAATACAACATTGTGGGAGCAATACAACATTGTGTGAGGAATACAACATTGTGGGAGCAATACAACATCGTGGGAGTAATACAACATTGTGGGAGTAATACAATATTTTGGGAGCAACACAACATTGGGGGAGTAATACAACAGTGTTGGAGCAACACAACATTGTGGGAGCAATACAACATTGTGTGAGCAATACAGCATTGTGGGAGTAATAGAACATTGTGGGAGCAATACAACATTGTGATAGTAATACAACATTGTGGCAGTAATAGAACATTGTGGGAGGAATACAACATAGTGGGAGCAATACAACATTGTGTGATTAATACAACATTATGTGAGCAATACAACATTGTGGGAGCAATACAACATTGTGTGATTAATACAACATTATGGGAGCAATATAACATTGTGGGAGCAATACAACATTGTGGGAGCAATACAACATTGTGTGATTAATACAACATTATGGGAGCAATACAACATTGTGGGAGAAATACAACATTTTGGGAGCAACACAACATTGGGGAGTAATACAACAGTGTGGGAGCAACACAACATTGTGGGAGCAATACAACATTGTGTGAGCAATACAGCATTGTGGGAGCAATACAACATTGTGGGAGCAATACAACATTATGGTGAGCAATACAACATTGTGGGAGCAATACAACATTGTGCGAGTAATACAACATTGTCGGAGCAATACAACATTGTAGGAGTACTACAGCATTGTGGGAGTAATACAACATTATGGGAGTAATACAACATTGTGGAAGTAATACAACATTTTGGGAGTAATACATCATGGTGGGAGCAATACAACATTGTGTGAACAATACAGCAGTGTGGGAGGAATACAACATTGTGGGAGCAATATAACATTGTGGAAGTAATAAAACATTATTGGAGCAATACAACAGTGAGACAGCAATGCAGTATTGCGAGAGCAATACAACATTGTGGGAGCAATACAACATTGTGTGAGTAATACAACATTGTGGGAACAATACAGCCTTGTGCGAGTAATACATCATTATGGGAGTAATACAACATTGTGGGAGCAATATAACATTGTGGGAGTAATACAACATTGCGAGAGTAATACAACATTGTGGGAGCAATACAACAATTTGGGAGCAATACATTATTGTGAGAGTAATACAACATTGTGAGAATAATACAGCATTGTGGGAGGAATACAACATTGTGGGAGCAATATAACATTGTGGAAGTAATAAACATTATTGGAGCAATGCAACAGTGAGAGAGCAATACACATTGCGGGAGTAATACAACATTGTGGGAGCAATACAATATTGTGGGAGTAATACAACATTGTGGAGCAATACAACATTGTGGGAGTAATACAACATTGTGGGAGCAATACAACAATTTGGGAGCAATACATTATTGTGAGAGTAATACAACATTGTGAGAATAATACAGCATTGTGGGAGCAATACAACAATATTGGATAATACAACATAGTCTGAGCAATACAGCATTGTTCGAGTAACACATCATTGTGGGAGCAATACAACATTGTGGGAACAATACACAATTTTTGGAGCAATACAACATTGTTGGAGCAATACAACATTGTGGGAGCAATACAGCATTGTGGGAGCAATACAACATAGTGGGAGCAATACAACATTGTGAGAGCAATACAACATTGTGGGAACAATACAACATTGTGGGAGCAATACAACATTGTGGGTCCAATACAACATTGTGGGAGCAATACAGCATTGTGGGAGCAATACAACTTAGTGGGAGCGATACAACATTGTGGGAGCAATACAGCATTGTGGGAGCAATACATCATAGTGGGAGTAATACAACATTGAGGGAGCAATACAACATTGTGGGAGTAATACAACATTGAGGGAGCAATACAACATTGTGGGAGCAATACAACATTGTGAGAGCAATACAGCATTGTGTGAGTAATAGAACATTATGCGGAGCAATACAACATTGTGGGAGCAATACAGCATTGTTGGAGTAATACAACATTTTGGGAGCAATACAACATTATGCGGAGCAATACAACATTATGGGGAGCAATACAGCATTGTTGGAGTAATACAACATTTTGGGTGCAATACAACATTGTGGGAGTAATACAACAATGTGGGAGCAATACAACATTATGGGAGCAATACAATATTGTGGGAGCAATACAACATTGTGGGAGCAATACAACATTGTGGGAGCAATACAACAATTTGGGAGCAATACATTATTGTGAGAGTAATACAACATTGTGAAAATAATACAGCATTGTGGGAGGAATACAACATTGTGGGAGCAATATAACATTGTGGAAGTAATAAAACATTATTGGAGCAATACAACAGTAAGAGAGCAATACACCATTGTGGGAGCAATACAACATTGTGGGAGTAATACAACATTGTCGGAGTAATACAACATTGTGATAGAAATACAACATTGAGAGAGCAATACAACATTGTGGGAGCAATACAACATTGTGGGAGTAATACAACATTGTGGGAGTAATACAACATTGTGGGAGCAATACAACATTGTGGGAGTAATACAACATTGTGGGAGCAATACAACATTGTGGGAGTAATACAACATTGTGGGAGCAATACAACAATTTGGGAGCAATACATTATTGTGAGAGTAATACAACATTGTGAGAATAATACAGCATTGTTGGAGTAATACAACATAGTCTGAGCAATACAGCATTGTTCGAGTAACACAACATTGTGGGAGCAATACAACATTGTGGGAACAATACACAATTTTTGGAGCAATACAACATTGTTGGAGCAATACAACACTGTGGGAGCAATACAGCATTGTGGGAGCAATACAACATAGTGGGAACAATACAACATTGTGAGAGCAATACAACAATTTGGGAGAAATACATTATTGTGAGAGTAATACAACATTGTGAGAATAATACAGCATTGTGGGAGGAATACAACATTGTGGGAGCAATATAACATTGTGGAAGTAATAAACATTATTGGAGCAATGCAACAGTGAGAGAGCAATACACCATTGTGGGAGTAATACAACATTGTGGGAGCAATAAATATTGTGGGAGTAATACAACATTGTGGGAGCAATACAACATTGTGGGAGTAATACAACATTGTGGGAGCAATACAACAATTTGGGAGCAATACATTATTGTGAGAGTAATACAACATTGTGAGAATAATACAGCATTGTGGGAGCAATACAACAATGTTGGAGTAATACAACATAGTCTGAGCAATACAGCATTGTTCGAGTAACACATCATTGTGGGAGCAATACAACATTGTGGGAACAATACACAATTTTTGGAGCAATACAACATTGTTGGAGCAATACAACATTGTGGGAGCAATACAGCATTGTGGGAGCAATACAACATAGTGGGAGCAATACAACATTGTGAGAGCAATACAACATTGTGGGAACAATACAACATTGTGGGAGCAATACAACATTGTGGGTCCAATACAACATTGTGGGAGCAATACGGCATTGTGGGAGCAATACAACTTAGTGGGAGCGATACAACATTGTGGGAGCAATACAGCATTGTGGGAGCAATACATCATAGTGGGAGTAATACAACATTGAGGGAGCAATACAACATTGTGGGAGTAATACAACATTGAGGGAGCAATACAACATTGTGGGAGCAATACAACATTGTGAGAGCAATACAGCATTGTGTGAGTAATAGAACATTATGCGGAGCAATACAACATTGTGGGAGCAATACAGCATTGTTGGAGTAATACAACATTTTGGGAGCAATACAACATTATGCGGAGCAATACAACATTATGGGGAGCAATACAGCATT
This sequence comes from Megaustenia siamemsis, assembly GCA_032433765.1. Classification (NCBI taxonomy): domain Eukaryota; kingdom Metazoa; phylum Mollusca; class Gastropoda; order Stylommatophora; family Ariophantidae; genus Megaustenia; species Megaustenia siamemsis. Next base: position 83,855,868 of record JAVIAB010000050.1, on the reverse strand, counting down.
GTTGGAGTAATACAACATTTTGGGTGCAATACAACATTGTGGGAGTAATACAACAATGTGGGAGCAATACAACATTGTGGGAGCAATACAACATTGTGGGAGCAATACAACAATTTGGGAGCAATACATTATTGTGAGAGTAATACAACATTGTGAAAATAATACAGCATTGTGGGAGGAATACAACATTGTGGGAGCAATATAACATTGTGGAAGTAATAAAACATTATTGGAGCAATACAACAGTGAGAGAGCAATACACCATTGTGGGAGCAATACAACATTGTGGGAGTAATACAACATTGTCGGAGTAATACAACATTGTGATAGAAATACAACATTGAGAGAGCAATACAACATTGTGGGAGCAATACAACATTGTGGGAGTAATACAACATTGTGGGAGTAATACAACATTGTGGGAGCAATACAACATTGTGGGAGTAATACAACATTGTGGGAGCAATACAACATTGTGGGAGTAATACAACATTGTGGGAGCAATACAACAATTTGGGAGCAATACATTATTGTGAGAGTAATACAACATTGTGAGAATAATACAGCATTGTTGGAGTAATACAACATAGTCTGAGCAATACAGCATTGTTTGAGTAACACAACATTGTGGGAGCAATACAACATTGTGGGAACAATACACAATTTTTGGAGCAATACAACATTGTTGGAGCAATACAACACTGTGGGAGCAATACAGCATTGTGGGAGCAATACAACATAGTGGGAGCAATACAACATTGTGAGAGCAATACAACATTGTGGGAACAATACAACATTGTGGGAGCAATACAACATTGTGGGACCAATACAACATTGTGGGAGCAATACAGCATTGTGGGAGCAATACAACTTAGTGGGAGCAATACAACATTGTGGGAGCAATACAGCATTGTGGGAGCAATACAACATAGTGGGAGTAATACAACATTGAGGGAGCAATACAACATTGTGGGAGTAATACAACATTGAGGGAGCAATACAACATTGTGGGAGCAATACAACATTGTGAGAGCAATACAGCATTGTGTGAGTAATAGAACATTATGCGGAGCAATACATCATTATGGGAGCAATACAGCATTGTTGGAGTAATACAACATTTTGGGAGCAATACAACATTATGCGGAGCAATACAACATTATGGGGAGCAATACAGCATTGTTGGAGTAATACAACATTTTGGGTGCAATACAACATTGTGGGAGTAATACAACAATGTGGGAGCAATACAACATTATTGGAGCAATACAACATTGTGGGAGCAATACAACATTGTGGGAGCAATACAACATTATGGGAGCAATACAACATTTTGGGTACAATGCAACATTGTGGGAGCATTACAACATTGTGGGAGCAATACAACAATGTGGGAGCAATACAACATTTTGGGAGCAATACAACATTATGGGAGCAATACAACATTGTGGGAGCAATACAACATTGTGGGAGCAATACAACATTATAGGAGCAATACAACATTATGGGAGCAATACAACATTGTGGGAGCAATACAACATTGTAGGAGCAATACAACATTATGGGAGCAATACAACATTGTGGGAGCAATACAACATTGTGGGAGAAATACAAAATTATGGGAGCAATACAACATTTTGGGTGGAATGCAACATTATGGGAGTATTACAACATTATAGGAGCAATACATCGCTGTGTTAACAGTACAAAATTGTTGGAGAAATACAACACTGTGGGAACAATACAACATTGTGGAGTAATACAACATTGTGGGATCAGTACAACATTGTGGAAGTAATACAACATTGTGGAATAATACAACATTGTGGGAGTAATACAACATTGTGAGAGCAATATAGCATTGTGGGAATAATAAAACATTGTGTGAGAAATGCAACAGTGAGCGAGCAATGCAACATTGTGGTAGCAATACAACATTGTAGGAGCAATACAACATTGTGTGAGCAATACAACATTGTGGGAGCAATACACCATTGTGGGAGCAATACAACATTGTGGGAGTAATACAACATTGTCGGAGTAATACAACATTGTGATAGAAATACAACATTGAGCGAGCAATACAACATTGTGGGAGCAATACAACATTGTGGGAGTAATACAACATTGTGGGAACAATACAGCCTTGTGCGAGTAATACATCATTGTGGGAGCAATACAACATTGTGGGAACAATACACAATTTTTGGAGCAATACAACATTGTTGGAGCAATACAACATTGTGGGAGCAATACAGCATTGTGGGAGCAATACAACATAGTGGGAGCAATACAACATTGTGAGAGCAATACAGCATTGTGGGAACAATACAACATTGTGGGTGCAATACAACATTGTGGGACCAATACAACATTGTGGGAGCAATACAGCATTGTGGGAGCAATACAACTTAGTGGGAGCGATACAACATTGTGGGAGCAATACAGCATTGTGGGAGCAATACATCATAGTGGGAGTAATACAACATTGAGGGAGCAATACAACATTGTGGGAGTAATACAACATTGAGGGAGCAAAACAACATTGTGGGAGCAATACAACATTGTGAGAGCAATACAGCATTGTGTGAGTAATAGAACATTATGCGGAGCAATACAACATTGTGGGAGCAATACAGCATTGTTGGAGTAATACAACATTTTGGGAGCAATACAACATTATGCGGAGCAATACAACATTATGGGGAGCAATACAGCATTGTTGGAGTAATACAACATTTTGGGTGCAATACAACATTGTGGGAGTAATACAACAATGTGGGAGCAATACAACATTATGGGAGCAATACAATATTGCGGGAGCAGTACAACATTGTGGGAGCAATACAACATTGTGGGAGCAATACAACAATTTGGGAGCAATACATTATTGTGAGAGTAATACAACATTGTGAAAATAATACAGCATTGTGGGAGGAATACAACATTGTGGGAGCAATATAACATTGTGGAAGTAATAAAACATTATTGGAGCAATACAACAGTGAGAGAGCAATACACCATTGTGGGAGCAATACAACATTGTGGGAGTAATACAACATTGTCGGAGTAATACAACATTGTGATAGAAATACAACATTGAGAGAGCAATACAACATTGTGGGAGCAATACAACATTGTGGGAGTAATACAACATTGTGGGAGCAATACAACATTGTGGGAGTAATACAACATTGTGGGAGCAATACAACAATTTGGGAGCAATACATTATTGTGAGAGTAATACAACATTGTGAGAATAATACAGCATTGTTGGAGTAATACAACATAGTCTGAGCAATACAGCATTGTTCGAGTAACACAACATTGTGGGAGCAATACAACATTGTGGGAACAATACACAATTTTTGGAGCAATACAACATTGTTGGAGCAATACAACACTGTGGGAGCAATACAGCATTGTGGGAGCAATACAACATAGTGGGAACAATACAACATTGTGAGAGCAATACAACAATTTGGGAGAAATACATTATTGTGAGAGTAATACAACATTGTGAGAATAATACAGCATTGTGGGAGGAATACAACATTGTGGGAGCAATATAACATTGTGGAAGTAATAAAACATTATTGGAGCAATGCAACAGTGAGAGAGCAATACACCATTGTGGGAGTAATACAACATTGTGGGAGCAATAAAATATTGTGGGAGTAATACAACATTGTCAGAGCAATACAACATTGTGGGAACAATACAACATTGTGGGAGCAATACAACATTGTGGGACCAATACAACATTGTGGGAGCAATACAGCATTGTGGGAGCAATACAACTTAGTGGGAGCAATACAACATTGTGGGAGCAATACAGCATTGTGGGAGCAATACAACATAGTGGGAGTAATACAACATTGAGGGAGCAATACAACATTGTGGGAGTAATACAACATTGAGGGAGCAATACAACATTGTGGGAGCAATACAACATTGTGAGAGCAATACAGCATTGTGTGAGTAATAGAACATTATGCGGAGCAATACATCATTATGGGAGCAATACAGCATTGTTGGAGTAATACAACATTTTGGGAGCAATACAACATTATGCGGAGCAATACAACATTATGGGAGCAATACAGCATTGTTGGAGTAATACAACATTTTGGGTGCAATACAACATTGTGGGAGTAATACAACAATGTGGGAGCAATACAACATTATAGGAGCAATACAACATTGTGGGAGCAATACAACATTGTGGGAGCAATACAACATTATGGGAGCAATACAACATTTTGGGTACAATGCAACATTGTGGGAGCATTACACCATTGTGGGAGCAATACAACAATGTGGGAGCAATACAACATTTTGGGAGCAATACAACATTTTGAGAGCAATACAACATTGTGGGAGCAATACAACATTGTGGGAGCAATACAACATTATAGGAGCAATACAACATTATGGGAGCAATACAACATTGTGGGAGCAATACAACATTGTAGGAGCAATACAACATTATGGGAGCAATACAACATTGTGGGAGCAATACAACATTGTGGGAGAAATACAAAATTATGGGAGCAATACAACATTTTGGGTGCAATGCAACATTATGGGAGTATTACAACATTATAGGAGCAATACATCGCTGTGTTAACAGTACAAAATTGTTGGAGAAATACAACACTGTGGGAACAATACAACATTGTGGAGTAATACAACATTGTGGGATCTGTACAACATTGTGGAAGTAATACAACATTGTGGGAATAATACAACATTGTCGGAGTAATACAACATTGTGATAGAAATACAACATTGAGCGAGCAATACAACATTGTGGGAGCAATACAACATTGTGGGAGTAATACAACATTGTGGGAACAATACAGCCTTGTGCGAGTAATACATCATTATGGGAGTAATACAACATTGTGAGAGCAATATAACATTGTGGGAGTAATACAACATTGCGAGAGTAATACAACATTGTGGGAGCAATACAACAATTTGGGAGCAATAAATTATTGTGGGAGTAATACAACATTGTGAGAATAATACAGCATTGTGGGAGGAATACAACATTGTGGGAGCAATATAACATTGTGGAAGCAATAAAACATTATTGGAGCAATACAACAGTGAGAGAGCAATACACCATTGTGGGAGTAATACAACATTGTGGGAGCAATACAATATTGTGGGAGTAATATAACATTGTGGGAGCAATACAACATTGTGGGAGTAATACAACATTGTGGGAGCAATACAACAATTTGGGAGCAATACATTATTGTGAGAGTAATACAACATTGTGAGAATAATACAGCATTGTGGGAGCAATACAACAATGTTAGAGTAATACAACATGGTCTGAGCAATACAGCATTGTTCGAGTAACACAACATTGTGGGAGCAATACAACATTGTGGGAACAATACACAATTTTTAGAGCAATACAACATTGTTGGAGCAATACAGCATTGTGGGAGCAATACAGCATTGTGGGAGCAATACAACATAGTGGGAGCAATACAACATTGTGAGAGCAATACAACATTGTGGGAACAATACAACATTGTGGGAGTAATACAACATTGTGGGAGTAATACAACATTGTGGGAGCAATACAACATTGTGGGAGTAATACAACATTGTGGGAGCAATACAACATTGTGGGAGTAATACAACATTGTGGGAGCAATACAACAATTTGGGAGCAATACATTATAGTGAGAGTAATACAACATTGTGAGAATAATACAGCATTGTGGGAGCAATACAACAATTTTGGAGTAATACAACATAGTCTGAGCAATACAGCATTGTTCGAGTAACACAACATTGTGGGAGCAATACAACATCGTGGGAACAATACACAATTTTTGGAGCAATACAACATTGTTTGAGCAATACAACATTGTGGGAGCAATACAGCATTGTGGGAGCAATACAACATAGTGGGAGCAATACAACATTGTGAGAGCAATACAACATTGTGGGAACAATACAACATTGTGGGACCAATACAACATTGTGGGAGCAATACAGCATTGTGGGAGCAATACAACATTATGGGGAGCAATACAACTTTGTGGGAGCAATACAGCATTGTGGGAGCAATACAACATAGTGGGAGTAATACAACATTGAGGGAGCAATACAACATTGTGGGAGTAATACAACATTGAGGGAGCAATACAACATTGTGGGAGCAATACAACATTGTGAGAGCAATACAGCATTGTGTGAGTAATAGTACATTATGCGGAGCAATACAACATTGTGGGAGCAATACAGCATTGTTGGAGTAATACAACATTTGGGAGCAATACAACATTATGCGGAGCAATACAACATTATGGGAGCAATACAGCATTGTTGGAGTAATACAACATTTTGGGTGCAATACAACATTGTGGGGAGTAATACAACAATGTGGGAGCAATACAACATTATGGAGCAATACAACATTGTGGGAGCAATACAACATTGTGGGAGCAATACAACATTGTGGGTGCAATACAACATTATGGGAGCAATACAACATTTTGGGTACAATGCAACATTGTGGGAGCATTACAACATTGTGGGAGCAATACAACAATGTGGGAGCAATACAACATTTTGGGAGCAATACAACATTTTGAGAGCAATACAACATTGTGGGAGCAATACAACATTGTGGGAGCAATACAACATTATAGGAGCAATACAACATTATGGGAGCAATACAACATTGTGGGAGCAATACAACATTGTAGGAGCAATACAACATTATGGGAGCAATACAACATTGTGGGAGCAGTACAACATTGTGGGAACAATACAACATTATGGGAGCAATACAACATTTTGGGTGCAATGCAACATTATGGGAGTATTACAACAATATAGGAGCAATACATCGCTGTGTTAACAGTACAAAATTGTTGGAGAAATACAACACTGTGGGAACAATACAACATTGTGGAATAATACAACATTGTGGGATCAGTACAACATTGTGGAAGTAATACAACATTGTGGGAATAATACAACATTGTGGGAGTAATACAACATTGTGGGAGCAATATAGCATTGTGGGAATAATAAAACATTGTGTGAGAAATGCAACAGTGAGCGAGCAATGCAACATTGTGGTAGCAATACAACATTGTAGGAGCAATACAACATTGTGTGAGCAATACAACATTGTGGGAGCAAAACACCATTGTGGGAGCAATACAACATTGTGGAGTAATACAACATTGTCGGAGTAATACAACATTGTGATAGAAATACAACATTGAGCGAGCAATACAACATTGTGGGAGCAATACAACATTGTGGGAGTAATACAACATTGTGGGAGTAATACAACATTGTGTGAGAATACAACATTGTGGGAGTAATACAACATTTTGGGAGCAACACAACATTGGGGGAGTAATACAACAGTGTGGGAGCAACACAACATTGTGGGAGCAATACAACATTGTGAGAGCAATACAGCATTGTGGGAGTAATAGAACATTGTGGGAGCAATACAACATTGTGATAGTAATACAACATTGTGGCAGTAATAGAACATTGTGGGAGGAATACAACATAGTGGGAGCAATACAACATTGTGTGAGTAATACAACATTATGGGAGCAATACAACATTGTGGGAGCAATACAACATTGTGTGAGAATACAACATTATGGGAGCAATACAACATTTTTGGGAGCAATACAACATTGTGGGAGCAATACAACATTATGCGGAGCAATACAGCATTGTTGGAATAATACAACATTTTGGGAGCAATACAACATTATGGGGAGCAATAAAACATTATGGGAGCAATACACCATTATGGGAAGCAATACTGCATTGTTGGAGTAATACAACATTTAGGGAGCAATACAACATTATGCGGAGGAATACAACATTATGAGGAGCAATACAGCATTGTTGGGGTAATACAACATTTTAGGAGCAATACAACATTGTGGGGGTATTACAACATTGTGGGAGCAATACAACATTGTGGGAGCAACATAACATTGTGGGAGTAATACAACATTGTGGGAGTAATACAACATTGTGGGAGCAATACAACAATTTGGGAGCAATACATTATTGTGAGAGTAATACAACATTGTGAGAATAATACAGCATTGTGGGAGCAATACAACAATGTTAGAGTAATACAACATAGTCTGAGCAATACAGCATTGTTCGAGTAACACAACATTGTGGGAGCAATACAACATTGTGGGAACAATACACAATTTTTAGAGCAATACAACATTTTTGGAGCAATACAGCATTGTGGGAGCAATACAGCATTGTGGGAGCAATACAACATAGTGGGAGCAATACAACATTGTGAGAGCAATACAACATTGTGGGAACAATACAACATTGTGGGAGTAATACAACATTGTGGGAGTAATACAACATTGTGGGAGCAATACAAAATTGTGGGAGTAATACAACATTGTGGGAGCAATACAACATTGTGGGAGTAATACAACATTGTGGGAGCAATACAACAATTTGGGAGCAATACATTATAGTGAGAGTAATACAACATTGTGAGAATAATACAGCATTGTGGGAGCAATACAACAATTTTGGAGTAATACAACATAGTCTGAGCAATACAGCATTGTTCGAGTAACACAACATTGTGGGAGCAATACAACATAGTGGGAACAATACACAATTTTTGGAGCAATGCAACATTGTTTGAGCAATACAACATTGTGGGAGCAATACAGCATTGTGGGAGCAATACAACATAGTGGGAGTAATACAACATTTTGGGAGCAACACAACATTGGGGGAGTAAAACAACAGTGTGGGAGCAATACAACATTGTGCGACCAATACAACATTGTGAGAGCAATACAGCATTGTGGGAGTAATAGAACATTGTGGGAGCAATACAACATTGTGATAGTAATACAACATTGTGGCAGTAATAGAACATTGTGGGAGGAATACAACATAGTGGGAGCAATACAACATTGTGTGAGTAATACAACATTATGGGAGCAATACAACATTGTGGGAGCAATACAACATTGTGTGAGAATACAACATTATGGGAGCAATACAACATTATTGGGAGCAATACAACATTGTGGGAGCAATACAACATTATGGGGAGCAATACAGCATTGTTGGAATAATACAACATTTTGGGAGCAATACAACATTATGGGGAGCAATAAAACATTATGGGAGCAATACACCATTATGGGAAGCAATACTGCATTGTTGGAGTAATACAACATTTAGGGAGCAATACAACATTATGCGGAGGAATACAACATTATGAGGAGCAATACAGCATTGTTGGGGTAATACAACATTTTAGGAGCAATACAACATTGTGGGGGTATTACAACATTGTGGGAGCAATACAACATTGTGGGAGCAACATAACATTGTGGGAGTAATACAACATTGTGGGAGTAATACAACATTGTGGGAGCAATACAACATTATGGTGAGCAATACAACATTGTGGGAGCAATACAACATTGTGGGAGTAATACAACATTGTCGGAGCAATACAACATTGTAGGTGTACTACAGCATTGTGGGAGTAATACAACATTATGGGAGTAATACAACATTGTGGAAGTAATACAACATTTTGGGAGTAATACATCATCGTGGGAGCAATACAACATTGTGGGAACAATACAGCATTGTAGGATTAATAGAACAATTTGAGAGTAATACACCATTGTGGGAGCAATACAACATTGTGGGTGTAATACAACATTGTGGGAGCAATACAACATTGTGAGAGCAATACAACATTGTGGAATTAATACAACATTGTAGGAACAACACAACATTGTGGGAGTAATACAGCATTGTGTGAGCAATACAACATTGTTGGAGCAATACAACATTGTGGGAGTAATACAACGTAGTGGGGGCAATACAACATTGTGGGAGCAATACAACATTGTGGGAGCAATAAAACATTGTGTGAGCAATACAGCATTGTGGGAGCAATACAACATCGTGGGAGTAATACAACATTGTGGGAGTAATACAACATTTTGGGAGCAACACAACATTGGGGGAGTAATACAACAGTGTGGGAGCAACACAACATTGTGGGAGCAATACAACATTGTGAGAGCAATACAACATTGTGGGAGTAATAGAACATTGTGGGAGCAATACAACATTGTGATAGTAATACAACATTGTGGCAGTAATAGAACTTTGTGGGAGGAATACAACATAGTGGGAGCAATACAACATTGTGTGATTAATACAACATTATGGGAGCAATACAACATTGTGAGAGCAATACAACATTGTGTGAGAATACAACATTATGGGAGCAATACAACATTATTGGGAGCAATACAACATTGTGGGAGCAATACAACATTATGGGGAGCAATACAGCATTGTTGGAATAATACAACATTTTGGGAGCAATACAACATTATGGGGAGCAATAAAACATTATGGGAGCAATACACCATTATGGGAAGCAATACTGCATTGTTGGGGTAATACAACATTTAGGGAGCAATACAACATTATGCGGAGGAATACAACATTATGAGGAGCAATACAGCATTGTTGGAGTAATACAACATTTTGGGAGCATTACAACATTGTGGGGGCAATACAACATTGTGGGAGCAATACAACATTGTGGGAGCAACATAACATTGTGGGAGTAATACAACATTGTGGGAGTAATACAACATTGTGGGAGCAATACAACATTGTGGGAGCAATACAACATTATGGTGAGCAATGCAACATTGTGGGAGCAATACAACATTGTCGGAGCAATACAACATTGTAGGAGTACTACATCATTGTGGGAGTAATACAACATTATGGGAGTAATACAACATTGTGGAAGTAATACAACATTTTGGGAGTAATACATCATGGTGGGAGCAATACAACATTGTGGGAACAATACAGCATTGTGTGAGGAATACAACATTGTGGGAGCAATATAACATTGTGGAAGTAATAAAACATTATTGGAGCAATACAACAGTGAGACAGCAATGCAACATTGCGAGAGCAATACAACATTGTGGGAGCAATACAACATTGTGTGAGTAATACAACATTGTGGGAACAATACAGCCTTGTGCGAGTAATACAACATTAAGGGAGTAATACATCATTGTGGGAGCAATATAACATTGTGGGAGTAATACGACATTGCGAGAGTAATACAACATTGTGGGAGCAATACAACAATTTGGGAGCAATACATTATTGTGAGAGTAATACAACATTGTGAGAATAATACAGCATTGTTGGAATAATACAACATTGTGGGAGCAATATAACATTGTGGAAGTAATAAAACATTATTGGAGCAATACAACAGTGAGAGAGCAATACACCATTGTGGGAGCAATACAACATTGTGGGAGTAATACAACATTGTCGGAGTAATACAACATTGTGATAGAAATACAACATTGAGCGTGCAATACAACATTGTGGGAGAAATACAACATTGTGGGAGTAATACAACATTGTGGGAGTAATACAACATTGTGGGAGCAATACAACATTGTGGGAGTAATACAACATTGTGGGAGCAATACAACATTGTGGGAGTAATACAACATTGTGGGAGCAATACAACAATTTGGGAGCAATACATTATTGTGAGAGTAATACAACATTGTGAGAATAATACTGCATTGTGGGAGCAATACAACAATGTTGGAGTAATACAACATAGTCTGAGCAATACAGCATTGTTCGAGTAACACAACATTGTGGGAGCAATACAACATTGTGGGAACAATACACAATTTTTGGAGCAATACAACATTGTTGGAGCAATACAACATTGTGGGAGCAATACAACATTGTGGGAACAATACAACATTGTGGGAGCAATACAACATAGTGGGAGCAATACAACATTGTGAGAGCAATACAACATTGTGGGAACAATACAACATTGTGGGAGCAATACAACATTGTGGGACCAATACAACATTGTGGGAGCAATACAGCATTGTGGGAGCAATACAACTTAGATGGAGCAATACAACATTGTGGGAGCAATACAGCATTGTGGGAGCAATACAACATAGTGGGAGTAATACAACATTGAGGGAGCAATACAACATTGTGGGAGTAATAGAACATTGAGGGAGCAATACAACATTGTGGGAGCAATACAACATTGTGAGAGCAATACAGCATTGTGTGAGTAATAGAACATTATGCGGAGCAATACAACATTGTGGGAGCAATACAGCATTGTTGGAGTAATACAACATTTTGGGAGCAATACAACATTATGCGGAGCAATACAACATTATGGGGAGCAATACAGCATTGTTGGAGTAATACAACATTTTGGGTGCAATACAACATTGTGGGAGTAATACAACAATGTGGGAGCAATACAACATTATGGGAGCAATACAACATTGTGGGAGCAATACAACATTGTGGGAGCAATACAACATTAAGGGAGCAATACAACATTTTGGGTGCAATGCAACATTGTGGGAGCATTACAACATTGTGGGAGCAATACAACAATGTGGGAGCAATACAACATTTTGGGAGCAATACAACATTGTGGGAGCAATACAACATTGTGGGAGCAATACAACAATTTGGGAGCAATACATTATTGTGAGAGTAATACAACATTGTGAGAATAATACAGCATTGTGGGAGGAATACAACATTGTGGGAGCAATATAACATTGTGGAAGTAATAAAACATTATTGGAGCAATACAACAGTGAGAGAGCAATACACCATTGTGGGAGCAACACAACATTGTGGGAGTAATACAACATTGTCGGAGTAATACAACATTGTGATAGAAATACAACATTGAGCGAGCAATACAACATTGTTGGAGCAATACAACATTGTGGGAGTAATACAACATTGTGGGAGTAATACAACATTGTGGAAGTAATACAACATTGTGGGAGCAATACAACAATTTGGGAGCAATACATTATTGTGAGAGTAATACAACATTGTGAGAATAATACAGCATTGTGGGAGCAATACAACAATGTTGGAGTATTACAACATAGTCTGAGCAATACAGCATTGTTCGAGTAACACAACATTGTGGGAGCAATACAACATTGTGGGAACAATACACAATTTTTGGAGCAATACAACATTGTTGGAGCAATACAACATTGTGGGAGCAATACAGCATTGTGGGAGCAATACAACATAGTGGGAGCAATACAACATTGTGAGAGCAATACAATATTGTGGGAACAATAAAACATTGTGGGAGCAATACAACATTGTGGGACCAATACAACATTGTGGTAGCAATACAGCATTGTGGGAGCAATACAACATTGAGGGAGCAATACAACATGGTGGGAGTAATACAACATTGAGGGAGCAATATAACATTGTGGGAGCAATACAACATTGTGAGAGCAATACAGCATTGTGTGAGTAATAGAACATTATGCGGAGCAATACAACATTGTGGGAGCAATACAGCATTGTTGGAGTAATACAACATTTTGGGAGCAATACAACATTATGCGGAGCAATACAACATTATGGGGAGCAATACAGCATTGTTGGAGTAATACAACATTTTGGGTGCAATACAACATTGTGGGAGTAATACAACAATGTGGGAGCAATACAACATTATGGGAGCAATACAACATTGTGGGAGCAATACAACATTGTGGGAGCAATACAACATTATGGGAGCAATGCAACATTTTGGGTACAATGCAACATTGTGGGAGCATTACAACATTGTGGGAGCAATACAACAATGTGGAAGCAATACAACATTTTGGGAGCAATACAACATTGTGGGAGCAATACAACATTGTGGGAGCAATACAACAATTTGGGAACAATACATTATTGTGAGAGTAGGACAACATTGTGAGAATAATACAGCATTGTGGGAGGAATACAACATAGTGGGAGCAATATAACATTGTGGAAGTAATAAAACATTATTGGAGCAATACAACAGTGAGAGAGCAATACACCATTGTGGGAGCAATACAACATTGTGGGAGTAATACAACATTGTCGGAGTAATACAACATTGTGATAGAAATACAACATTGAGCGAGCAATACAACATTGTGGGAGCAATACAACATTGTGGGAGTAATACAACATTGTGGGAGTAATACAACATTGTGGGAGCAATACAACATTGTGGGAGTAATACAACATTGTGGGAGCAATACAACATTGTGGGAGTAATACAACATTGTGGGAGCAATACAACAATTTGGGAGCAATACATTATTGTGAGAGTAATACAACATTGTGAGAATAATACAGCATTGTGGGAGCAATACAACAATGTTGGAGTAATACAACATAGTCTGAGCAATACAGCATTGTTCGAGTAACACAACATTGTGGGAGCAATACAACATTGTGGGAACAATACACAATTTTTGGAGCAATACAACATTGTTGGAGCAATACAACATTGTGGGAGCAATACAGCATTGTGGGAGCAATACAACATAGTGGGAGCAATACAACATTGTGAGAGCAATACAACATTGTGGGAACAATACAACATTGTGGGAGCAATACAACATTGTGGGACCAATACAACATTGTGGTAGCAATACAGCATTGTGGGAGCAATACAACTTAGTGGGAGCAATACAACATTGTGGGAGCAATACAGCATTGTGGGAGCAATACAACATAGTGGGAGTAATACAACATTGAGGGAGCAATACAACATTGTGGGAGTAATACAACATTGAGGGAGCAATACAACATTGTGGGAGCAATACAACATTGTGAGAGCAATACAGCATTGTGTGAGTAATAGAACATTATGCGGAGCAATACAACATTGTGGGAGCAATACAGCATTGTTGGAGTAATACAACATTTTGGGAGCAATACAACATTATGCGGAGCAATACAACATTATGGGGAGCAATACAGCATTGTTGGAGTAATACAACATTTTGGGTGCAATACAACATTGTGGGAGTAATACAACAATGTGGGAGCAATACAACATTATGGGAGCAATACAACATTGTGGGAGCAATACAACATTGTGGGAGTAATACAACATTGTGGGAGCAATACAACATTGTGGGAGCAATACAACATTTTTGGAGCAACACAACATAGTGGGAGCATCACAACATTGTTTGAGCAACACAACATTCGTGTTGTAACGATTCTGTACTTTGGCGACCCGTGCGGGATAACATAAAAGGTTCTCGCTGATCGGTACTCACACATTGTGTCTACTCACATTCAGTCATTAATTTTGGTGGTCAGTCAGTCAATTAATCAGTCAGTTAGTTAGTCAGTCAGTTAACTAGTTAGTTAGTCAATTATTCAATCAATTAGTTTGTTACTCAATCAGTCAGTTATTTAGCCAGTCAGTCAGTTGTTAGTTAGTCGGTCAGTCAGTTAGTCAGTCAGTCAATTAGTCAGTCAATCATTTAATTAGATGGTTAGCTAGTTGTTTGGTTGGTTAATTAGCTGACTGGTTGTTGGTTAGTTGATTGGTAGATTGGTTGGTTAGCTGGGGCTGGTTGGTGGTTATTTGGTTAACTGGCAAGTTGGTTGATTAGCTGGCTGGTTGGTTGGTTAGTTGGTTGGTTGTTTGGTTAGCTGATTGGTTGGTGGCTGGTTGGTTAGTTGGTTGGTTAGCTAGTGACCCAGTACTGTCCCAAACAATGCCTAAACCCATAAGCCCATCTGATATGACTCCTCATGGGAAACATAAAATACTAGAACTTAAGGAAAGCATAATAGGAATCATGAAAAAGACACCCAAACAGACAGAGAGAAAACACATAGCAGAAAAACACATAAACGACAACTATCCACAGGACCCCTGGTCACACATACACACAGATGGCTCAGCTACAAATGCCACCAGAAATGGAGGAGGAGGTGTGTTCTTGAGGCTGAATAACCAGGAAGAGATCACCAAGTCAATAGCTACTAGGAAATTCTCAAACAACTAAAAAGCAGAAACTGAGACCCTAGAAGACGCTGCAAAACTTCCTATCCAATAGCCAATCCTAACAGCTCTAAAAAAACCTCCAGGAACAGTGAGCTAGATGACTTGAGAACAACCCTAGACCAACTGTGCAATAACTTCCAGAAAGTGGTCACCCAGTGGATACCATCACACTGTAATATACATGGAAACGAACGCGCAGACTAATTAGCTAACGAGGGAGGGAGATTACCACAAGAGAACCATCTGGTCAGCTACGATGAAGCCAAATCCATAATCAAAGGCCAGTACCATGGAAAATGGAAACAAGAACACCCAAGTATAACGAGAGGGACGGATACCTCCAACTATCAAGGAGGGATCAAGTCATCATACTTCGCCTACACACTGGCCACAACAGAATGAGAAATCACATGTTTAACAAACTCAAAATAGGAACAACCACCCTATGCCACTGTACCCTGGATAACATGACAACAAAACATGCTCTACAGGATTGCCCCCAGTACACAGACCTGATAAGGACAATGTGGTCCACACCCACCTTCCTGGAAGAGAAATTATACGGGGCAACCGAATCACTTAAACAGACAGCTGCCTTCATAAGAGAGTCCGGAATCCTAGTCTGAATGACGTCATGAACGCAGAAGAATTTTAGTTAGCTGGCTGGTTGGTTGGTTAGTTCGTTGGTTGTTTGGTTAGCTGACTTGTTGGTTAGTTATTTGGTGTGTTGATTAGTTCGTTGGTTACGTAGTTCGTTGATTAGTTATTTGGTTGGTTCGTTAGTCGTTTCTTTAGTTATTTGGTTGGTTAGTTAGTTCGTTTGTTAGGCAGTTCGTTGGTTAGTTACTTGGTTGGTTGGTCAGTTATTTGGTGGGTTAGTTAGTTCGTTTGTTAGGCAGTTCGTTGGTTAGTTACTTGGTTGGTTGGTCAGTTATTTGGTGGGTTAGTTAGTTCGTTTGTTAGGCAGTTCGTTGGTTAGTTACTTGGTTGGTTGGTCAGTTATTTGGTGGGTTAGTTTGCTCCTCTCCGACAGTAGAGGACACACAGGGCAGAAGCCATCATTTTGCGACTGCCACGACTTTGTGAGGTCATTCTACAGACTATTCCTGATGTGCTCACATACGTTGTGCCTCTGTGGTGGTCAAGGAAACCTTCTATGGCAGACAACAAATCAACAACATCATTAGTTTGATGAACTTGTGCTCACTCACGTTCTCATGTAGAAAGTCGCAGAATCTAATGTTGAGAAAGTACATTACATATTCTAATGTTTGGAAAGTACATCATAGAATCTAATGTTGGGAAAGTACATCATATATTCTAATGCTTTGAAAGTACATCATAGAATCTAGTGTTAGGAAAGTACATCATAGAATCTAAAGTTGGAAAAGTACACTATATATTCTAATGTTGGGAAAGTAATCCTAGATTCTTATGTTAGGAAAGTACATTATAGATTCTAGTGTTGGGAAAGTACATCATAGAATCTAATGTTGGGAAAGTACACTATATATTCTAATGTTGGGAAAGTAATCCTAGATTCTAATGTTAGGAAAGTACATCATATATGCTAATTTTGGGAAAGTACATCATAGATTCTAATGTTGGGAAAGTACATCATAGAATCTAATGTTGGGAAAGTACATCATATATTCTAATGCTGGGAAAGTACATTATATATTCTAATGTTGGGAAAGTAATCCAGATTTTAGTGTTGGGAAAGTACATCATAGATTCTAGTTTTAGGAAAGTACATCATAGATTCTAATGTTAGGAAAGTACATCATATATTTTAATTTTGGGAAAGTATATTATAGATTCTAATGTTGGGCATTCATAGACTTGGTAGTATTTGATATCAGTAAAGGTAGTGGGCACATTACGAAGCTAAAAACAAAATGAGGAGATGGAAATAGAGAGATAGAGAGAGATGGAGAGAGATAGGTGAAAGGGAAAGCGTAGGGAGAGAGTAAGAGAGAGAGAGAGAGAGAGAGGGTGAGGGAGCTAGTTGGAATTAAACGAGTAGCTTATCTCTTTTAGCAGCAAACGACATTTCTAACAAGCATTAATGCTCGAGCAAACCGCTGCAGGACGATCACGTGCCCAGATCATTTCAAGCCTGATGTTTCACATGGGGAACCGCTAGCATACAAAATAAATGTATCCAGAATGGAAATTGTTGAGATGACTATAAGTGGGCTTGACTGACAGTGTGCTTAGCTCTCCATGTTTGCGTGCCGCTCGACGGTGGACGTCCGTATAGACCGGATGGAGTCGCTGTTTGAAACATCGAACTCTTCGTGGACTGACTGACTGGCGTCAATTTTCTTTGTCACGTCAACCAGGGAGCAGCAGACGGTGAGCGCAGCGAAGATAGTCGCAACTAAACGTGAACAGACTGTGACGTGTCACGGAATCACGTGGACAACGAATAGCAAGAAATGAACTGTCACAAGATTTACCATGTCAAGAATTCCGACTCAGTGACTAATTTGAATCATAATTCGACAAGCAATCGGTCGACAACATGCAACCGATTTCTTGGCTGTTTCCGACTTTCTGACAAGCCACTAATGTGCTGTTTGCTGTCTCCTATTCTAGTTCTTGACCTTCGTCTCGGTTCCTAACCCGATTTCAACATTGATGACTCTAATAGTGACTGCTATCAGTTTTCAAAGACGGACACTGTCATTATTTATCTTGTCAGAGAGATACATCATCATCTCTCCTCATGGCCGCATCCTTTTGTTAAACATTTGGAGAATGTACGTCATTCCGCTTACTCGTTCAGTCTGTAGTTTGTGCAATGATTGCTGCTGAGATCTGCACTCTGCTGCTGTTAATGACAGATCGTGTTTCACAACTTTCCACCCGGTTCTTGGAGACTGATATAAAAGATAGACAAGCGACAAATAATAATAAATGAATATCATTTTAGAGGGAAACTTCCGAGGCGATAATCAGCGGATCAATTCAGAGGAAGAGGTATGTTTACAGCACTCCGAAAAATTGACAAATAATCAACAACAGTAAAGAATATGGACCAAAGCAGGATCGAACCCGTACTCAGTGGCACAGCGTCTTGTCACGAAAAGCCAAACGCTAGGGAACACTGCCACTCAGCTAACTAAAAAATTAGCCTCGTAGGCAATGTCTTTCGCGCAGGTGTTCTCATGACTATAGCATAAGGCTGCTATCACAGCTCGGAAATACATAGTGTATTTGTATTTTTTCCTATTAAGACAAGTATCTCCCGGATATGGTAGGGCTGAATACTTGCGTTGCAGACAAACATTTAGGGCGAAACAGCACGAATAGTAGTTTCCGGACAGGAAAATATACAGATACACTATGTATTTCCGTGCTGTGATCGCGGCCTTATGCTATAGTCACGAGAACACCTGCGGGAAAGACATTGCCTACGAAGATAATTTTTAGTTAGCTGAGTGGCAGTGTTCCCTAGCGTTTGGCTTTTCGTGGCAAGGCGCTGTGCCTCCGAGTACGGGTTCGATCCTGCTTTGGTCCATATTTTTTTTCTGTTGTTGATTATTTGTCAATTTTTCCGAGTGCTGTAAACATAGTTCTTCCTCGGAATTGATTCGCTATAAAAGATAGAACTTTCTGTTTGGTTCTTAGAGACTGGTATACAAAATAGAACATTCTATCTGGTCCTTGGGAACTGGTATTAAAGATAGAACTTTCTGCCTGATTCTCAGAGACTAGTTAAAACGATAGAACATTCTGTCTGGTTCTCAGAGATTCATATAAAAGATAGAACATTCTGCCTGGTTCTTGGAGACTGATATACAAAATAGAACATTCTATCTGGTTCTTGGGAACTGGTATAAAAGATAGAACTTTCTGCCTGATTCTCAGAGACTAGTTAAAACGATAGAACATTCTGTCTGGTTCTCAGAGATTCATTTAAAAGATAGAACATTCTGCCTGGTTCTTGGAGACTGGTATAAAAGATAGAACTTTCTGTCTGGTTCTTGGAGATTGGTATTAAAGATAGAACTTTCTACCTGGCTTTTAGAAACTGGTTAAAACGATAGAACATTCTCTCTGGTTCTCAGAGACTGGTATACAAAATAGAATATTCTATCTGGTTCTTGTAGAATGGTATAAAAGATAGAATATTCTGCATGGTGCTTGGAGACTGGTATAAAAAGATAGAACTTTCTGTCTGGTGCTTAGGGACTGGAATAAAAGATAGAAGGTTCTGTCTGGTTCTTGGAGACAGGTATAAAAGATAGAGCTTTCTACCGGGTACTTGTAGAGTGGGATAAAAGATAGAACTTTATGTCTGGTTCTTGGAGACTGGTATAACAGATAGAACATTCAGTCTGGTACTTGTAGACTGGGATAAAAGATAGAACATTATGTCTTGTTCTTGGAGACTGGTATAGAAGATAGAACATTCTATCTGGTTCTTGGAGACTGGTATAAAAGATAGAACATTCTATCTGGTTCTTGGGGACTGGTATAAAAGATAGAACATTCTGCATGGTGCTTGGAGACTGGTATAACAGATAGAACATTCTGTCTGGTTCTTGGAGATTGGTATACAAAGATAGAACTTTCTGCCTGGTTCTTAGAGACTGGTATAAAAGATAGAACATTCTAATTGGTTCTTATAGACTGGTATAAAAGATAGAACATTCTGCCTGGTTCTTATAGACTGGTAAAAAAGATAGAACATTCTATCTGGTTCTTGGGGACTGGTATAAAAGATCGAACTTTCTGTCTGGTTCTTAGAGACTGGTATAAAAGATAGAACATTCTGTCTGGTTCTTGGGGACTGGTATAAAAGATAGAACATTCTGCATGGTGCTTGGAGACTGGTATAAGAGATAGAACATTCTGTCTGGTTCTTAGAGACTGGTATAAAAGATAGAATTTTCTGCCTTGTTCTAGCGTATTCAACATTGTGTGCAGGCACGGTTGTTCGTAAAATGACGTCAGTCGTCTATAGCTTGCACAATCTTTGGGTGTTGTCAGCACGAAGGCTTTAGATATAGTTGATTGTGGTTTATCTGTCGTTCCGACAAAAATGACGTCATGAAATATGTGATATACCTGCCGGTATGTCACCTTGACGTGGTAATGACCTGAGGTGGAAGACGTAGGTTTTTGATCATTACTGTTTTATAGACACATACAGAGTCATTACGGCTTTATAGACACAGACATGGTCACTACGGTTTAATAGACACATACAAGGTCATTACTGTTTTATAAACACATACACGTTCATTACGGTCCTATAGACACATACAAGTTCATTACGGTTTTATAGACACATACAAGGTCATTACGGTTTTATAGCCACATACACGTTCATTACGGTCCTATAGACACATACAAGGTCATTACGGTTTTATAGCCACATACAAGGTCATTACTGTTTTATAGCCACATACACGTTCATTACGGTCCTATAGACACATACAAGGTCATTACGGTTTTACAGCTACATACAAGGTCATTACTGTTTTATAAACACATACACGTTCATTACGGTCCTATAGACACATACAAGGTCATTACGGTTTTATAGCCACATACAAGGTCATTTCATTACTGTTTTATAGACACATACACGTTCATTACGGTCCTATAGACACATACAAGGTCATTTCGGTTTTATAGACACAGACAAGGTCATTACTGTTTTGAGACACATACAAGGTCATTACGGTTTTATAGACACATACAAGGTCATTACGGTTTTATAGCCACATACAAGGTCATTACTATTTTATAGACACATACACGTTCATTACGGTCCTATAGACACATACAAGGTCATTACGGTTTTATAGACACATACAAGGTCATTACGGTACTATAGACACATACAAGGTCATTACGGTTTTATAGACACATACAAGGTCATTACGGTACTATAGACATATACAAGGTCATTTCGGTTTTATAGACACATACAAGGTCATTACGGTCCTATAGACACATACAAGGTCATTACGGTTTTATAGACACATACAAGGTCATTACGGTACTATAGACATATACAAGGTCATTTCGGTTTTATAGACACATACACGGTCATTACGGTTTTATAGACACATACAATGTCATTACGGTTTTATAGATACATACAAGGTCATTACGGTTTTATAGCCACATACAAGGTCATTACTGTTTTATAGACACATACACGTTCATTACGGTCCTATAGACACATACAAGGTCATTGCGGTTTTATAGACACATACAAGGTCATTACGGTTTTATAAACACAAACAAGGTCATTAAGGATATATAAAACGATACAAGGTCATTACGGTATTATAGACACGTACACGGTCATTACGGTTTTATAAACAGATACAAGGTCATTACGGTTTTAATGACACATACAACATCATTACGGTTTTATAGACACACACATGGGCATTACGGTTTTATAGACACACACATGGGCATTACGGTTTTATAGACACACACATGGGCATTACGGTTTTATAGACACACACATGGGCATCACGGTTTTTTAAACAGATACAACATCATTACGGTTTTATAAACAGATACAACATCATTACGGTTTTATAGACACAAACATCGACATTACGGTTTTATAGACACAAACATCGGCATTACGGTTTTATAAACAGATGCATAGTCATTACTGTATCATAGACACATGCATAGTCATTACTGTATCATAGACACATGCATAGTCATTACTGTATCATAGACACATGCACAGTCATTACAGTTTCAGTTACAAACACACATTTTGTAATATGGCATCAATCGGTCAAACTTATGCGTTGCTGTCATCGTTCACAATATTTCAATCTGCATCATACTTGTCTATGTGTATACAAGTGGATGTTGGTTGCTGCAATTTGGAAACAGCTTCAAGATGTCAGAATGAGAAGTAAAGTGGCGAACTGTGTACATCGATAACCAGCGAGCTTCTGGACCAGATATTACACACTTCAACGTGTCAATAAATGAGTACTCCTATGTGTACGGTAGATGGTTTACGGTAAAGGTTGTTGACACGTGTAGCGAGGTGGAGGTGCGGGGGTTCTCTCATACTCTCGCTTGTTGGTTGGCTGCAGATGAGGAACATCAATCCGAGTCGCAACCCGTCAGCAGAATGAACAAGCAAAGAAATGATGGGTTGTCGATGAGAGACCCAGTATAACCTTGGCTGGAGGGAGCAGCAACTTATAGCTGACTGTTTGTTTCACGTTCAGTGAGTTACTGCAGATGGAGACCTTACATCACCTGCTGGTTTGGCGATCCAGAGCTGGGTCAGGCAGGTATGGATCGAAGAGGATCGACAAACCGGGATGATGAAATGTCGACCTGTAGTCGGATGTTTTGGACTAAAAACCAAGATGTCGCTGCGTCCTTTAGATCACAAGAAAACACATCTGCGACAATTGAACGTCCGTTCACGAACACAGAGAAGTGGTGAGCAGATCAGTCAATGTTTACCTCAAGCATGGTTGTGATGTTGTGTGCACCAACAGTTGTAGGACGAACCTCATACAAGCATGTATTTATTATATGAAATATTGGCTAGAAAAGTGCAAACACAATTCATGAATTGATTGACCTGCTATTTCTAGAACTAAAAGAAGGAATGAGCAACCCCCCCCCCCCCCACCTCAATGCATGTCCGATGATAGTATCACTCAATAAACAATCTGAAGCCGAACTTGTATCCATGCTGATGCATCGTCTACGTTTGTAACATCAATCATTCTACGTTTGTAACAGCAATCATTCTACGTTTGTAACATCAATCATTCTACGTTTGTAACATCAATCATTCTACGTTTGTAACAGCAATCATTCTACATTTGTAACA
Source organism: Megaustenia siamemsis (assembly GCA_032433765.1). Lineage (NCBI taxonomy): Eukaryota > Metazoa > Mollusca > Gastropoda > Stylommatophora > Ariophantidae > Megaustenia > Megaustenia siamemsis. The sequence goes on along the minus strand of JAVIAB010000050.1, from coordinate 83,832,046 downwards.
GCAATCATTCTACGTTTGTAACAGCAATCATTCTAAGTTTGTTACAGAAATCATTCTAAGTATCTAACAGAATCATTCTACGTTTGTAACAACAATCATTCTACGATTGTAACAGCAATCATTCTAAGTTTGTAACAGCAATCATTCTACGTTTGTAACAGCAATCATTCTACATTTGTAACAGCAATCATTCTAAATTTGTAACAACAATCATTCTAAGTATTAAACAGAATAATTCTACGTTTGTAACAGCAATCATTCTACATTTGTAACAGCAATCAATGATTGAATTAATTGTGAGGGCTTGCTCGGGCAGAAATCGTTGCTGACGTTCATGTGGACGCCATTTTGTTATCGGTGACAACTTGTTTAACTTCAAAAAGCACATAACGATCGATTCAAAAAGACAAGAAATCAGATTCAAGGACAAGCAAAGGTTGAGCTCCCGGAAATGATTTTCAAAATACTGGATTGGATAAATTTGGAAATAATATTATTTAAAGTCCAACATGAAAGACCAATACCACGGTGCTTTTATTAGATGAACGGTAACTGACGGTGGAATCACCGTCATGTAACATGGGCGGGATAGTAAGAGTTAATGTCCTCTTTCTGTAGCTGTTTTATATTATTGTCGTGATCTATTCGGGTCTCATGAAAGTTGACCTACGACTATTCCTTATGGGGTCTACCTTTGCCCCATCCATCTTAATTGTTGTCCTTGCACTGTTTGTAAGTTTTCTTCATTTTTTTTCTCACTTGTGTGCATTTCGATTTCTTCCTTTGATGCGGTGCTTTGTTCACGATTTGATCCCTGCTACTATCGCTTGTGTCTCAAGTTTGTCTATACAAATCTCTGTTTGCTGTTTCTAATCACATATTTTATTCTTGGAACAACTTGACTATATTTTTAGCTATTTTGTTGTTTTAAAACAGGAAAATGTGCTTCCATTATTTGTCTTTCTCTGATCTGTACATGCATCAATGATCAAGTTGATAGTCCACATTGTGTTTTCATTGTTACTGCCGTGTTTGAGTTCTCTCTCTGCATATGAACGGGATATTGTTGTTGTCTATCTGGAGTATCTCTTCAGAATGTAACATCGTCTAACTGTTGATTCATTGTGACTTTTTCTCTCTATCATTTTCAAGTTGTCTGGCCTGTCGTGGCCTTTATTTTTCATTGCTCTACGTGTTATTTGCCTTGTGTTATATATGAGCTAGTATTTGCTCTACGTGTTATTTACCTTGTGTTATATATGAGCTAGTATTTGCTCTACGTGTTATTTACCTTGTGTTATATATGAGCTAGTATTTGCTCTACGTGTTATTTACCTTGTGTTATATATGAGCTAGTATTTGCTCTACGTGTTATTTACCTTGTGTTATATATGAGCTAGTATTTGCTCTACGTGTTTGTTACCTTGTGTTATATATGAGCTAGTATTTGCTCTACGTGTTTGTTACCTTGTGTTATATATGAGCTAGTATTTGCTCTACGTGTTTGTTACCTTGTGTTATATATGAGCAAGTGTTTGCTCTACGCGTTATTTACCTTGTGTAATATATGAACTAGTGTTTGTTTTACGTGTTTGTTACCATGTGTTATATTTGAACTTTTGTTTGCTTTACGTGTTTGTTACCATGTGTTATATTTGAACTTTTGTTTGCTTTACGTGTTTGTTACCATGTGTTATATTTGAACTTTTGTTTGCTTTACGTGTTTGTTACCATGTGTTATATTTCAACTAATGTTTGCTCTACGTGTTTGTTACCATGTGTTATATTTTTAACTAGTATTTGCTTGACTCATCCCACATTTGATGTCCTCCCACCGTCTCTGCTATTTTTCTCCCTCCCACCGTCTCTGCTATTTTTCTCACTTTCACGTCTTTCAGCAGCTGCTAGTAGTAAGTCAAGGTCACAGTTATTCTCTCCTCCACTTTTCTATTTTTCCTTTCTCGAGTTTCTTATTTGCTTTTTGATCACTCACCGTCCATTAGGATTCTGTCGTGTCAGTTGTTGATCACTCACCGTCCATTAGGGTTCTGTCGTGTCTGTTGTTGATCACTGACTGGTCCATTAGGGTTCTGTCGTGTCTGTTGTTGATCACTAACTGGTCCATTAGGGTTCTGTCGTGTCTGTTGTTGATCACTGAATGGTCCATTAGGGTTCTGTCGTGTCTGCTGTTGATCACTAACTGGTCCATTAGGGTTCTGTCGTGTCTGTTGTTGATCACTGACTGGTCCATTAGGGTTCTGTCGTGTCTGTTGTTGATCACTGACTGGTCCATTAGGGTTCTGTCGTGTCAGTTGTTGATCACTAACTGGTCCATTAGGGTTCTGTCGTGTCAGTTGTTGATCACTAACTGGTCCATTAGGGTTCTGTCGTGTCTGTTGTTGATCACTGACTGGTCCATTAGGGTTCTGTCGTGTCTGTTGTTGATCACTAACTGGTCCATTAGGGTTCTGTCGTGTCTGTTGTTGATCACTGACTGGTCCATTAGGGTTCTGTCGTGTCAGTTGTTGATCACTGACTGGTCCATTAGGGTTCTGTCGTGTCTGTTTGATGATTACTGTGTTAGTTTGTAGATGTCTTTGTGTGTACAAGAATCGTGCATCCAATAACCACGCATTGACAGAGTTATCGCCATTTTGCTTCTCATTTCACCATTTCTCTTCCGTCCCTGCTTGATGATCCCATCCAACTTTGTTGCTTCCATCGGCTCAGTAGTTGCCTGACCTTCATTTGTTAGTGCAGAGATGATCATTTCTCACCTCAGCCCTACTCTTATTAATTGGTTTCCAAGCAACACACTCTACATCGCTCGTTCGTGGGTTCCAGCTGTTAACATTTATGTGGGTTGACTTTCAGCTGTTAACATTTTTGTGGGTTGACTTTAAGGTGTTAACATTTATGTGGGTTGACTTTCAGCTGTTAACATTTTTGTGGGTTGACTTCCAACTGTTAACATTTATGTGTGTTGACTTTCAGGTGTTAACATTTTTGTGGGTTGACTTCCAGCTGTTAACATTTATGTGTGTTGACTTTCAGCTGTTAACATTTATGTGGGTTGACTTTCAGCTGTTAACATTTTTGTGGGTTGACTTCCAACTGTTAACATTTATGTGGGTTGACTTTCAGGTGTTAACATTTTTGTGGGCTGACTTCCAGCTGTTAACATTTATGTTTGTTGACTTTCAGGTGTTTTCACTTATGTAGGTTGACTTTCAGGTGTTAACATTTATGCGGGTTGATTTTCAGCTGTTAACATTTATGTGAGTTGATTTTCAGCTGTTAACACTTATGTGGGTTGACTTTCAGGTGTTTTAATTTATGTGGGTTGACTTTAAGGTGTTAACACTTATGCTTGTTGACTTTCAGAGGTTTTCAATTATGTGGGTTGACTTTCAAGTGTTAACACTTATATGTGTTGACTTTCAGGTGTTAACATTTATGTGGGTTGACTTTCAGGTGTTTTCAATTATGTGGGTTGACTTTCAGGGGTTTTCATTGATGTGTGTTGACTTTCAGGTGTTTTCATTGATGTATGTTGACTTTCAGGTGTTAACATTTATGTGCGTTGACTTTCAGGTGTTTTCATTTATGTATGTTGACTTTCAGGTGTTTTCATTGATGTATGTTGACTTTCATTTGTTTTCATTAATGTGTGTTGACTTTCAGGTGTTAACATTTATGTGGGTTGACTTTCAGGTGTTAACATTTATGTGGGTTGACTTTCAGCTGTTAACATTTTTGTGGGTTGACTTCCAACGATTAACATTTATGTGGGTTCACTTTCAGGTGTTTTCATTTATGTGGGTTGACTTTCAGGTGTTAACATTTTTTTGGGTTGACTTCCAGCTGTTAACATTTATGTGTGTTGACATTCAGGTGTTTTCACTTATGTGGGTTGACTTTCAGCTGTTAACACTTATGTGGGTTGACTTTCAGGTGTTTTAATTTATGTGGGTTGACTTTCAGGTGTTAACAATTATGTGGGTTGACTTTCAGGTGCTAACATTTATGTGGGTTGACTTTCAGGTGTTTTAATTTATGTTGGTTGACTTTAAATTGTTAACATTTATGTTTGTTGACTTTCAGAGGTTTTCAATTATGTGGGTTGACTTTCAAGTGTTAACACTTATATGAGTTGACTTTCAGGTGTTAACATTTATGTGGGTTGACTTTCATGTGTTTTCCTTTATGTGGGTTGACTTTCAGGTGTTTTCATTAATGTAAGTTTACTTTCAGGTGTTAGCATTTATGTGGGTTGACTTTCAGGTGTTTTCATTTATGTGGATTGACTTTCAGGTGTTTTCATTGATGTATGTTGACTTTCAGGTGTTTTCATTGATGTATGTTGACTTTCAGGTGTTAACATTTATGTGGGTTGACTATCAGGTGTTTTAATTGATGTGGGTTGACTTTCAGTTGTTTTCATTGATGTGGGTTGACTTTCAAGTGTTAACACTTATATGTGTTGACTTTCAGGTGTTAACATTTATGTGGGTTGATTTTCATGTGTTAACATTTATGTGGGTTGACTTACGACAGTTAACACTTTATAACACAAACATTTATGTAGGTTGACTTGAAAGTTAACATTTATGTGTGTTGACTTCCTTAAACTTTTCAGTCCAATGATTACAGGAATACACGAAGACAGGAAGACATGAAGACAGGAAGACATGAAGATAGGAAGATGGGAAGACATGAAGACAAGCAGACAGGAAGACAAGAAGACAGGAAGACATGCAGACAGGAAGACAAGAAGACACTAAGACAGGCAGAAAGGAAGACATGAAGACATAAAGACAGGCAGACAGGAAGACATGAAGACAGGAAGACATGAAGTCAGGAAGACGGGAAGACAGGAAGACAGGAAGACACGCAGACAGGAAGACATGAAGATGGGAAGACAGGAAGACATGAAGACATGAAGACAAGCAGACAGGAAGACATGCAGACAGGAAGACAAGAAGACACTAAGACAGGCAGAAAGGAAGACATGAAGACATAAAGACAGGCAGACAGGAAGACATGAAGACATGAAGACAGGAAGACATGAAGTCAGGAAGACATTAAGATAGGAAGACATGAAGACAGGAAGACATGAAGACATAAAGACAGGCAGACAGGAAGACATGAAGACAGGAAGACATGAAGACATAAAAACAGGCAGACATGAAGTCAGGAAGACATGAAGACAGGAAGACATGAAGTCAGGAAGACATGAAGACAGGAAGACAGCAAGACAGGAAGACATGAAGACAGCAAGACATGAAGACATGAAGACAGCAAGACATGAAGACAGGTAGACATGAAAACAGGAAGACATGAAGACATCAAGACATGAAGACATGAAGACAGCAAGACATGAAGACAGGAAGACATGAAGACATGAAGTCAGGAAGACATGAAGACTTGAAGATATGAAGACATGATGACATTAGGACAGGAAGACATTAGGACAGGAAGACATGAAGACATTAGGACAGGAAGACATGAAGACTTAGGACAGGAAGACATGAAGACATTAGGACAGGAAGACATGAAGACATTAGTACAGGAAGGCATGAAGATATTAGGACAGGAAGACATGAAGACATTAGGACAGGAAGGCATTAGGACAGGAAGACATTAGGACAGGAAGACAAGAAGACATTAGGACAGGAAGGCATGAAGATATTAGGACAGGAAGACATGAAGACATTAGGACAGGAAGGCATTAGGACTGGAAGATATTAGGACAGGAAGACATGAAGACATTAGGACAGGAATGCATGAAGATATTAGGACAGGAAGACATGAAGACATTAGGACAGGAAGGCATTAGGACAGGAAGACATTAGGACAGGAAGACATGAAGACATTAGGGCATGAAAACATTAGGACAGGAAGACATGACGACATTAGTACAGGAAGACATGAAGACTTAGGACAGGAAGACATGAAGACATTAGTACAGGAAGACATGAAGACATTAGGACAGGAAGACATGAAGACTTAGGACAGGAAGACATGAAGACATTAGTACAGGAAGACATTAGGACAGGAAGACATGAAGACATTAGGACAGGAAGACATGAAGACATTAGTACAGGAAGACATGAAGACATTAGGACAGGAAGACATGAAGACTTAGGACAGGAAGACATGAAGACATTAGTACAGGAAGACATTAGGACAGGAAGACATGATGACATTAGTACAGGAAGACATGATGACATTAGTACAGGAAGACATGATGACATTAGTACAGGAAGACATGATGACATTAGTACAGGAAGACATGATGACATTAGTACAGGAAGACATGATGACATTAGTACAGGAAGACATGATGACATTAGTACAGGAAGACATGAAGACTTAGTACAGGAAGACATGAAGACTTAGGACAGGAAGACATGAAGACATTAGTACAGGAAGACATGAAGACATTAGGACAGGAAGACATGAAGACATTAGTACAGGAAGACATGATGACATTAGTACAGGAAGACATGAAGACATTAGTACAGGAAGACATGAAGACTTAGGACAGGAAGACATGAAGACATTAGGACAGGAAGACATGATGACATTAGTACAGGAAGACATGAAGACATTAGTACAGGAAGACATGAAGACATTAGTACAGGAAGACATGAAGACATTAGGACAGGAAGACATGATGACATTAGTACAGGAAGACATGAAGACTTAGGACAGGAAGACATGAAGACATTAGGACAGGAAGACATGAAGACATTAGGACAGGAAGACATGAAGACTTAGTACAGGAAGACATGAAGACATTAGGACAGGAAGACATGAAGACATTAGGACAGGAAGGCATTAGGACAGGAAGACATTAGGACAGGAAGACATGAAGATATTAGGACATGAAAACATTAGGACAGGAAGACATGAAGATATTAGGACAGGAAGACATGATGACATTAGGACAGGAAGGCATGAAGACATTAGGACAGGAAGGCATTAGGACAGGAAGACATTAGGACAGGAAGACATGAAGACATTAGGACAGGAAGACATGAAGACATTAGGACATGGAAACATTAGGACAGGAAGACATGAAGACATTAGGACAGGAAGACATGAAGACATTAGGACAGGAAGACATGAAGACATTAGGACAGGAAGACATTAGGACAGGAAGACATTAGGACAGGAAGACATGAAGACATTAGGACAGGAAGACATGAAGACATTAGGACAGGAAGACATGACGACATTAGGACAGGAAGATATGAAGACATTAGGACAGGAAGGCATTAGGACAGGAAGACATTAGGACAGGAAGACATGAAGACATTAGGACATGAAAACATTAGGACAGGAAGACATGAAGATATTAGGACAGGAAGACATGAAGACTTAGGACAGGAAGACATGAAGATATTAGGACAGGAAGACATGAAGACTTAGGACAGGAAGACATGAAGACATTAGGACAGGAAGACATGAAGACTTAGGACAGGAAGGCATTAGGACAGGAAGACATGAAGACTTAGGACAGGAAGGCATTAGGACAGGAAGACATGAAGACTTAGGACAGGAAGACATTAGGACAGGAAGACATGAAGACTTAGGACAGGAAGACATGAAGACATTAGGACAGGAAGGCATTAGGACAGGAAGACATGAAGACTTAGGACAGGAAGACATTAGGACAGGAAGACATGAAGACTTAGGACAGGAAGGCATGAAGACATTAGGACAGGAAGACATGAAGACATTAGGACAGGAAGACATGAAGACATTAGGACAGGAAGACATGAAGACATATAACAGGAAGACATGAAGACATTAGGACAGGAAGACATGAAGACATTAGGACAGGAAGACATGAAGACTTAGGACAGGAAGACATGAAGACATTAGGACAGGAAGACATGAAGACTTAGGACAGGAAGACATGAAGACATTAGGACAGGAAGACATGAAGACATTAGGACAGGAAGACATGAAGACTTAGGACAGGAAGGCATTAGGACAGGAAGACATGAAGACTTAGGACAGGAAGACATGAAGACTTAGGACAGGAAGGCATTAGGACAGGAAGACATGAAGACTTAGGACAGGAAGGCATGAAGACTTAGGACAGGAAGACATGAAGACATTAGGACAGGAAGACATGAAGACATTAGGACAGGAAGACATGAAGACTTAGGACAGGAAGACATGAAGACATTAGGACAGGAAGACATGAAGACTTAGGACAGGAAGACATGAAGACTTAGGACAGGAAGACATGAAGACATTAGGACAGGAAGACATGAAGACATTAGGACAGGAAGACATGAAGACTTAGGACAGGAAGACATGAAGACATTAGGACAGGAAGACATGAAGACATTAGGACAGGAAGACATGAAGACTTAGGACAGGAAGACATGAAGACATTAGGACAGGAAGACATGAAGACATTAGGACAGGAAGACATGAAGACATATAACAGGAAGACATGAAGACATTAGGACAGGAAGACATGAAGACATTAGGACAGGAAGACATGAAGACTTAGGACAGGAAGACATGAAGACATTAGGACAGGAAGACATGAAGACTTAGGACAGGAAGACATGAAGACATTAGGACAGGAAGACATGAAGACTTAGGACAGGAAGGCATTAGGACAGGAAGACATGAAGACTTAGGACAGGAAGGCATTAGGACAGGAAGACATGAAGACTTAGGACAGGAAGGCATTAGGACAGGAAGACATGAAGACTTAGGACAGGAAGACATGAAGACTTAGGACAGGAAGGCATGAAGACTTAGGACAGGAAGGCATTAGGACAGGAAGACATGAAGACTTAGGACAGGAAGGCATGAAGACTTAGGACAGGAAGGCATTAGGACAGGAAGACATGAAGACTTAGGACAGGAAGGCATTAGGACAGGAAGACATTAGGACAGGAAGACATGAAGACATTAGGACAGGAAGGCATGAAGACATTAGGACAGGAAGACATGAAGACATTAGGACAGGAAGACATTAGGACAGGAAGACATGAAGACATTAGGACATGAAAACATTAGGACATGAAGACATGAAGATATTAGGACAGGAAGACATGATGACATTAATACAGGAAGACATGAAGACATTAGGACAGGAAGACATGAAGACATTAGGACATGAAAACATTAGGACAGGAAGACATGAAGACATTAGGACAGGAAGACATGAAGACATTAGGACATGAAAACATTAGGACAGGAAGACATGAAGATATTAGGACAGGAAGACATGATGACATTAGGACATGAAACATTAGGACAGGAAGACATGAAGACATTAGGACATGGAAACATTAGGACAGGAAGACATGAAGACATTAGGGCATGAAAACATTAGGACAGGAAGACATGAAGACATTAGGGCATGAAAACATTAGGACAGGAAGACATGAAGACATTAGGACAGGAAGACATGAAGACATTAGGACATGGAAACATTAGGACAGGAAGACATGAAGACATTAGGACAGGAAGACATGAAGACATTAGAGCATGAAAACATTAGGACAGGAAGACATGAAGACATTAGGGCATGAAAACATTAGGACAGGAAGACATGAAGACATTAGGACAGGAAGACATGAAGACTTAGGACAGGAAGACATGAAGACATTAGTACAGGAAGACATGAAGACATTAGGACAGGAAGACATGAAGACTTAGGACAGGAAGACATGAAGACATTAGTACAGGAAGACATTAGGACAGGAAGACATGAAGACATTAGGACAGGAAGACATGAAGACATTAGTACAGGAAGACATTAGGACAGGAAGACATGAAGACATTAGGACAGGAAGACATGAAGACATTAGTACAGGAAGACATGAAGACATTAGGACAGGAAGACATGAAGACTTAGGACAGGAAGACATGAAGACATTAGTACAGGAAGACATTAGGACAGGAAGACATGATGACATTAGTACAGGAAGACATGATGACATTAGTACAGGAAGACATGATGACATTAGTACAGGAAGACATGATGACATTAGTACAGGAAGACATGATGACATTAGTACAGGAAGACATGATGACATTAGTACAGGAAGACATGATGACATTAGTACAGGAAGACATGAAGACTTAGTACAGGAAGACATGAAGACTTAGGACAGGAAGACATGAAGACATTAGTACAGGAAGACATGAAGACATTAGGACAGGAAGACATGAAGACATTAGTACAGGAAGACATGATGACATTAGTACAGGAAGACATGAAGACATTAGTACAGGAAGACATGAAGACTTAGGACAGGAAGACATGAAGACATTAGGACAGGAAGACATGATGACATTAGTACAGGAAGACATGAAGACATTAGTACAGGAAGACATGAAGACATTAGTACAGGAAGACATGAAGACATTAGGACAGGAAGACATGATGACATTAGTACAGGAAGACATGAAGACTTAGGACAGGAAGACATGAAGACATTAGGACAGGAAGACATGAAGACATTAGGACAGGAAGACATGAAGACTTAGTACAGGAAGACATGAAGACATTAGGACAGGAAGACATGAAGACATTAGGACAGGAAGGCATTAGGACAGGAAGACATTAGGACAGGAAGACATGAAGATATTAGGACATGAAAACATTAGGACAGGAAGACATGAAGATATTAGGACAGGAAGACATGATGACATTAGGACAGGAAGGCATGAAGACATTAGGACAGGAAGGCATTAGGACAGGAAGACATTAGGACAGGAAGACATGAAGACATTAGGACAGGAAGACATGAAGACATTAGGACATGGAAACATTAGGACAGGAAGACATGAAGACATTAGGACAGGAAGACATGAAGACATTAGGACAGGAAGACATGAAGACATTAGGACAGGAAGACATTAGGACAGGAAGACATTAGGACAGGAAGACATGAAGACATTAGGACAGGAAGACATGAAGACATTAGGACAGGAAGACATGACGACATTAGGACAGGAAGATATGAAGACATTAGGACAGGAAGGCATTAGGACAGGAAGACATTAGGACAGGAAGACATGAAGACATTAGGACATGAAAACATTAGGACAGGAAGACATGAAGATATTAGGACAGGAAGACATGAAGACTTAGGACAGGAAGACATGAAGATATTAGGACAGGAAGACATGAAGACTTAGGACAGGAAGACATGAAGACATTAGGACAGGAAGACATGAAGACTTAGGACAGGAAGGCATTAGGACAGGAAGACATGAAGACTTAGGACAGGAAGGCATTAGGACAGGAAGACATGAAGACTTAGGACAGGAAGACATTAGGACAGGAAGACATGAAGACTTAGGACAGGAAGACATGAAGACATTAGGACAGGAAGGCATTAGGACAGGAAGACATGAAGACTTAGGACAGGAAGACATTAGGACAGGAAGACATGAAGACTTAGGACAGGAAGGCATGAAGACATTAGGACAGGAAGACATGAAGACATTAGGACAGGAAGACATGAAGACATTAGGACAGGAAGACATGAAGACATATAACAGGAAGACATGAAGACATTAGGACAGGAAGACATGAAGACATTAGGACAGGAAGACATGAAGACTTAGGACAGGAAGACATGAAGACATTAGGACAGGAAGACATGAAGACTTAGGACAGGAAGACATGAAGACATTAGGACAGGAAGACATGAAGACATTAGGACAGGAAGACATGAAGACTTAGGACAGGAAGGCATTAGGACAGGAAGACATGAAGACTTAGGACAGGAAGACATGAAGACTTAGGACAGGAAGGCATTAGGACAGGAAGACATGAAGACTTAGGACAGGAAGGCATGAAGACTTAGGACAGGAAGACATGAAGACATTAGGACAGGAAGACATGAAGACATTAGGACAGGAAGACATGAAGACTTAGGACAGGAAGACATGAAGACATTAGGACAGGAAGACATGAAGACTTAGGACAGGAAGACATGAAGACTTAGGACAGGAAGACATGAAGACATTAGGACAGGAAGACATGAAGACATTAGGACAGGAAGACATGAAGACTTAGGACAGGAAGACATGAAGACATTAGGACAGGAAGACATGAAGACATTAGGACAGGAAGACATGAAGACTTAGGACAGGAAGACATGAAGACATTAGGACAGGAAGACATGAAGACATTAGGACAGGAAGACATGAAGACATATAACAGGAAGACATGAAGACATTAGGACAGGAAGACATGAAGACATTAGGACAGGAAGACATGAAGACTTAGGACAGGAAGACATGAAGACATTAGGACAGGAAGACATGAAGACTTAGGACAGGAAGACATGAAGACATTAGGACAGGAAGACATGAAGACTTAGGACAGGAAGGCATTAGGACAGGAAGACATGAAGACTTAGGACAGGAAGGCATTAGGACAGGAAGACATGAAGACTTAGGACAGGAAGGCATTAGGACAGGAAGACATGAAGACTTAGGACAGGAAGACATGAAGACTTAGGACAGGAAGGCATGAAGACTTAGGACAGGAAGGCATTAGGACAGGAAGACATGAAGACTTAGGACAGGAAGGCATGAAGACTTAGGACAGGAAGGCATTAGGACAGGAAGACATGAAGACTTAGGACAGGAAGGCATTAGGACAGGAAGACATTAGGACAGGAAGACATGAAGACATTAGGACAGGAAGGCATGAAGACATTAGGACAGGAAGACATGAAGACATTAGGACAGGAAGACATTAGGACAGGAAGACATGAAGACATTAGGACATGAAAACATTAGGACATGAAGACATGAAGATATTAGGACAGGAAGACATGATGACATTAATACAGGAAGACATGAAGACATTAGGACAGGAAGACATGAAGACATTAGGACATGAAAACATTAGGACAGGAAGACATGAAGACATTAGGACAGGAAGACATGAAGACATTAGGACATGAAAACATTAGGACAGGAAGACATGAAGATATTAGGACAGGAAGACATGATGACATTAGGACATGAAAACATTAGGACAGGAAGACATGAAGACATTAGGACATGGAAACATTAGGACAGGAAGACATGAAGACATTAGGGCATGAAAACATTAGGACAGGAAGACATGAAGACATTAGGGCATGAAAACATTAGGACAGGAAGACATGAAGACATTAGGACAGGAAGACATGAAGACATTAGGACATGGAAACATTAGGACAGGAAGACATGAAGACATTAGGACAGGAAGACATGAAGACATTAGAGCATGAAAACATTAGGACAGGAAGACATGAAGACATTAGGGCATGAAAACATTAGGACAGGAAGACATGAAGACATTAGGGCATGAAAACATTAGGACAGGAAGACATGAAGACATTAGGGCATGAAAACATTAGGACAGGAAGACATGAAGACATTAGGACAGGAAGACATGAAGACATTAGGACATGGAAACATTAGGACAGGAAGACATGAAGACATTAGGACAGGAAGACATGAAGACATTAGGGCATGAAAACATTAGGACAGGAAGACATGAAGACATTAGGACATGGAAACATTAGGACAGGAAGACATGAAGACATTAGGGCATGAAAACATTAGGACAGGAAGACATGAAGATATTAGGACAGGAAGGCATTAGGACAGGAAGACATGATGACATTAGGACAGGAAGGCATGAAGACATTAGGACAGGAAGGCATTAGGACAGGAAGACATTAGGACAGGAAGACATGAAGACATTAGGACAGGAAGACATGAAGATATTAGGACAGGAAGGCATTAGGACAGGAAGACATTAGGACAGGAAGACATGGAGACATTAGGACAGGAAGACATGAAGACATTAGGACAGGAAGACATTAGGACAGGAAGACATTAGGACAGGAAGACATGAAGACATTAGGACAGGAAGACATTAGGACAGGAAGACATGAAGACATTAGGACAGGAAGACATTAGGACAGGAAGACATTAGGACAGGAAGACATGAAGACATTAGGACAGGAAGACATGAAGACATTAGGACAGGAAGACATGAAGACATTAGGACAGGAAGACATGAAGACATTAGGACAGGAAGACATGAAGACATTAGGACAGGAAGGCATTAGGACAGGAAGACATTAGGACAGGAAGACATGAAGACATTAGGACATGAAAACATTAGGACAGGAAGACATGAAGATTTTAGGACAGGAAGACATTAGGACAGGAAGACATGAAGACATTAGGACAGGAAGACATGAAGACATTAGGACAGGAAGACATTAGGACAGGAAGACATGAAGACATTAGGACAGGAAGACATTAGGACAGGAAGACATTAGGACAGGAAGACATTAGGACAGGAAGACATGAAGACATTAGGACAGGAAGACATGAAGACATTAGGACAGGAAGACATGAAGACATTAGGACAGGAAGACATGAAGACATTAGGACAGGAAGGCATTAGGACAGGAAGACATTAGGACAGGAAGACATGAAGACATTAGGACATGAAAACATTAGGACAGGAAGACATGAAGACATAGGACAGGAAGACATGAAGATATTAGGACAGGAAGACATGAAGACTTAGGACAGGAAGGCATTAGGACAGGAAGACATGAAGACTTAGGACAGGAAGGCATTAGGACAGGAAGACATGAAGACTTAGGACAGGAAGGCATTAGGACAGGAAGACATGAAGACATTAGGACAGGAAGGCATGAAGACTTAGGACAGGAAGGCATGAAGACTTAGGACAGGAAGGCATTAGGACAGGAAGACATGAAGACTTAGGACAGGAAGGCATTAGGACAGGAAGACATGAAGACATTAGGACAGGAAGACATGAAGACATTAGGACAGGAAGGCATGAAGACATTAGGACAGGAAGGCATTAGGACAGGAAGACATGAAGACATTAGGGCAGGAAGGCATGAAGACTTAGGACAGGAAGGCATTAGGACAGGAAGACATGAAGACATTAGGACAGGAAGACATGAAGACATTAGGACAGGAAGACATGAAGACTTAGGACAGGAAGGCATGAAGACTTAGGACAGGAAGGCATTAGGGCAGGAAGACATGAAGACTTTAGGACAGGAAGGCATTAGGACAGGAAGACATGAAACATTAGGACAGGAAGGCATTAGGACAGGAAGACATGAAGACTTAGGACAGGAAGACATGAAGACTTAGGACAGGAAGGCATTAGGACAGGAAGACATGAAGACTTAGGACAGGAAGGCATTAGGACAGGAAGACATGAAGACATTAGGACAGGAAGACATGAAGACTTAGGACAGGAAGGCATTAGGACAGGAAGACATGAAGACATTAGGACAGGAAGACATGAAGACATTAGGACAGGAAGGCATTAGGACAGGAAGACATGAAGACACTAGGGCAGGAAGGCATGAAGACATTAGGACAGGAAGGCATTAGGACAGGAAGACATGAAGACATTAGGACAGGAAGACATGAAGACATTAGGACAGGAAGACATGAAGACTTAGGACAGGAAGGCATGAAGACTTAGGACAGGAAGGCATTAGGGCAGGAAGACATGAAGACTTAGGACAGGAAGACATGAAGACTTAGGACAGGAAGGCATTAGGACAGGAAGACATGAAGACTTAGGACAGGAAGGCATTAGGACAGGAAGACATGAAGACTTTAGGACAGGAAGGCATTAGGACAGGAAGACATGAAGACTTTAGGACAGGAAGACATTAGGACAGGAAGACATGAAGACTTTAGGACAGGAAGACATTAGGACAGGAAGACATGAAGACTTTAGGACAGGAAGGCATTAGGACAGGAAGACATGAAGACTTAGGACAGGAAGGCATTAGGACAGGAAGACATGAAGACTTAGGACAGGAAGACATGAAGACTTAGGACAGGAAGCATTAGGACAGGAAGACATGAAGACTTAGGACAGGAAGGCATTAGGACAGGAAGACATGAAGACATTAGGACAGGAAGGCATTAGGACAGGTAGACATTAGGACAGGAAGACATGAAGACATTAGGACATGAAAACATTAGGACAGGAAGACATGAAGACATTAGGACATGAAAACATTAGGACAGGAAGACATGAAGACATTAGGACAGGAAGACATTAGGACAGGTAGACATTAGGACAGGAAGACATGAAGACATTAGGACATGAAAACATTAGGACAGGAAGACATGAAGATATTAGGACAGGAAGACATGATGACATTAGTACAGGAAGACATGAAGACTTAGGACAGGAAGACATGAAGACATAGGACAGGAAGACATGATGACATTAGTACAGGAAGACATGAAGACTTAGGACAGGAAGACATGAAGATATTAGGACAGGAAGGCATTAGGACAGGAAGACATTAGGACAGGAAGACATGAAGACATTAGGACAGGAAGGCATTAGGACACGAAGACATTAGGACAGGAAGACATGATGACATTAGGACATGAAAACATTAGGACAGGAAGACATGAAGATATTAGGACAGGAAGACATGATGACATTAGTACAGGAAGACATGAAGTTTTAGGACAGGAAGACATGAAGACATTAGGACAGGAAGACATGAAGACATTAGGACAGGAAGACATGAAGACTTAGTACAGGAAGACATGAAGACATTAGGACAGGAAGACATGAAGACATTAGGACAGGAAGGCATTAGGACAGGAAGACATGAAGACATTAGGACATGAAAACATTAGGACAGCAAGACATGAAGATATTAGGACAGGAAGACATGAAGACATTAGGACAGGAAGACATGAAGACATTAGGACATGAAAACATTAGGACAGGAAGACATGAAGATATTAGGACAGGAAGACATGATGACATTAGGACAGGAAGACATGAAGACATTAGGACAGGAAGGCATTAGGACAGGAAGACATTAGGACAGGAAGACATGAAGACATTAGGACAGGAAGACATGAAGACATTAGGACAGGAAGGCATTAGGACAGGAAGACATTAGGACAGGAAGACATGAAGACATTAGGACAGGAAGACATGAAGACATTAGGACAGGAAGACATGAAGACATTAGGACAGGAAGACATTAGGACAGGAAGACATTAGGACAGGAAGACATGAAGACATTAGGACAGGAAGACATTAGGACAGGAAGACATGAAGACATTAGGACAGGAAGACATTAGGACAGGAAGACATGAAGACATTAGGACAGGAAGACATGAAGACATTAGGACAGGAAGACATGAAGACATTAGGACAGGAAGACATGAAGACTTAGGACATGAAAACATTAGGACAGGAAGACATGAAGACATTAGGACAGGAAGGCATTAGGACAGGAAGACATTAGGACAGGAAGACATGAAGACATTAGGACATGAAAACATTAGGACAGGAAGACATGAAGATATTAGGACAGGAAGACATGAAGACTTAGGACAGGAAGACATGAAGATATTAGGACAGGAAGACATGAAGACTTAGGACAGGAAGACATGAAGACATTAGGACAGGAAGACATGAAGACTTAGGACAGGAAGGCATTAGGACAGGAAGACATGAAGACTTAGGACAGGAAGGCATTAGGACAGGAAGACATGAAGACTTAGGACAGGAAGGCATGAAGACTTAGGACAGGAAGGCATTAGGACAGGAAGACATGAAGACTTAGGACAGGAAGGCATTAGGACAGGAAGACATGAAGACTTAGGACAGGAAGACATGAAGACTTAGGACAGGAAGGCATTAGGACAGGAAGACATGAAGACTTAGGACAGGAAGGCATTAGGACAGGAAGACATGAAGACATTAGGACAGGAAGGCATTAGGACAGGAAGACATTAGGACAGGAAGACATGAAGACATTAGGACATGAAAACATTAGGACAGGAAGACATGAAGATATTAGGACAGGAAGACATGATGACATTAGTACAGGAAGACATGAAGACATTAGGACAGGAAGACATGAAGACATTAGGACATGAAAACATTAGGACAGGAAGACATGAAGATATTAGGACAGGAAGACATGATGACATTAGGACATGAAAACATTAGGACAGGAAGACATGAAGACATTAGGACATGGAAACATTAGGACAGGAAGACATGAAGACATTAGGACATGAAAACATTAGGACAGGAAGACATGAAGACATTAGGACAGGAAGACATGAAGACATTAGGACATGAAAACATTAGGACAGTAAGACATGAAGACATTAGGACAGGAAGGCATGAAGACATTAGGACAGGAAGGCATGAAGACATTAGGACAGGAAGGCATGAAGACATTAGGACAGGAAGGCATTAGGACAGGAAGACATTAGGACAGGAAGACATGAAGACATTAGGACAGGAAGGCATGAAGACATTAGGACAGGAAGGCATTAGGACAGGAAGACATTAGGACAGGAAGACATGAAGACATTAGGACAGGAAGACATGAAGACATTAGGACAGGAAGACATGAAGACATTAGGACAGGAAGACATTAGGACAGGAAGACATGATGACATTAGGACAGGAAGGCATGAAGACATTAGGACAGGAAGGCATTAGGACAGGAAGACATTAGGACAGGAAGACATGAAGACATTAGGACAGGAAGACATGAAGATATTAGGACAGGAAGGCATTAGGACAGGAAGACATTAGGACAGGAAGACATGAAGACATTAGGACAGGAAGACATGAAGACATTAGGACAGGAAGACATGAAGACATTAGGACAGGAAGACATTAGGACAGGAAGACATTAGGACAGGAAGACATGAAGACATTAGGACAGGAAGACATTAGGACAGGAAGACATGAAGACATTAGGACAGGAAGACATTAGGACAGGAAGACATTAGGACAGGAAGACATTAGGACAGGAAGACATGAAGACATTAGGACAGGAAGACATGAAGACATTAGGACAGGAAGACATGAAGACATTAGGACAGGAAGACATGAAGACATTAGGACAGGAAGGCATTAGGACAGGAAGACATTAGGACAGGAAGACATGAAGACATTAGGACATGAAAACATTAGGACAGGAAGACATGAAGATATTAGGACAGGAAGACATTAGGACAGGAAGACATGAAGACATTAGGACAGGAAGACATGAAGACATTAGGACAGGAAGACATTAGGACAGGAAGACATGAAGACATTAGGACAGGAAGACATTAGGACAGGAAGACATGAAGACATTAGGACAGGAAGACATTAGGACAGGAAGACATTAGGACAGGAAGACATGAAGACATTAGGACAGGAAGACATGAAGACATTAGGACAGGAAGACATGAAGACATTAGGACAGGAAGACATGAAGACATTAGGACAGGAAGGCATTAGGACAGGAAGACATTAGGACAGGAAGACATAAAGACATTAGGACATGAAAACATTAGGACAGGAAGACATGAAGACATAGGACAGGAAGACATGAAGATATTAGGACAGGAAGACATGAAGACTTAGGACAGGAAGGCATTAGGACAGGAAGACATGAAGACTTAGGACAGGAAGGCATTAGGACAGGAAGACATGAAGACATTAGGACAGGAAGACATGAAGACATTAGGACATGAAAACATTAGGACAGGAAGACATGAAGATATTAGGACAGGAAGACATGAAGACATTAGGACATGAAAACATTAGGACAGGAAGACATGAAGATATTAGGACAGGAAGACATGATGACATTTGGACATGAAAACATTAGGACAGGAAGACATGAAGACATTAGGACATGAAAACATTAGGACAGGAAGACATGAAGATATTAGGACATGAAAACATTAGGACAGGAAGACATGAAGATATTAGAACATGAAAACATTAGGACAGGAAGACATGAAGATATTAGGACATGAAAACATTAGGACAGGAAGACATGAAGATATTAGGACATGAAAACATTAGGACAGGAAGACATGAAGATATTAGGACAGGAAGACATGATGACATTTGGACATGAAAACATTAGGACAGGAAGACATGAAGACATTAGGACATGAAAACATTAGGACAGGAAGACATGAAGATATTAGGACATGAAAACATTAGGACAGGAAGACATGAAGATATTAGGACATGAAAACATTAGGACAGGAAGACATGAAGATATTAGGACATGAAAACATTAGGACAGGAAGACATGAAGATATTAGGACATGAAAACATTAGGACAGGAAGACATGAAGATATTAGGACATGAAAACATTAGGACAGGAAGACATGAAGATATTAGGACATGAAAACATTAGGACAGGAAGACATGAAGATATTAGGACAGGTAGACATTAGGACAGGAAGACATGAAGACATTAGGACATGAAAACATTAGGACAGGAAGACATGAAGATATTAGGACAGGAAGACATGATGACATTTGTACAGGAAGACATGAAGATTTAGGACAGGAAGACATGAAGACTTATGATAGGAAGGCATTAGGACAGGAAGACATTAGGACAGGAAGACATGAAGACATTAGGACATGAAAACATTAGGACAGGAAGACATGAAGATATTAGGACCGGAAGGCATTAGGACAGGAAGACATTAGGACAGGAAGACATGAAGACATTAGGACATGAAAACATTAGGACAGGAAGACATTAGGACAGGAAGACATGAAGACATTAGGACATGAAAACATTAGGACAGGAAGACATGAAGATATTAGGACAGGAAGACATGATGACATTAGTACAGGAAGACATGAAGACTTAGGACAGGAAGACATGAAGACATTAGGACATGAAAACATTAGGACAGGAAGACATGAAGACATTAGGACATGAAAACATTAGGACAGGAAGACATGAAGACATTAGGACATGAAAACATTAGGACAGGAAGACATGAAGATATTAGGACAGGAAGACATGATGACATTAGTACAGGAAGACATGATGACATTAGTACAGGAAGACATGAAGACTTAGGACAGGAAGACATGAAGACATAGGACAGGAAGACATGAAGATATTAGGACATGAAAACATTAGGACAGGAAGACATGAAGATATTAGGACAGGAAGACATGATGACATTAGTACAGGAAGACATGATGACATTAGTACAGGAAGACATGAAGATATTAGGACATGAAAACATTAGGACAGGAAGACATGAAGACTTAGGACAGGAAGACATGAAGATATTAGGACAGGAAGGCATTAGGACAGGAAGACATTAGGACAGCAAGACATGAAGACATTAGGACAGGAAGGCATTAGGACAGGAAGACATTAGGACAGGAAGACATGATGACATTAGGACATGAAAACATTTGGACAGGAAGACTTGAAGATATTAGGACAGGAAGACATGATGACATTAGTACAGGAAGACATGAAGACTTAGGACAGGAAGACATGAAGACTTAGGACAAGAAGACATGATGACATTAGTACAGGAAGACATGAAGACTTAGGACAGGAAGACATGAAGACATTAGGACAGGAAGACATGATGACATTAGTACAGGAAGACATGAAGACTTAGGACAGGAAGACATGAAGACTTAGGACAGGAAGACATGAAGACATTAGGACAGGAAGACGTGAAGACATTAGGACAGGAAGGCATTAGGACAGGAAGACATGAAGACATTAGGACAGGAAGGCATTAGGACAGGAAGACATGAAGACATTAGGACAGGAAGGCATTAGGACAGGAAGACATTAGAACAGGAAGACATGAAGACATTAGGACAGGAAGACATGAAGACTTAGGACAGGAAGACATGAAGACTTAGGACAGGAAGACATGATGACATTAGTACAGGAAGACATGAAGACTTAGGACAGGAAGACATGAAGACATTAGGACAGGAAGGCATTAGGACAGGAAGACATTAGGACAGGAAGACATGATGACATTAGTACAGGAAGACATGAAGACTTAGGACAGGAAGACATGAAGACTTAGGACAGGAAGACATGAAGACTTAGGACAGGAAGACATGAAGACTTAGGACAGGAAGACATGAAGACTTAGGACAGGAAGACATGATGACATTAGGACAGGAAGACATGAAGACTTAGTACAGGAAGACATGAAGACTTAGGACAGGAAGACATGAAGACTTAGGACAGGAAGACATGATGACATTAGTACAGGAAGACATGAAGACTTAGGACAGGAAGACATGAAGACTTAGGACAGGAAGACATGAAGACTTAGGACAGGAAGACATGAAGACATTAGGACAGAAAGACATGAAGACATTATGACCGGAAGGCATTAGGACAGGAAGACATGAAGACATTAGGACAGGAAGGCATTAGGACAGGAAGACATGAAGACATTAGGACAGGAAGACATGATGACATTAGTACAGGAAGACATGAAGACTTAGGACAGGAAGACATGAAGACTTAGTACAGGAAGACATGAAGACTTAGGACAGGAAGACATGAAGACTTAGGACAGGAAGACATGAAGACTTAGGACAGGAAGACATGAAGACATTAGGACATGAAAACATTAGAACAGGAAGACATGAAGATATTAGGACATGAAAACATTAGGACAGGAAGACATGAAGACATTAGGACAGGAAGACATGAAGACATTAGGACATGAAAACATTAGAACAGGAAGACATGAAGATATTAGGACATGAAAACATTAGGACAGGAAGACATGAAGACATTAGGACAGGAAGACATGAAGACATTAGGACATGAAAACATTAGAACAGGAAGACATGAAGATATTAGGACATGAAAACATTAGGACAGGAAGACATGAAGACATTAGGACAGGAAGACATGAAGACATTAGGACAGGAAGGCATTAGGACAGGAAGACATGAAGACATTAGGACATGAAAACATTAGGACAGGAAGACATGAAGATATTAGGACAGGAAGACATGAAGACATTAGGACAGGAAGGCATTAGGACAGGAAGACATGAAGACATTAGGACAGGAAGACATGAAGACTTAGGACAGGAAGACATGAAGACTTAGGACAAGAAGACATGAAGACATTAGGACAGGAAGACATTAGGACAGGAAGACATGAAGACATTAAGACAGGAAGACATTAGGACAGGAAGACATGAAGACATTAGGACAGGAAGACATTACGACAGGAAGACATTAGGACAGGAAGACATGAAGACATTAGGACAGGAAGACATGAAGACATTAGGACAGGAAGACATGAAGACATTAGGACAGGAAGACATGAAGACATTAGGACAGGAAGACATGAAGACATTAGGACAGGAAGGCATTAGGACAGGAAGACATTAGGACAGGAAGACATGAAGACATTAGGACATGAAAACATTAGGACAGGAAGACATGAAGATATTAGGACAGGAAGACATTAGGACAGGAAGACATGAAGACATTAGGACAGGAAGACATGAAGACATTAGGACAGGAAGACATTAGGACAGGAAGACATGAAGACATTAGGACAGGAAGACATTAGGACAGGAAGACATGAAGACATTAGGACAGGAAGACATGAAGACATTATTACAGGAAGACATTAGGACAGGAAGACATGAAGACATTAGGACAGGAAGACATGAAGACATTAGGACAGGAAGACATTAGGACAGGAAGACAGGAAGACATTAGGACAGGAAGACATTAGGACAGGAAGACATGAAGACATTAGGACAGGAAGACATGAAGACATTAGGACAGGAAGACATGAAGACATTAGGACAGGAAGACATGAAGACATTAGGACAGGAAGGCATTAGGACAGGAAGACATTAGGACAGGAAGACATGAAGACATTAGGACATGAAAACATTAGGACAGGAAGACATGAAGACATAGGACAGGAAGACATGAAGATATTAGGACAGGAAGACATGAAGACATTAGGACAGGAAGGCATTAGGACAGGAAGACATGAAGACTTAGGACAGGAAGGCATTAGGACAGGAAGACATGAAGACTTAGGACAGGAAGGCATTAGGACAGGAAGACATGAAGACTTAGGACAGGAAGACATGAAGACTTAGGACAGGAAGGCATTAGGACATGAAGACATGAAGTCTTAGGACAGGAAGACATGAAGACTTAGGACAGGAAGGCATTAGGACAGGAAGACATGAAGTCTTAGGACAGGAAGACATGAAGACTTAGGACAGGAAGGCATTAGGACAGCTAGACATTAGGACAGGAAGACATGAAGACATTAGGACATGAAAACATTAGGACAGGAAGACATGAAGATATTAGGACAGGAAGACATGATGACATTAGTACAGGAAGACATGAAGATTTAGGACAGGAAGACATGAAGACTTAGGATAGGAAGGCATTAGGACAGGAAGACATTAGGACAGGAAGACATGAAGATATTAGGACATGAAAACATTAGGACAGGAAGACATGAAGATATTAGGACCGGAAGGCATTAGGACAGGAAGACATTAGGACAGGAAGACATTAGGACAGGAAGACATTAGGACAGGAAGACATGAAGACATTAGGACATGAAAACATTAGGACAGGAAGACATGAAGATATTAGGACCGGAAGGCATTAGGACAGGAAGACATTAGGACAGGAAGACATGAAGACATTAGGACATGAAAACATTATGACAGGAAGACATTAGGACAGGAAGACATGAAGACATTAGGACATGAAAACATTAGGACAGGAAGACATGAAGATATTAGGACAGGAAGACATGATGACATTAGTACAGGAAGACATGAAGACTTAGGACAGGAAGACATGAAGATATTAGGACAGGAAGACATGAAGACTTAGGACAGGAAGACATGATGACATTAGTACAGGAAGACATGAAGACTTAGGACAGGAAGACATGAAGACTTAGGACAGGAAGACATGAAGACTTAGGACAGGAAGACATGAAGACATTAGGACAGAAAGACATGAAGACATTAGGACGGAAGGCATTAGGACAGGAAGACATGAAGACATTAGGACAGGAAGGCATTAGGACAGGAAGACATGAAGACATTAGGACAGGAAGACATGAAGACTTAGGACAGGAAGACATGAAGACTTAGGACAGGAAGACATGATGACATTAGTACAGGAAGACATGAAGACTTAGGACAGGAAGACATGAAGACTTAGGACAGGAAGACATGATGACATTAGTACAGGAAGACATGAAGACTTAGGACAGGAAGACATGAAGACTTAGTACAGGAAGACATGATGACATTAGTACAGGAAGACATGAAGACTTAGGACAGGAAGACATGAAGACATTAGGACATGAAAACATTAGAACAGGAAGACATGAAGATATTAGGACATGAAAACATTAGGACAGGAAGACATGAAGACATTAGGACAGGAAGACATGAAGACATTAGGACATGAAAACATTAGGACAGGAAGACATGAAGACATTAGGACAGGAAGACATGAAGACATTAGGACAGGAAGACATTAGGACAGGAAGACATGAAGACATTAGGACAGGAAGACATTAGGACAGGAAGATAGAAAAGACATTAGGACAGGAAGACATGAAGACATTAGGACAGGAAGACATGAAGACATTAGGACAGGAAGACATTAGGACAGGAAGACATGAAGACATTAGGACAGGAAGACATGAAGACATTAGGACAGGAAGACATGAAGACATTAGGACAGGAAGACATTAGGACAGGAAGACATGATGACATTAGGACAGGAAGACATTAGGACAGGAAGACATGAAGACATTAGGACAGGAAGACATGAAGACATTAGGACAGGAAGACATGAAGACATTAGGACAGGAAGACATGAAGGCATTAGGACAGGAAGACATGAAGACATTAGGACAGGAAGGCATTAGGACAGGAAGACATGAAGACATTAGGACAGGAAGACATGAAGACTTAGGACAGGAAGACATGAAGACTTAGGACAGGAAGACATGAAGACATTAGGACAGGAAGACATTAGGACAGGAAGACATTAGGACAGGAAGACATGAAGACATTAAGACAGGAAGACATTAGGACAGGAAGACATGAAGACATTAGGACAGGAAGACATTAGGACAGGAAGACATTAGGACAGGAAGACATGAAGACATTAGGACAGGAAGACATGAAGACATTAGGACAGGAAGACATGAAGACATTAGGACAGGAAGACATGAAGACATTAGGACAGGAAGACATGAAGACATTAGGACATTAGGACAGGAAGACATGAAGACATTAGGACAGGAAGACATTAGGACAGGAAGACATTAGGACAGGAAGACATGAAGACATTAGGACAGGAAGACATGAAGACATTAGGACAGGAAGACATGAAGACATTAGGACAGGAAGACATGAAGACATTAGGACAGGAAGACATGAAGACATTAGGACAGGAAGGCATTAGGACAGGAAGACATTAGGACAGGAAGACATGAAGACATTAGGACATGAAAACATTAGGACAGGAAGACATGAAGACATTAGGACAGGAAGACATTAGGACAGGAAGACATGAAGACATTAGGACAGGAAGACATGAAGACATTAGGACAGGAAGACATTAGGACAGGAAGACATGAAGACATTAGGACAGGAAGACATGAAGACATTAGGACAGGAAGACATTAGGACAGGAAGACATGAAGACATTAGGACAGGAAGACATGAAGACATTAGGACAGGAAGACATGAAGACATTAGGACAGGAAGACATTAGGACAGGAAGACATGAAGACATTAGGACAGGAAGACATGAAGACATTAGGACAGGAAGACATTAGGACAGGAAGACATGAAGACATTAGGACAGGAAGACATGAAGACATTAGGACAGGAAGACATTAGGACAGGAAGACATGAAGACATTAGGACAGGAAGACATGAAGACATTAGGACAGGAAGACATTAGGACAGGAAGACATTAGGACAGGAAGACATGAAGACATTAGGACAGGAAGACATGAAGACATTAGGACAGGAAGACATGAAGACATTAGGACAGGAAGACATGAAGACATTAGGACAGGAAGGCATTAGGACAGGAAGACATTAGGACAGGAAGACATGAAGACATTAGGACATGAAAACATTAGGACAGGAAGACATGAAGACTTAGGACAGGAAGGCATTAGGACAGGAAGACATGAAGACTTAGGACAGGAAGACATGAAGACATTAGGACATGAAAACATTAGGACAGGAAGACATGAAGACTTAGGACAGGAAGGCATTAGGACAGGAAGACATGAAGACATTAGGACATGAAAACATTAGGACAGGAAGACATGAATACTTAGGACAGGAAGGCATTAGGACAGGAAGACATGAAGACTTAGGACAGGAAGACATGAAGACTTAGGACAGGAAGACATGAAGACTTAGGACAGGAAGGCATTAGGACAGGAAGACATGAAGACATTAGGACATGAAATCATTAGGACAGGAAGACATGAAGACTTAGGACAGGAAGGCATTAGGACAGGAAGACATGAAGACTTAGGACAGGAAGACATGAAGACTTAGGACAGGAAGGCATTAGGACAGGAAGACATGAAGACTTAGGACAGGAAGGTATTAGGACAGGAAGACATGAAGACATTAGGACAGGAAGGCATTAGGACAGGTAGACATGAAGATATTAGGACAGGAAGACATGATGACATTAGGACAGGAAGACATGAAGATTTAGGACAGGAAGGCATTAGGACAGGTAGACATGATGACATTAGTACAGGAAGACATGAAGACATTAGGACAGGAAGACATTAGGACAGGAAGACATGATGACATTAGTACAGGAAGACATGAAGACATTAGGACAGGAAGACATTAGGACAGGTAGACATGAAGATATTAGGACAGGAAGACATGATGACATTAGTACAGGAAGACATGAAGACATTAGGACATGAAAACATTAGGACAGGAAGGCATGAAGACATTAGGACAGGAAGGCATTAGGACAGGTAGACATGAAGATATTAGGACAGGAAGACATGATGACATTAGTACAGGAAGACATGAAGACATTAGGACAGGAAGGCATTAGGACAGGTAGACATGATGACATTAGGACAGGAAGACATGAAGACATTAGGACAGGAAGACATTAGGACAGGAAGACATGAAGATATTAGGACAGGAAGACATGATGACATTAGTACAGGTAGACATGAAGACATTAGGACATGAAAACATTAGGACAGGAAGACATGAAGACATTAGGACAGGAAGACATGAAGACATTAGGACATGAAAACATTAGGACAGTAAGACATGAAGACATTAGGACAGGAAGGCATGAAGACATTAGGACAGGAAGGCATGAAGACATTAGGACAGGAAGGCATGAAGACATTAGGACAGGAAGGCATTAGGACAGGAAGACATTAGGACAGGAAGACATGAAGACATTAGGACAGGAAGGCATGAAGACATTAGGACAGGAAGGCATTAGGACAGGAAGACATTAGGACAGGAAGACATGAAGACATTAGGACAGGAAGACATGAAGACATTAGGACAGGAAGACATTAGGACAGGTAGACATGAAGACATTAGGACAGGAAGACATGATGACATTAGGACAGGAAGGCATGAAGACATTAGGACAGGAAGGCATTAGGACAGGAAGACATTAGGACAGGAAGACATGAAGACATTAGGACAGGAAGACATGAAGATATTAGGACAGGAAGGCATTAGGACAGGAAGACATTAGGACAGGAAGACATGAAGACATTAGGACAGGAAGACATGAAGACATTAGGACAGGAAGACATGAAGACATTAGGACAGGAAGACATTAGGACAGGAAGACATTAGGACAGGAAGACATGAAGACATTAGGACAGGAAGACATTAGGACAGGAAGACATGAAGACATTAGGACAGGAAGACATTAGGACAGGAAGACATTAGGACAGGAAGACATTAGGACAGGAAGACATGAAGACATTAGGACAGGAAGACATGAAGACATTAGGACAGGAAGACATGAAGACATTAGGACAGGAAGACATGAAGACATTAGGACAGGAAGGCATTAGGACAGGAAGACATTAGGACAGGAAGACATGAAGACATTAGGACATGAAAACATTAGGACAGGAAGACATGAAGATATTAGGACAGGAAGACATTAGGACAGGAAGACATGAAGACATTAGGACAGGAAGACATGAAGACATTAGGACAGGAAGACATTAGGACAGGAAGACATGAAGACATTAGGACAGGAAGACATTAGGACAGGAAGACATGAAGACATTAGGACAGGAAGACATTAGGACAGGAAGACATTAGGACAGGAAGACATGAAGACATTAGGACAGGAAGACATGAAGACATTAGGACAGGAAGACATGAAGACATTAGGACAGGAAGACATGAAGACATTAGGACAGGAAGGCATTAGGACAGGAAGACATTAGGACAGGAAGACATAAAGACATTAGGACATGAAAACATTAGGACAGGAAGACATGAAGACATAGGACAGGAAGACATGAAGATATTAGGACAGGAAGACATGAAGACTTAGGACAGGAAGGCATTAGGACAGGAAGACATGAAGACTTAGGACAGGAAGGCATTAGGACAGGAAGACATGAAGACATTAGGACAGGAAGACATGAAGACATTAGGACATGAAAACATTAGGACAGGAAGACATGAAGATATTAGGACAGGAAGACATGAAGACATTAGGACATGAAAACATTAGGACAGGAAGACATGAAGATATTAGGACAGGAAGACATGATGACATTTGGACATGAAAACATTAGGACAGGAAGACATGAAGACATTAGGACATGAAAACATTAGGACAGGAAGACATGAAGATATTAGGACATGAAAACATTAGGACAGGAAGACATGAAGATATTAGAACATGAAAACATTAGGACAGGAAGACATGAAGATATTAGGACATGAAAACATTAGGACAGGAAGACATGAAGATATTAGGACATGAAAACATTAGGACAGGAAGACATGAAGATATTAGGACAGGAAGACATGATGACATTTGGACATGAAAACATTAGGACAGGAAGACATGAAGACATTAGGACATGAAAACATTAGGACAGGAAGACATGAAGATATTAGGACATGAAAACATTAGGACAGGAAGACATGAAGATATTAGGACATGAAAACATTAGGACAGGAAGACATGAAGATATTAGGACATGAAAACATTAGGACAGGAAGACATGAAGATATTAGGACATGAAAACATTAGGACAGGAAGACATGAAGATATTAGGACATGAAAACATTAGGACAGGAAGACATGAAGATATTAGGACATGAAAACATTAGGACAGGAAGACATGAAGATATTAGGACAGGTAGACATTAGGACAGGAAGACATGAAGACATTAGGACATGAAAACATTAGGACAGGAAGACATGAAGATATTAGGACAGGAAGACATGATGACATTTGTACAGGAAGACATGAAGATTTAGGACAGGAAGACATGAAGACTTATGATAGGAAGGCATTAGGACAGGAAGACATTAGGACAGGAAGACATGAAGACATTAGGACATGAAAACATTAGGACAGGAAGACATGAAGATATTAGGACCGGAAGGCATTAGGACAGGAAGACATTAGGACAGGAAGACATGAAGACATTAGGACATGAAAACATTAGGACAGGAAGACATTAGGACAGGAAGACATGAAGACATTAGGACATGAAAACATTAGGACAGGAAGACATGAAGATATTAGGACAGGAAGACATGATGACATTAGTACAGGAAGACATGAAGACTTAGGACAGGAAGACATGAAGACATTAGGACATGAAAACATTAGGACAGGAAGACATGAAGACATTAGGACATGAAAACATTAGGACAGGAAGACATGAAGACATTAGGACATGAAAACATTAGGACAGGAAGACATGAAGATATTAGGACAGGAAGACATGATGACATTAGTACAGGAAGACATGATGACATTAGTACAGG
Source organism: Megaustenia siamemsis (assembly GCA_032433765.1). Lineage (NCBI taxonomy): Eukaryota > Metazoa > Mollusca > Gastropoda > Stylommatophora > Ariophantidae > Megaustenia > Megaustenia siamemsis. The sequence continues at coordinate 83,801,075 of JAVIAB010000050.1, read as the reverse complement.
AAGACATGAAGACTTAGGACAGGAAGACATGAAGACATAGGACAGGAAGACATGAAGATATTAGGACATGAAAACATTAGGACAGGAAGACATGAAGATATTAGGACAGGAAGACATGATGACATTAGTACAGGAAGACATGATGACATTAGTACAGGAAGACATGAAGATATTAGGACATGAAACATTAGGACAGGAAGACATGAAGACTTAGGACAGGAAGACATGAAGATATTAGGACAGGAAGGCATTAGGACAGGAAGACATTAGGACAGCAAGACATGAAGACATTAGGACAGGAAGGCATTAGGACAGGAAGACATTAGGACAGGAAGACATGATGACATTAGGACATGAAAACATTTGGACAGGAAGACTTGAAGATATTAGGACAGGAAGACATGATGACATTAGTACAGGAAGACATGAAGACTTAGGACAGGAAGACATGAAGACTTAGGACAAGAAGACATGATGACATTAGTACAGGAAGACATGAAGACTTAGGACAGGAAGACATGAAGACATTAGGACAGGAAGACATGATGACATTAGTACAGGAAGACATGAAGACTTAGGACAGGAAGACATGAAGACTTAGGACAGGAAGACATGAAGACATTAGGACAGGAAGACGTGAAGACATTAGGACAGGAAGGCATTAGGACAGGAAGACATGAAGACATTAGGACAGGAAGGCATTAGGACAGGAAGACATGAAGACATTAGGACAGGAAGGCATTAGGACAGGAAGACATTAGAACAGGAAGACATGAAGACATTAGGACAGGAAGACATGAAGACTTAGGACAGGAAGACATGAAGACTTAGGACAGGAAGACATGATGACATTAGTACAGGAAGACATGAAGACTTAGGACAGGAAGACATGAAGACATTAGGACAGGAAGGCATTAGGACAGGAAGACATTAGGACAGGAAGACATGATGACATTAGTACAGGAAGACATGAAGACTTAGGACAGGAAGACATGAAGACTTAGGACAGGAAGACATGAAGACTTAGGACAGGAAGACATGAAGACTTAGGACAGGAAGACATGAAGACTTAGGACAGGAAGACATGATGACATTAGGACAGGAAGACATGAAGACTTAGTACAGGAAGACATGAAGACTTAGGACAGGAAGACATGAAGACTTAGGACAGGAAGACATGATGACATTAGTACAGGAAGACATGAAGACTTAGGACAGGAAGACATGAAGACTTAGGACAGGAAGACATGAAGACTTAGGACAGGAAGACATGAAGACATTAGGACAGAAAGACATGAAGACATTATGACCGGAAGGCATTAGGACAGGAAGACATGAAGACATTAGGACAGGAAGGCATTAGGACAGGAAGACATGAAGACATTAGGACAGGAAGACATGATGACATTAGTACAGGAAGACATGAAGACTTAGGACAGGAAGACATGAAGACTTAGTACAGGAAGACATGAAGACTTAGGACAGGAAGACATGAAGACTTAGGACAGGAAGACATGAAGACTTAGGACAGGAAGACATGAAGACATTAGGACATGAAAACATTAGAACAGGAAGACATGAAGATATTAGGACATGAAAACATTAGGACAGGAAGACATGAAGACATTAGGACAGGAAGACATGAAGACATTAGGACATGAAAACATTAGAACAGGAAGACATGAAGATATTAGGACATGAAAACATTAGGACAGGAAGACATGAAGACATTAGGACAGGAAGACATGAAGACATTAGGACATGAAAACATTAGAACAGGAAGACATGAAGATATTAGGACATGAAAACATTAGGACAGGAAGACATGAAGACATTAGGACAGGAAGACATGAAGACATTAGGACAGGAAGGCATTAGGACAGGAAGACATGAAGACATTAGGACATGAAAACATTAGGACAGGAAGACATGAAGATATTAGGACAGGAAGACATGAAGACATTAGGACAGGAAGGCATTAGGACAGGAAGACATGAAGACATTAGGACAGGAAGACATGAAGACTTAGGACAGGAAGACATGAAGACTTAGGACAAGAAGACATGAAGACATTAGGACAGGAAGACATTAGGACAGGAAGACATGAAGACATTAAGACAGGAAGACATTAGGACAGGAAGACATGAAGACATTAGGACAGGAAGACATTACGACAGGAAGACATTAGGACAGGAAGACATGAAGACATTAGGACAGGAAGACATGAAGACATTAGGACAGGAAGACATGAAGACATTAGGACAGGAAGACATGAAGACATTAGGACAGGAAGACATGAAGACATTAGGACAGGAAGGCATTAGGACAGGAAGACATTAGGACAGGAAGACATGAAGACATTAGGACATGAAAACATTAGGACAGGAAGACATGAAGATATTAGGACAGGAAGACATTAGGACAGGAAGACATGAAGACATTAGGACAGGAAGACATGAAGACATTAGGACAGGAAGACATTAGGACAGGAAGACATGAAGACATTAGGACAGGAAGACATTAGGACAGGAAGACATGAAGACATTAGGACAGGAAGACATGAAGACATTATTACAGGAAGACATTAGGACAGGAAGACATGAAGACATTAGGACAGGAAGACATGAAGACATTAGGACAGGAAGACATTAGGACAGGAAGACAGGAAGACATTAGGACAGGAAGACATTAGGACAGGAAGACATGAAGACATTAGGACAGGAAGACATGAAGACATTAGGACAGGAAGACATGAAGACATTAGGACAGGAAGACATGAAGACATTAGGACAGGAAGGCATTAGGACAGGAAGACATTAGGACAGGAAGACATGAAGACATTAGGACATGAAAACATTAGGACAGGAAGACATGAAGACATAGGACAGGAAGACATGAAGATATTAGGACAGGAAGACATGAAGACATTAGGACAGGAAGGCATTAGGACAGGAAGACATGAAGACTTAGGACAGGAAGGCATTAGGACAGGAAGACATGAAGACTTAGGACAGGAAGGCATTAGGACAGGAAGACATGAAGACTTAGGACAGGAAGACATGAAGACTTAGGACAGGAAGGCATTAGGACATGAAGACATGAAGTCTTAGGACAGGAAGACATGAAGACTTAGGACAGGAAGGCATTAGGACAGGAAGACATGAAGTCTTAGGACAGGAAGACATGAAGACTTAGGACAGGAAGGCATTAGGACAGCTAGACATTAGGACAGGAAGACATGAAGACATTAGGACATGAAAACATTAGGACAGGAAGACATGAAGATATTAGGACAGGAAGACATGATGACATTAGTACAGGAAGACATGAAGATTTAGGACAGGAAGACATGAAGACTTAGGATAGGAAGGCATTAGGACAGGAAGACATTAGGACAGGAAGACATGAAGATATTAGGACATGAAAACATTAGGACAGGAAGACATGAAGATATTAGGACCGGAAGGCATTAGGACAGGAAGACATTAGGACAGGAAGACATTAGGACAGGAAGACATTAGGACAGGAAGACATGAAGACATTAGGACATGAAAACATTAGGACAGGAAGACATGAAGATATTAGGACCGGAAGGCATTAGGACAGGAAGACATTAGGACAGGAAGACATGAAGACATTAGGACATGAAAACATTATGACAGGAAGACATTAGGACAGGAAGACATGAAGACATTAGGACATGAAAACATTAGGACAGGAAGACATGAAGATATTAGGACAGGAAGACATGATGACATTAGTACAGGAAGACATGAAGACTTAGGACAGGAAGACATGAAGATATTAGGACAGGAAGACATGAAGACTTAGGACAGGAAGACATGATGACATTAGTACAGGAAGACATGAAGACTTAGGACAGGAAGACATGAAGACTTAGGACAGGAAGACATGAAGACTTAGGACAGGAAGACATGAAGACATTAGGACAGAAAGACATGAAGACATTAGGACCGGAAGGCATTAGGACAGGAAGACATGAAGACATTAGGACAGGAAGGCATTAGGACAGGAAGACATGAAGACATTAGGACAGGAAGACATGAAGACTTAGGACAGGAAGACATGAAGACTTAGGACAGGAAGACATGATGACATTAGTACAGGAAGACATGAAGACTTAGGACAGGAAGACATGAAGACTTAGGACAGGAAGACATGATGACATTAGTACAGGAAGACATGAAGACTTAGGACAGGAAGACATGAAGACTTAGTACAGGAAGACATGATGACATTAGTACAGGAAGACATGAAGACTTAGGACAGGAAGACATGAAGACATTAGGACATGAAAACATTAGAACAGGAAGACATGAAGATATTAGGACATGAAAACATTAGGACAGGAAGACATGAAGACATTAGGACAGGAAGACATGAAGACATTAGGACATGAAAACATTAGGACAGGAAGACATGAAGACATTAGGACAGGAAGACATGAAGACATTAGGACAGGAAGACATTAGGACAGGAAGACATGAAGACATTAGGACAGGAAGACATTAGGACAGGAAGATAGAAAAGACATTAGGACAGGAAGACATGAAGACATTAGGACAGGAAGACATGAAGACATTAGGACAGGAAGACATTAGGACAGGAAGACATGAAGACATTAGGACAGGAAGACATGAAGACATTAGGACAGGAAGACATGAAGACATTAGGACAGGAAGACATTAGGACAGGAAGACATGATGACATTAGGACAGGAAGACATTAGGACAGGAAGACATGAAGACATTAGGACAGGAAGACATGAAGACATTAGGACAGGAAGACATGAAGACATTAGGACAGGAAGACATGAAGGCATTAGGACAGGAAGACATGAAGACATTAGGACAGGAAGGCATTAGGACAGGAAGACATGAAGACATTAGGACAGGAAGGCATTAGGACAGGAAGACATGAAGACATTAGGACAGGAAGACATGAAGATTAGGACAGGAAGACATGAAGACTTAGGACAGGAAGACATGATGACATTAGTACAGGAAGACATGAAGACTTAGGACAGGAAGACATGAAGACTTAGGACAGGAAGACATGATGACATTAGTACAGGAAGACATGAAGACTTAGGACAGGAAGACATGAAGACTTAGGACAGGAAGACATGATGACATTAGGACAGGAAGACATGAAGACTTAGGACAGGAAGACATGAAGACATTAGGACATGAAAACATTAGAACAGGAAGACATGAAGATATTAGGACATGAAAACATTAGGACAGGAAGACATGAAGACATTAGGACAGGAAGACATGAAGACATTAGGACATGAAAACATTAGGACAGGAAGACATGAAGACATTAGGACAGGAAGACATGAAGACATTAGGACAGGAAGACATTAGGACAGGAAGACATGAAGACATTAGGACAGGAAGACATTAGGACAGGAAGATAGAAAAGACATTAGGACAGGAAGACATGAAGACATTAGGACAGGAAGACATGAAGACATTAGGACAGGAAGACATTAGGACAGGAAGACATGAAGACATTAGGACAGGAAGACATGAAGACATTAGGACAGGAAGACATGAAGACATTAGGACAGGAAGACATTAGGACAGGAAGACATGAAGACATTAGGACAGGAAGACATTAGGACAGGAAGACATGAAGACATTAGGACAGGAAGACATGAAGACATTAGGACAGGAAGACATGAAGACATTAGGACAGGAAGACATGAAGGCATTAGGACAGGAAGACATGAAGACATTAGGACAGGAAGGCATTAGGACAGGAAGACATGAAGACATTAGGACAGGAAGACATGAAGACTTAGGACAGGAAGACATGAAGACTTAGGACAGGAAGACATGAAGACATTAGGACAGGAAGACATTAGGACAGGAAGACATTAGGACAGGAAGACATGAAGACATTAAGACAGGAAGACATTAGGACAGGAAGACATGAAGACATTAGGACAGGAAGACATTAGGACAGGAAGACATTAGGACAGGAAGACATGAAGACATTAGGACAGGAAGACATGAAGACATTAGGACAGGAAGACATGAAGACATTAGGACAGGAAGACATGAAGACATTAGGACAGGAAGACATGAAGACATTAGGACATTAGGACAGGAAGACATGAAGACATTAGGACAGGAAGACATTAGGACAGGAAGACATTAGGACAGGAAGACATGAAGACATTAGGACAGGAAGACATGAAGACATTAGGACAGGAAGACATGAAGACATTAGGACAGGAAGACATGAAGACATTAGGACAGGAAGACATGAAGACATTAGGACAGGAAGGCATTAGGACAGGAAGACATTAGGACAGGAAGACATGAAGACATTAGGACATGAAAACATTAGGACAGGAAGACATGAAGATATTAGGACAGGAAGACATTAGGACAGGAAGACATGAAGACATTAGGACAGGAAGACATGAAGACATTAGGACAGGAAGACATTAGGACAGGAAGACATGAAGACATTAGGACAGGAAGACATGAAGACATTAGGACAGGAAGACATTAGGACAGGAAGACATGAAGACATTAGGACAGGAAGACATGAAGACATTAGGACAGGAAGACATGAAGACATTAGGACAGGAAGACATTAGGACAGGAAGACATGAAGACATTAGGACAGGAAGACATGAAGACATTAGGACAGGAAGACATTAGGACAGGAAGACATGAAGACATTAGGACAGGAAGACATGAAGACATTAGGACAGGAAGACATTAGGACAGGAAGACATGAAGACATTAGGACAGGAAGACATGAAGACATTAGGACAGGAAGACATTAGGACAGGAAGACATTAGGACAGGAAGACATGAAGACATTAGGACAGGAAGACATGAAGACATTAGGACAGGAAGACATGAAGACATTAGGACAGGAAGACATGAAGACATTAGGACAGGAAGGCATTAGGACAGGAAGACATTAGGACAGGAAGACATGAAGACATTAGGACATGAAAACATTAGGACAGGAAGACATGAAGACTTAGGACAGGAAGGCATTAGGACAGGAAGACATGAAGACTTAGGACAGGAAGACATGAAGACATTAGGACATGAAAACATTAGGACAGGAAGACATGAAGACTTAGGACAGGAAGGCATTAGGACAGGAAGACATGAAGACATTAGGACATGAAAACATTAGGACAGGAAGACATGAATACTTAGGACAGGAAGGCATTAGGACAGGAAGACATGAAGACTTAGGACAGGAAGACATGAAGACTTAGGACAGGAAGACATGAAGACTTAGGACAGGAAGGCATTAGGACAGGAAGACATGAAGACATTAGGACATGAAATCATTAGGACAGGAAGACATGAAGACTTAGGACAGGAAGGCATTAGGACAGGAAGACATGAAGACTTAGGACAGGAAGACATGAAGACTTAGGACAGGAAGGCATTAGGACAGGAAGACATGAAGACTTAGGACAGGAAGGTATTAGGACAGGAAGACATGAAGACATTAGGACAGGAAGGCATTAGGACAGGTAGACATGAAGATATTAGGACAGGAAGACATGATGACATTAGTACAGGAAGACATGAAGATTTAGGACAGGAAGGCATTAGGACAGGTAGACATGATGACATTAGTACAGGAAGACATGAAGACATTAGGACAGGAAGACATTAGGACAGGAAGACATGATGACATTAGTACAGGAAGACATGAAGACATTAGGACAGGAAGACATTAGGACAGGTAGACATGAAGATATTAGGACAGGAAGACATGATGACATTAGTACAGGAAGACATGAAGACATTAGGACATGAAAACATTAGGACAGGAAGGCATGAAGACATTAGGACAGGAAGGCATTAGGACAGGTAGACATGAAGATATTAGGACAGGAAGACATGATGACATTAGTACAGGAAGACATGAAGACATTAGGACAGGAAGGCATTAGGACAGGTAGACATGATGACATTAGTACAGGAAGACATGAAGACATTAGGACAGGAAGACATTAGGACAGGAAGACATGAAGATATTAGGACAGGAAGACATGATGACATTAGTACAGGTAGACATGAAGACATTAGGACATGAAAACATTAGGACAGGAAGGCATGAAGACATTAGGACAGGAAGGCATTAGGACAGGTAGACATGATGACATTAGTACAGGAAGACATGATGACATTAGGACAGGAAGACATTAGGACAGGAAGACATGATGACATTAGTACAGGAAGACATGAAGACATTAGGACAGGAAGACATTAGGACAGGTAGACATGAAGATATTAGGACAGGAAGACATGATGACATTAGTACAGGAAGACATGAAGACATTAGGACAGGAAGGCATTAGGACAGGTAGACATGATGACATTAGTACAGGAAGACATGAAGACATTAGGACAGGAAGACATTAGGACAGGAAGACATGATGACATTAGTACAGGAAGACATGAAGACATTAGGACAGGAAGACATTAGGACAGGTAGACATGAAGATATTAGGACAGGAAGACATGATGACATTAGTACAGGAAGACATGAAGACATTAGGACAGGAAGGCATTAGGACAGGTAGACATGATGACATTAGTACAGGAAGACATGAAGACATTAGGACAGGAAGACATTAGGACAGGAAGACATGATGACATTAGTACAGGAAGACATGAAGACATTAGGACAGGAAGGCATTAGGACAGGTAGACATGAAGTTATTAGGACCGGAAGGCATTAGGACAGGTAGACATGAAGACATTAGGACATGAAAACATTAGGACAGGAAGACATGAAGATATTAGGACAGGAAGACATGAAGACATTAGTACAGGAAGACATGAAGACTTAGGACAGGAAGACATGAAGACTTAGGATAGGAAGGCATTAGGACATGAAAACATTAGGACAGGAAGACATGAAGTTATTAGGACCGGAAGGCATTAGGACAGGAAGACATTAGGACAGGAAGACATGAAGACATTAGGACATGAAAACATTAGGACAGGAAGACATGAAGACTTAGGATAGGAAGGCATTAGGACAGGAAGACATTAGGACAGGAAGACATGAAGACATTAGGACATGAAAACATTATGACAGGAAGACATTAGGACAGGAAGACATGAAGACATTAGGACATGAAAACATTAGGACAGGAAGACATGAAGATATTAGGACAGGAAGACATGATGACATTAGTACAGGAAGACATGAAGACTTAGGACAGGAAGACATGAAGATATTAGGACAGGAAGACATGATGACATTAGTACAGGAAGACATGAAGACATTAGGACAGGAAGACATGATGACATTAGTACAGGAAGACATGAAGACTTAGGACAGGAAGACATGAAGACATAGGACAGGAAGACATGATGACATTAGTACAGGAAGACATGAAGACATTAGGACAAGAAGACATGATGACAGTAGGACAGGAAGGCATTAGGACAGGAAGACATTAGGACAGGAAGACATGATGACATTAGGACAGGAAGACATTAGGACAAGAAGACATGAAGACATTAGGACAGGAAGACATGAAGACATTAGGACAGGAAGACATGAAGACATTAGGACAGGAAGGCATTAGGACAGGAAGACATGAAGACATTAGGACAGGAAGGCATTAGGACAGGAAGACATGAAGATATTAGGACAGGAAGACATTAGGACAGGAAGACATGAAGACATTAGGACAGGAAGACATGAAGACATTAGGACAGGAAGACATGAAGACATTAGGACAGGAAGGCATTAGGACAGGAAGACATTAGGACAGGAAGACATGATGACATTAGGACATGAAAACATTAGGACAGGAAGACTTGAAGATATTAGGACAGGAAGACATGATGACATTAGTACAGGAAGACATGAAGACATTAGGACAGGAAGACATGATGACATTAGTACAGGAAGACATGAAGACTTAGGACAGGAAGACATGAAGATATTAGGACAGGAAGACATGATGACATTAGTACAGGAAGACATGAAGACTTAGGACAGGAAGACATGAAGACTTAGGACAGGAAGACATGAAGACATTAGGACAGGAAGGCATTAGGACAGGAAGACATGAAGACATTAGGACAGGAAGGCATTAGGACAGGAAGACATGAAGACATTAGGACAGGAAGGCATTAGGACAGGAAGACATTAGGACAGGAAGACATGAAGACATTAGGACAGGAAGACATGAAGACTTAGGACAGGAAGACATGAAGACTTAGGACAGGAAGACATGATGACATTAGTACAGGAAGACATGATGACATTAGTACAGGAAGACATGAAGACTTAGGACAGGAAGACATGAAGACTTAGGACAGGAAGACATGAAGACTTAGGACAGGAAGACATGAAGACATTAGGACAGAAAGACATGAAGACATTAGGACCGGAAGGCATTAGGACAGGAAGACATGAAGACATTAGGACAGGAAGGCATTAGGACAGGAAGACATGAAGACATTAGGACAGGAAGACATGAAGACTTAGGACAGGAAGACATGAAGACTTAGGACAGGAAGACATGATGACATTAGTACAGGAAGACATGAAGACATTAGGACACGAAAACATTAGAACAGGAAGACATGAAGATATTAGGACATGAAAACATTAGGACAGGAAGACATGAAGACATTAGGACAGGAAGACATGAAGACATTAGGACAGGAAGGCATTAGGACAGGAAGACATGAAGACATTAGGACAGGAAGACATGAAGACATTAGGACAGGAAGACATGAAGACATTAGGACAGGAAGGCATGAAGACATTAGGACAGGAAGACATGAAGACATTAGGACAGGAAGACATTAGGACAGGAAGACATTAGGACAGGAAGACATTAGGACAGGAAGACATGAAGACATTAGGACAGGAAGACATTAGGACAGGAAGACATGAAGACATTAGGACAGGAAGACATGAAGACATTAGGACAGGAAGACATGAAGACATTAGGACAGGAAGACATGAAGACATTAGGACATTAGGACAGGAAGACATGAAGACTTAGGACAGGAAGACATGAAGACATTAGGACAGGAAGACATGAAGACATTAGGACAGGAAGACATGATGACATTAGTACAGGAAGACATGAAGACATTAGGACAGGAAGACATGAATACTTAGGACAGGAAGACATGATGACATTAGTACAGGAAGACATGATGACATTAGGACAGGAAGACACGAAGACTTAGGACAGGAAGAATTGAAGATATTAGGACAGGAAGACACGAAGACTTAGGACAGGAAGACATGATGACATTAGGACAGGAAGACATTATGACATTAGGACAGGAAGACATTATGACATTAGGACAGGAAGACATGATGACATTAGTACAGGAAGACATGATGAAATTAGGACAGGAAGACATTATGACATTAGGACAGGAAGACATGATGACATTAGGACAGGAAGACATTATGACATTAGGACAGGAAGACATTATGACATTTTGACAGGAAGACATGAAGACTTAGGACAGGAAGACATGAAGACATTAGGACAGGAAGACATGAAGACTTAGGACAGGAAGACATGAAGACATTAGGACAGGAAGACATGAAGACTTAGGACAGGAAGACATGAAGACTTAGGACAGGAAGACATGAAGACTTAGGACAGGAAGACATTATGACATTAGGACAGGAAGACATGAAGACTTAGGACAGGAAGACATTATGACATTAGGACAGGAAGACATGATGACATTAGGACAGGAAGACATGAAGACTTAGGACAGGAAGACATGAAGACTTAGGACAGGAAGACATTATGACATTAGGACAGGAAGACATGAAGACATTAGGACAGGAAGACATGAAGACATTAGGACAGGAAGACATGAAGACTTAGGACAGGAAGACATGAAGACATTAGGACAGGAAGACATTAGGACAGGAAGACATGAAGACATTAGGACAGGAAGACATGAAGACATTAGGACAGGAAGACATTAGGACAGGAAGACATGAAGACATTAGGACAGGAAGACATGAAGACATTAGGACAGGAAGACATGAAGACATTAGGACAGGAAGACATTAGGACAGGAAGACATGAAGACATTAGGACAGGAAGACATGAAGACATTAGGACAGGAAGACATTAGGACAGGAAGACATGAAGACATTAGGACAGGAAGACATGAAGACATTAGGACAGGAAGACATTAGGACAGGAAGACATGAAGACATTAGGACAGGAAGACATGAAGACATTAGGACAGGAAGACATTAGGACAGGAAGACATTAGGACAGGAAGACATGAAGACATTAGGACAGGAAGACATGAAGACATTAGGACAGGAAGACATGAAGACATTAGGACAGGAAGACATGAAGACATTAGGACAGGAAGGCATTAGGACAGGAAGACATTAGGACAGGAAGACATGAAGACATTAGGACATGAAAACATTAGGACAGGAAGACATGAAGACTTAGGACAGGAAGGCATTAGGACAGGAAGACATGAAGACTTAGGACAGGAAGACATGAAGACATTAGGACATGAAAACATTAGGACAGGAAGACATGAAGACTTAGGACAGGAAGGCATTAGGACAGGAAGACATGAAGACATTAGGACATGAAAACATTAGGACAGGAAGACATGAATACTTAGGACAGGAAGGCATTAGGACAGGAAGACATGAAGACTTAGGACAGGAAGACATGAAGACTTAGGACAGGAAGACATGAAGACTTAGGACAGGAAGGCATTAGGACAGGAAGACATGAAGACATTAGGACATGAAATCATTAGGACAGGAAGACATGAAGACTTAGGACAGGAAGGCATTAGGACAGGAAGACATGAAGACTTAGGACAGGAAGACATGAAGACTTAGGACAGGAAGGCATTAGGACAGGAAGACATGAAGACTTAGGACAGGAAGGTATTAGGACAGGAAGACATGAAGACATTAGGACAGGAAGGCATTAGGACAGGTAGACATGAAGATATTAGGACAGGAAGACATGATGACATTAGTACAGGAAGACATGAAGATTTAGGACAGGAAGGCATTAGGACAGGTAGACATGATGACATTAGTACAGGAAGACATGAAGACATTAGGACAGGAAGACATTAGGACAGGAAGACATGATGACATTAGTACAGGAAGACATGAAGACATTAGGACAGGAAGACATTAGGACAGGTAGACATGAAGATATTAGGACAGGAAGACATGATGACATTAGTACAGGAAGACATGAAGACATTAGGACATGAAAACATTAGGACAGGAAGGCATGAAGACATTAGGACAGGAAGGCATTAGGACAGGTAGACATGAAGATATTAGGACAGGAAGACATGATGACATTAGTACAGGAAGACATGAAGACATTAGGACAGGAAGGCATTAGGACAGGTAGACATGATGACATTAGTACAGGAAGACATGAAGACATTAGGACAGGAAGACATTAGGACAGGAAGACATGAAGATATTAGGACAGGAAGACATGATGACATTAGTACAGGTAGACATGAAGACATTAGGACATGAAAACATTAGGACAGGAAGGCATGAAGACATTAGGACAGGAAGGCATTAGGACAGGTAGACATGATGACATTAGTACAGGAAGACATGATGACATTAGGACAGGAAGACATTAGGACAGGAAGACATGATGACATTAGTACAGGAAGACATGAAGACATTAGGACAGGAAGACATTAGGACAGGTAGACATGAAGATATTAGGACAGGAAGACATGATGACATTAGTACAGGAAGACATGAAGACATTAGGACAGGAAGGCATTAGGACAGGTAGACATGATGACATTAGTACAGGAAGACATGAAGACATTAGGACAGGAAGACATTAGGACAGGAAGACATGATGACATTAGTACAGGAAGACATGAAGACATTAGGACAGGAAGACATTAGGACAGGTAGACATGAAGATATTAGGACAGGAAGACATGATGACATTAGTACAGGAAGACATGAAGACATTAGGACAGGAAGGCATTAGGACAGGTAGACATGATGACATTAGTACAGGAAGACATGAAGACATTAGGACAGGAAGACATTAGGACAGGAAGACATGATGACATTAGTACAGGAAGACATGAAGACATTAGGACAGGAAGGCATTAGGACAGGTAGACATGAAGTTATTAGGACCGGAAGGCATTAGGACAGGTAGACATGAAGACATTAGGACATGAAAACATTAGGACAGGAAGACATGAAGATATTAGGACAGGAAGACATGAAGACATTAGTACAGGAAGACATGAAGACTTAGGACAGGAAGACATGAAGACTTAGGATAGGAAGGCATTAGGACATGAAAACATTAGGACAGGAAGACATGAAGTTATTAGGACCGGAAGGCATTAGGACAGGAAGACATTAGGACAGGAAGACATGAAGACATTAGGACATGAAAACATTAGGACAGGAAGACATGAAGACTTAGGATAGGAAGGCATTAGGACAGGAAGACATTAGGACAGGAAGACATGAAGACATTAGGACATGAAAACATTATGACAGGAAGACATTAGGACAGGAAGACATGAAGACATTAGGACATGAAAACATTAGGACAGGAAGACATGAAGATATTAGGACAGGAAGACATGATGACATTAGTACAGGAAGACATGAAGACTTAGGACAGGAAGACATGAAGATATTAGGACAGGAAGACATGATGACATTAGTACAGGAAGACATGAAGACATTAGGACAGGAAGACATGATGACATTAGTACAGGAAGACATGAAGACTTAGGACAGGAAGACATGAAGACATAGGACAGGAAGACATGATGACATTAGTACAGGAAGACATGAAGACATTAGGACAAGAAGACATGATGACAGTAGGACAGGAAGGCATTAGGACAGGAAGACATTAGGACAGGAAGACATGATGACATTAGGACAGGAAGACATTAGGACAAGAAGACATGAAGACATTAGGACAGGAAGACATGAAGACATTAGGACAGGAAGACATGAAGACATTAGGACAGGAAGGCATTAGGACAGGAAGACATGAAGACATTAGGACAGGAAGGCATTAGGACAGGAAGACATGAAGATATTAGGACAGGAAGACATTAGGACAGGAAGACATGAAGACATTAGGACAGGAAGACATGAAGACATTAGGACAGGAAGACATGAAGACATTAGGACAGGAAGGCATTAGGACAGGAAGACATTAGGACAGGAAGACATGATGACATTAGGACATGAAAACATTAGGACAGGAAGACTTGAAGATATTAGGACAGGAAGACATGATGACATTAGTACAGGAAGACATGAAGACATTAGGACAGGAAGACATGATGACATTAGTACAGGAAGACATGAAGACTTAGGACAGGAAGACATGAAGATATTAGGACAGGAAGACATGATGACATTAGTACAGGAAGACATGAAGACTTAGGACAGGAAGACATGAAGACTTAGGACAGGAAGACATGAAGACATTAGGACAGGAAGGCATTAGGACAGGAAGACATGAAGACATTAGGACAGGAAGGCATTAGGACAGGAAGACATGAAGACATTAGGACAGGAAGGCATTAGGACAGGAAGACATTAGGACAGGAAGACATGAAGACATTAGGACAGGAAGACATGAAGACTTAGGACAGGAAGACATGAAGACTTAGGACAGGAAGACATGATGACATTAGTACAGGAAGACATGATGACATTAGTACAGGAAGACATGAAGACTTAGGACAGGAAGACATGAAGACTTAGGACAGGAAGACATGAAGACTTAGGACAGGAAGACATGAAGACATTAGGACAGAAAGACATGAAGACATTAGGACCGGAAGGCATTAGGACAGGAAGACATGAAGACATTAGGACAGGAAGGCATTAGGACAGGAAGACATGAAGACATTAGGACAGGAAGACATGAAGACTTAGGACAGGAAGACATGAAGACTTAGGACAGGAAGACATGATGACATTAGTACAGGAAGACATGAAGACATTAGGACACGAAAACATTAGAACAGGAAGACATGAAGATATTAGGACATGAAAACATTAGGACAGGAAGACATGAAGACATTAGGACAGGAAGACATGAAGACATTAGGACAGGAAGGCATTAGGACAGGAAGACATGAAGACATTAGGACAGGAAGACATGAAGACATTAGGACAGGAAGACATGAAGACATTAGGACAGGAAGGCATGAAGACATTAGGACAGGAAGACATGAAGACATTAGGACAGGAAGACATTAGGACAGGAAGACATTAGGACAGGAAGACATTAGGACAGGAAGACATGAAGACATTAGGACAGGAAGACATTAGGACAGGAAGACATGAAGACATTAGGACAGGAAGACATGAAGACATTAGGACAGGAAGACATGAAGACATTAGGACAGGAAGACATGAAGACATTAGGACATTAGGACAGGAAGACATGAAGACTTAGGACAGGAAGACATGAAGACATTAGGACAGGAAGACATGAAGACATTAGGACAGGAAGACATGATGACATTAGTACAGGAAGACATGAAGACATTAGGACAGGAAGACATGAATACTTAGGACAGGAAGACATGATGACATTAGTACAGGAAGACATGATGACATTAGGACAGGAAGACACGAAGACTTAGGACAGGAAGAATTGAAGATATTAGGACAGGAAGACACGAAGACTTAGGACAGGAAGACATGATGACATTAGGACAGGAAGACATTATGACATTAGGACAGGAAGACATTATGACATTAGGACAGGAAGACATGATGACATTAGTACAGGAAGACATGATGAAATTAGGACAGGAAGACATTATGACATTAGGACAGGAAGACATGATGACATTAGGACAGGAAGACATTATGACATTAGGACAGGAAGACATTATGACATTTTGACAGGAAGACATGAAGACTTAGGACAGGAAGACATGAAGACATTAGGACAGGAAGACATGAAGACTTAGGACAGGAAGACATGAAGACATTAGGACAGGAAGACATGAAGACTTAGGACAGGAAGACATGAAGACTTAGGACAGGAAGACATGAAGACTTAGGACAGGAAGACATTATGACATTAGGACAGGAAGACATGAAGACTTAGGACAGGAAGACATTATGACATTAGGACAGGAAGACATGATGACATTAGGACAGGAAGACATGAAGACTTAGGACAGGAAGACATGAAGACTTAGGACAGGAAGACATTATGACATTAGGACAGGAAGACATGAAGACATTAGGACAGGAAGACATGAAGACATTAGGACAGGAAGACATGAAGACTTAGGACAGGAAGACATGAAGACATTAGGACAGGAAGACATGCAGACATTAGGACAGGAAGACATGAAGACATTAGGACAGGAAGACATGAAGACATTAGGACAGGAAGACATGAAGACTTAGGACAGGAAGACATGAAGACTTAGGACAGGAAGACATGCAGACATTAGGACAGGAAGACATGAAGACATTAGGACAGGAAGACATGAAGACTTAGGACAGGAAGACATGAAGACTTAGGACAGGAAGACATGCAGACATTAGGACAGGAAGACATGAAGACTTAGGACAGGAAGACATGATGACATTAGGACAGGAAGACATGAAGACTTAGGACAGGAAGACATGAAGACTTAGGACAGGAAGACATTATGACATTAGGACAGGAAGACATTATGACATTAGGACAGGAAGACATTATGACATTAGGACAGGAAGACATGAAGACTTAGGACAGGAAGACATGAAGACATTAGGACAGGAAGACATGCAGACATTAGGACAGGAAGACATGAAGACTTAGGACAGGAAGACATGCAGACATTAGGACAGGAAGACATGAAGACTTAGGACAGGAAGACATGAAGACATTAGGACAGGAAGACATGCAGACATTAGGACAGGAAGACATGCAGACATTAGGACAGGAAGACATGAAGACATTAGGACAGGAAAACATGAAGACTTAGGACAGGAAGACATGCAGACATTAGGACAGGAAGACATGAAGACATTAGGACAGGAAGACATGAAGACTTAGGACAGGAAGACATGCAGACATTAGGACAGGAAGACATGAAGACTTAGGACAGGAAGACATGCAGACATTAGGACAGGAAGACATGCAGACATTAGGACAGGAAGACATGAAGACTTAGGACAGGAAGACATGCAGACATTAGGACAGGAAGACATGAAGACATTAGGACAGGAAGACATGAAGACATTAGGACAGGAAGACATTATGACATTAGGACAGGAAGACATGAAGACTTAGGACAGGAAGACATGAAGACATTAGGACAGGAAGACATGAAGACTTAGGACAGGAAGACATGAAGACATTAGGACAGGAAGACATGAAGACATTAGGACAGGAAGACATGAAGACATTAGGACAGGAAGACATGAAGACTTAGGACAGGAAGACATGCAGACATTAGGACAGGAAGACATGCAGACATTAGGACAGGAAGACATGAAGACTTAGGACAGGAAGACATGAAGACATTAGGACAGGAAGACATGAAGACTTAGGACAGGAAGACATGCAGACATTAGGACAGGAAGACATGAAGACATTAGGACAGGAAGACATGAAGACTTAGGACAGGAAGACATGAAGACATTAGGACAGGAAGACATTATGACATTAGGACAGGAAGACATGAAGACATTAGGACAGGAAGACATGAAGACATTAGGACAGGAAGACATGAAGACTTAGGACAGGAAGACATGAAGACATTAGGACAGGAAGACATGAAGACATTAGGACAGGAAGACATGAAGACATTAGGACAGGAAGACATGAAGACATTAGGACAGGAAGACATGAAGACTTAGGACAGGAAGACATGCAGACATTAGGACAGGAAGACATGCAGACATTAGGACAGGAAGACATGAAGACTTAGGACAGGAAGACATGCAGACATTAGGACAGGAAGACATGAAGACATTAGGACAGGAAGACATGAAGACTTAGGACAGGAAGACATGAAGACATTAGGACAGGAAGACATTATGACATTAGGACAGGAAGACATGAAGACATTAGGACAGGAAGACATGAAGACATTAGGACAGGAAGACATGAAGACATTAGGACAGGAAGACATGAAGACATTAGGACAGGAAGACATGAAGACTTGAAGACATGATGACATGAAGACATGATGACATGACGGGATAATGGCTATGATCTCGGAATCAGCTCGTCATGTGTGTGTCTATTAATTAATCATTGACAGATTAACAAGCTTGTTGTGCATGAGTTAGTCAATGACAGACTCAAGGAACATGTTAATTCTTATTTAACGATGTTCGTTTCCCTACAAAGGCCGGACAGACCTGCAGCTGTTCTCAGTAAATGACAAACTGGCAAGGGAGATAATAACTTTTAATGACCGCCATCTTTTGAGGGTAAACAAAGAAATCAATGGACGAGTGGATGAGCATAAAACTGTGTGTCGCGGGACACGCTCCTGGGCAACAGCAAGGCACGCGTTTACATTTGAGCAATTACTGACGGCACTACGCGACACTTGTTGAAGATATTTGTTTAGATAACGACTTCACAGATCAGATACTCAATAACGCTTACCATTGTTCGTTTGATTGGGGAAGGGGGAAGAGGTGATGGGGTAAACCAAGGAAAGAGAGAATGAAAAAACAAATACTCTCAAACTCTGGAGGTTATCAGACCTTCTCCAGATCAATCCCATGATCCCTCAGGACTCTTAACTTCTACAAGTTGTTTTTACTTCCTGCAGGACGGCTAATGTCTCCCACCAGTCCAGCAGAACAGATAATGTCTCTCACCAGTCCTGCAGGACGGCTAATGTCTCCCACCAGTCCTGCAGGACGGCTAATGTCTCCCACCAGTCCAGCAGGACAGCTAATGTCTCCCACCAGTCCTGCAGGACGGCTAATGTCTCCCACCAGTCCTGCAGGACGGCTAATGTCTCCCACCAGTCCAGCAGGACAGCTAATGTCTCCCACCAGTCCAGCAGGACAGCTAATGTCTCCCACCAGTCCTGCAGGACGGCTAATGTCTCCCACCAGTCCTGCAGGACGGCTAATGTCTCCCACCAGTCCTGCAGGACGGCTAATGTCTCCCACCAGTCCTGCAGGACGGCTAATGTCTCCCACCAGTCCTGCAGGACGGCTAATGTCTCCCACCAGTCCTGCAGGACGGCTAATGTCTCCCACCAGTCCTGCAGGACGGCTAATGTCTCCCACCAGTCCAGCAGGACGGCTAATGTCTCCCACCAGTCCTGCAGGACGGCTAATGTCTCCCACCAGTCCTGCAGGACGGCTAATGTCTCTCACCAGTCCAACAGGACAGCTAATGTCTCTCACCAGTCCTGCAGGACGGCTAATGTCTCTCACCAGTCCTGCAGGACGGCTAATGTCTCTCACCAGTCCAACAGGACGGCTAATGTCTCTCACCAGTCCAACAGGACAGCTAATGTCTCTCACCAGTCATGCAGGACGGCTAATGTCTCTCACCAGTCCAACAGGATGGCTAATGTCTCTCACCAGTCCAACAGGACAGCTAATGTCTCTCACAAGTCCAACAGGACAGCTAATGTCTCTCACCAGTCCAACAGGACAGCTAATGTCTCTCACAAGTCCAACAGGACAGCTAATGTCCCTCACCAGTCCAACAGGACAGCTAATGTCTCTCACCAGTTCAACAGGACAGCTAATGTCTCTCACCAGTTCAACAGGACAGCTAATGTCTCTCACCAGTTGAACAGGACAGCTAATGTCTCTCACCAGTTCAACAGGACAGATAATGTCTCTCACCAGTTCAACAGGACAGCTAATGTCTCTCACCAGCTCAACAGGACAGCTAATGTCTTTCACCAGTTCAACAGGACAGCTAATGTCTCTCACCAGTTCAACAGGACAGCTAATGTCTCTCACCAGTTCAACAGGACAGATAATGTCTCTCACCAGTTCAACAGGATAGCTAATGTCTCTCACCAGTTCAACAGGACAGATAATGTCTCTCACCAGTTCAACAGGATAGCTAATGTCTCTCACCAGTTCAACAGGACAGCTAATGTCTCTCACCAGCTCAACAGGATAGCTAATGTCTCTCACCAGTTCAACAGGACAGATAATGTCTCTCACCAGTTCAACAGGATAGCTAATGTCTCTCACCAGTTCAACAGGACAGCTAATTTCTCTCACCAGTCCTCCAGGAAATCTAATGTCTCCCACCAATCCTCCGGGAAATCTAATGTCTCCCACCAATCCTCCGGGAAATCTAATGTCTCCCACTGATCCTCCAGGACAGCTAATATGCCCCACCAATCCTCCAGGACAGCGAATGTCTCCCAATAATCCTCCAGGACAGCTAATGCCTCCCACAATCCTCGAGGACAGCTAATGTCTCCCACCAATCCTCCAGGACAACTAATGTCTCCCACCAATCCCCCAAGACAGCTAATGTGTCCTACACATCCTCCATGACAGCTAATGTCTCCCACCAATCCTCCAAGACAGCTAATGTCTCCCACTCTTCCTCGAGGACAGATAATGTATCCCACCAATCCTCCAGGACAGCTAATGTCTCCCACCAATCCTCCAGCACATCTAATGTGCTGCTCCAATCCTCCAGGACAGCTAATGTGTACCACAATCCTGTAGGACAGCTAATGTCCCCACCAAACCCTCCAGGACAGCTAATGTCTCCCACCAGTCATCCAGGACTGCTAATGTCTCCCACCAGTCCTCCAAGACAGCTAATGTCTCCCACCAGTCCTCCAGGACAGCTAATGTCTCCCACCAGTCCTCCAGGACAGCTAATGTCTCCCATCAGTCCTCCAGGACAGCTAATGTCTCCACCAAACCCTCCAGGATAGCAGCTAATGTCTCCCACCAATCCTCCAGGACAGCTAATGTCTCCCATCAGTCCTCATGGACAGCTAATGTCTCCCACCAGTCCTCCAGGACAGCTAATGTCTCCACCAAACCCTCCAGGACAGCTAATGTCTCCCACCAATCCTCCAGGACAGCTAATGTCTCCCACCAGTCCTCCAGGACAGCTAATGTCTCCACCAAACCCTCCAGGACAGCTAATGTCTCCCACCAATCCTGCAGGACAGCAGCTAATGTCTCGCATCAATCCTCCAGGATAGCAGCTAATGTCTCCCATAAATCCTCCAGGATAGCAGCTAATGTCTCCCAACAGTCCTCCAGGATAGCAGGTAATGTCTTCCACCAGTCCTCCAGGATAGCAGCTAATGTCTCCCATCAATCCTCCAGGATAGCAGCTAATGTCTCCAATCAATCCTCCATCTAACTTGAAAGAGTAATGGCGACCAACATGAAACGCTCTAGACTAATAAAGACCAACATGAGGCGGTCTAGAGTAATGAGGCACAAAATGAGACGTTCAAGAGTAATAAAGTGTTACAAGAGACTTCTAGAATAATGAAGCACAACATGAGGCGGTCTAGAATAATGAAGGCCAACACGAGATGGTCTAGAGTAATGAAGGCCAAAACGAGACAGTCTAAAGTAATGAAGGCCAAAACGAGACGGTCTAGAGTTATGAAGGCCAACACGAGACGGTCTAGAGTAATGAAGGCCAACACGAGACGGTCTAGAGTAATGAAGGCCAACACGAGACGGTTTAGAGTAATGAAGGCCATTTCGAGACGGTCTAGAGTAATGAAGGCCATTACGAGATGGTCTAGGGTCATGAAGGCCAAGACGAGACGGTCTAGAGTAATGAAGGCCATTACGAGATGGTCTAGAGTCATGAAGGCCAACACGAGACGGTCTAGAGTCATGAAGGCCATTACGAGATGGTCTAGAGTCATGAAGGCCAACACGAGACGGTCTAAAGTCATGAAGGCCATTACGAGATGGTCTAGAGCCATGAAGGCCAACACAAGATGGTCTAGAGTCATGAAAGCCAACACGAGACGGTTTAGAGTAATGACGGCCAACACGAGATGGTCTAGAGTCATGAAGGCCAACACGAGATGGTGTAGAGTAATGAAGGCCAACACGAGATGGTCTACAGCCATGAAGGCCAACACAAGATGGTCTAGAGTAATGAAGGCCAACACGAGATGGTCTAGAGTGATGAAGGCCAACACGAGATGGTCTAGAGTTATGAAGGCCAACACGAGATGGTCTAGAGTAATGAAGGCCAACACGAGATGGTCTAGAGTCATGAAGGCCAACACGAGATGGTCAAGAGTCATGAAGGCCAACACGAGATAGTCTAGAGTAATGACGGCCAACACGAGATGGTCTAGAGTAATGAAGGCCAACTCGAGATGGTCTAGGGTCATAAAGGGCAAAACGAGATGGTCTAGAGTCATGAAGGCCAACACGAGATGGTCTAGAGTAATGACGGCCAACACGAGACGGTCTTTAGTAATGAAGGCCAACACGAGATGGTCTAGAGTCACGAAGGCCAACACGAGATGTTCTAGAGTAATGACGGCCAACACGACATGGTCTGGAGCAATGAAGGCCAACACGAGATGGTCTAGAGTCATGAAGGCCAACACGAGACGGTCTAGAGTCATGAAGGCCAACACGAGATGGTCTAGAGTCACGAAGGCCAACACGAGATGGTCTAGAGTCATGAAGGCCAACACGAGATGGTCTAGAGTAATGACGGCCAACACGAGATGGTCTAGAGTCATAAAGGCCAACACGAGATGGTCTAGATTCATGAAGGCCAACACGAGATGGTCTAGAGTCATGAAGGCCAACACGAGATGGTCTAGAGTAATGAAGGCCAACACGAGATGGTCTAGTGTAATGAAGGCCAACACGAGATGGTCTAGAGTAATGAAGGCCAACACGAGATGGTCTAGAGTAATGAAGGCCAATACGAGACGGTCTAGAGTAATGAAGGCCATTACGAGATGGTCTAGAGTAATGAAGACCAACACGAGACGGTCTAGAGTAATGATGGCCAACACGAGATGGTCTAAAGTAATGAAGGCCATTACGAGATGGTCTAGAGTAATGAAGGCCAACACGAGATGGTCTAGAGTAATGAAGGTCATTACGAGATGGTCTAGAGTAATGAAGGCCAACACGAGATGGTATAGAGTAATGAAGGCCATTACGAGATGGTCTAGAGTAATGAAGGCCAACACGAGACGGTCTAGAGTAATGAAGGCCATTACGAGATGGTCTAGAGTAATGAAGGCCAACACGAGACGGGCTAGAGTCATGAAGGCCATTACGAGATGGTCTAGAGTAATGAAGGCCAACACGAGACGGTCTAGAGTAATGAAGGCCAACAGGAGACGGTCTAGAGTAATGAAGGCCAACAGGAGACGGTCTAGATTAATGAAGGCCATTACGAGACGGTCTAGAGTAATGAAGGCCATTACGAGATGGTCTAGAGTCATTAAGGACATTACGAGACGGTCTAGAGTAATGAAGGCCAACACGAGACGGTCTAGAGTCATAAAGGCCAATTACGAGGTGGTCTAGAGTCATGAAGGCCAACACGAGAAGGTCTAGAGTAATGAAGGCCATTACGAGATGGTCTAGAGTAATGAAGGCCATAACGAGATGGTCTAGTGTAATGAAGGCCAACACGAGATGGTCTAGAGTAATGAAGACCAACACGAGATGGTCTAGAGTAATGAAGGCCAATACGAGACGGTCTAGAGTAATGAAGGCCATTACGAGATGGTCTAGAGTAATGAAGACCAACACAAGACGGTCTAGAGTAATGAAGGCCAACACGAGATGGTCTAAAGTAATGAAGGCCATTACGAGATGGTCTAGAGTAATGAAGGCCAACACGAGATGGTCTAGAGTAATGAAGGTCATTACGAGATGGTCTAGAGTAATGAAGGCCAACACGAGATGGTCTAGAGTAAGAAGGCCAACAGGAGACGGTCTAGAGTAATGAAGGCCAACACGAGACGGTCTAGAGTATGAAGGCCAACACGAGACGGTATAGAGTAATGAAGGCCAACAGGAGACGGTCTAGAGTAATGAAGGCCAACAGGAGACGGTCTAGAGTAATGAAGGCCATTACGATACGGTCTAGAGTAATGAAGGCCATTACGAGATGGTCTAGAGTCATGAAGGCCAACACGAGACGGTCTAGAGTAATGAAGGCCACTACGAGATCGTCTAGAGTCATGAAGGGCAAAACGAGATGGTCTAGAGTAATGACGGCCAACACGAGATGGTCTATAGTAATGAAGGCCAACACGAGATAGTCTAGAGTCACGAAGACCAACACGAGATGGTCTAGAGTAATTACGGCCAACACGAGATGGTCTAGAGTAATGAAGGCCAACATGAGATGGTCTAGAGTCATGAAGGCCATTACGAGATGGTCTAGAGTAATGAAGGCCATTACGAGACGGTCTAGAGTCATGAAGGCCAACACGAGATGGTCTAGAGTAATGAAGGCCATTACGAGATGGTCTAGAGTAATGAAGGCCAACACGAGACGGTCTAGCGTCATAAAGGCCATTACGAGATGGTCTAGAGTAAGGAAGTCCAACACGAGACGGTCTAGAGTAATGAAGGCCATTACGAGATCGTCTAGAGTAATGAAGGCCAACACAAGATGGTCTAGAGTAATGACGACCAACACAAGATGGTCTAGAGTCATGAAGGCCAACACGAGATGGTCTAGAGTCATGAAGACCAACACGAGATGGTCTAGAGTTATGACGGCCAACACGAGATGGTCTAGAGTCATAAAGGGCAAAACGAGATGGTCTAGAGTCATGAAGGCCAACACGAGATGGTCTAGAGTAATGACGGCCAACACGAGACGGTCTTTAGTAATGAAGGCCAACACGAGATGGTCTAGAGTCACGAAGGCCAACACGAGATGTTCTAGAGTAATGACGGCCAACACGACATGGTCTGGAGTCATGAAGGCCAACACGAGATGGTCTAAAGTCATGAAGGCCAACACGAGACGGTCTGCAGCAATGAAGATCAAGATGAGATAGTCTAAGTTGGAGACATCAAATCATGTCAACGACAAGAAGCAGTCTTTGTGCCACTAACAAACCAACGATAACGAAAGACGAGCTATAGCAAGCCAAGACAAGCAACTATTGATGGACTTTGTACACAAATATAATTGGACGATTTCCTTCTCAAAATTCAGCTTTGCCAGTCAGCAAGATAATCCAAGCAATACCGAGTCTACTAGCACCCAAGTACTTTTAAATATATGGTAGACGTCACTTCCGCTTGGCTACAAACTGATGTTTTAGTTTACCCATCCGGTGGGGTTTGCATTGACGTCATCAACTGCGCGTGCAGACCCGGGGACCAGGAGATTCCTGTGTTGATGTTTGATTATAGTTCCACACGCCTATTGACATCAACAGTAACGAAGAGCTGTCATAAGTCACATTTAAGCGCAAACACGAGAAGTGCAAGCAAGCCCGCCACATTTACTTGTCCTTAACGTGAAGCACATCTCTTGTCCCTAGCCTGAAGCCCATCTTTTGTCCCCAGCGTGAAGCACATCTCTTGTCCCTAGCGTGAAGCACATCTCTTGTCCCAGGCGTGAAGCACATCTCTTGTCCCTAGCGTGAAGCACATCTCTTGTCCCAGGCGTGAAGCACATCTCTTGTCCCTAAATTGAAGCACATCTCTAGTCCCTAGCGTGAAACACATCTCTAGTCCCTAGCGTGAAGCACATCTCTAATCCATGTCCTTAATTATTGGAAGGAGTGGAGGCCCTAGAGTAATTGTCATCATCAAGTGTTGAGTCTGAGGGCATTGCTAGTGGTGCTTTTATATTTGAGGTCTGAGATGGTAGGTGGCAGTTGGGCAGAAGGTAAATGAGATAAAAGGGCAGAAGGTAAACGAGATATGTAAAGGGTAGAAGGTAAATGAGATAAAAAGGGCAGAAGGTAAACTAGATATGTAAAGGGCAGAAGGTCAATGAGATATGTAAAGGGCAGAAGGTCAATGAGATATGTAAAGGGTAGAAGGTAAATGAGATATGTAAAGGGTAGAAGGTAAATGAGATATGTAAAGGGCAGAAGGTCAATGAGATATGTAAAGGGCAGAAGGTCAATGAGATATGTAAAGGGCAGAAGGTCAATGAGATATGTAAAGGGTAGAAGGTAAATGAGATATGTAAAGGGTAGAAGGTAAATGAGATATGTAAAGGGCAGAAGGTAAACGAGATATGTAAAGGGCAGAAGGTAAACGAGATATGTAAAGGGTAGAAGGTCAATGAGATATGTGTAGAGCAGACGGACTGAAGCTTTGAAGTTAATAAGCAACAGATGTAGCTAATCCTTGACTAAAATGTTAAACAACAGGACTGATGTTTATATAAAACAGATGTATGATCTGTAATGTGCTTACTAATTCCAGGAGTATATGAGTCCATCGGTTATCCAGACCGCCCGGTAGTATTATAATCCACTCCTTCCCGCTGAATTAACGCCATGCTAAAGCAGTTTGTGTGAGAGGTTATGAAAGGACGTTCGAAACACAAGCCACTTTAGACTGTCGCCTCGAGCAGGACATCTATGTGCTGGGTTAAAGCTAAGACAAGTAAGTATACCAGGCTGGTAGAGAGGACATCAATGTGCTAGTTTAAAGCTAAGACAAGTAAGTATACCAGGCTGGTAGAGAGGACATCAATGTGCTAGGTTAAAACTAAGACAAGTTAGTATACCAGGCTAGTAGAGAGGACATCAATGTGCTAGGTTAAAGCTAAGACAATTTAGTATACCAGGCTGGTAGAGAGGACATCAATGTGCTAGGTTAAAGCTAAGACAAGTAAGTATACCAGGCTGGTAGAGAGGACATCAATGTGCTAGGTTAAAACTAAGACAAGTTAGTATACCAGGCTGGTAGAGAGGACATCAATGTGCTGGGTTAAAGCTAAGACAAGTTAGTATACCAGGCTGGTAGAGAGGACATCAATGTGCTGGGTTAAAGCTAAGACAAGTTAGTATACCAGGCTGGTAGAGAGGACATCAATGTGCTAGGTTAAAGCTAAGACAAGTTAGTATACCAGGCTAGTAGAGAGGACATCAATGTGCTAGGTTAAAGCTAAGACAATTTAGTATACCAGGCATGTAGAGAGGACATCAATGTGCTAGGTTAAAGCTAAGACAAGTTAGTATACCAGGCTGGTAGAGAGGACATCAATGTGCTGGGTTAAAGCTAAGACAAGTTAGTATACCAGGCTGGTAGAGAGGACATCAATGTGCTGGGTTAAAGCTAAGACAAGTTAGTATACCAGGCTGGTAGAGAGGACATCAATGTGCTAGGTTAAAGCTAAGACAAGTAAGTATACCAGGCATGTAGAGAGGACATCAATGTGCTAGGTTAAAGCTAAGACAAGTTAGTATACCAGGCTGGTAGAGAGGACATCAATGTGCTAGGTTAAAGCTAAGACAAGTATACCACGCTGGTAGAGATGACATCAATGTGCTAGGTTAAAGCTAAGACAAGTATACCACGCTGGTAGAGATGACATCAATGTGCTAGGTTAAAGCTAAGACAAGTATACCAGGCTGGTAGAGATGACATCAATGTGCTAGGTTAAAGCTAAGACAAGTTAGTATACCAGGCTGGTAGAGAGGACATCAATGTGCTAGGTTAAAGCTAAGTCAAGTAAGTATACCAGGCATGTAAAGAGGACATCTATGTGCTAGGTTAAAGCTAAGACAAGTATACCACGCTGGTAGAGATGACATCAATGTGCTAGGTTAAAGCTAAGACAAGTAAGTATACCAGGTTGGTAGAGAGGACATCAATGTGCTAGGTTAAAGCTAAGACAAGTAAGTATACCAGGCTGGTAGAGAGGACATCAATGTGCTAGGTTAAAGCTAAGACAAGTAAGTATATCAGGCTGGTAGAGAGTACATCAATGTGCTAGGTTAAAGCTAAGACAAGTAAGTATACCAGGCTGGTAGAGAGGACATCAATGTGCTGGGTTAAAGCTAAGACAAGTATACCACGCTGGTAGAGAGGACATCAATGTGCTAGGTTAAAGCTAAGACAAGTAAGTATACCAGGCTGGTAGAGAGGACATCAATGTGCTAGGTAAAAGCTAAGACAAGTAAGTATACCAGGCTGGTAGAGAGGACATCAATGTGCTGGGTTAAAGCTAAGACAAGTAAGTATACCAGGCTAGTAGAGAAGACATCAATGTGCTAGGTTAAAGCTAAGACAAGTAAGTATATCAGGCTGGTAGAGAGGACATCAATGTACTAGGTTAAAGCTAAGACAAGTAAGTATACCAGGCTGGTAGAGAGGACATCAATGTGCTGGGTTAAAGCTAAGACAAGTATACCACGCTGGTAGAGATGACATCAATGTGCTAGGTTAAAGCTAAGACAAGTAAGTATACCAGGCTGGTAGAGAGGACATCAATGTGCTAGGTTAAAGCTAAGACTAGTAAGTATACCAGGCTGGTAGAGAGGACATCAATGTGCTGGGTTAAAGCTAAGACAAGTATACCACGCTGGTAGAGAGGACATCAATGTGCTAGGTTAAAGCTAAGACAAGTAAGTATACCAGGCTGGTAGAGAGGACATCAATGTGCTGGGTTAAAGCTAAGACAAGTATACCATGCTGGTAGAGATGACATCAATGTGCTAGGTTAAAGCTAAGACAAGTATACCAGGCTGGTAGAGAGGACATCAATGTGCTAGGTTAAAGCTAAGACAAGTTAGTATACCAGGCTGGTAGAGAGGACATCAATGTGCTAGGTTAAAGCTAAGACAAGTAAGTATACCAGGCTTGTAGAGAGGACATCTATGTGCTAGGTTAAAGCTAAGACAAGTATACCACGCTGGTAGAGATGACATCAATGTGCTAGGTTAAAGCTAAGACAAGTAAGCATACCAGGTTGGTAGAGATGACATCAATGTGCTAGGTTAAAGCTAAGACAAGTAAGTATACCAGGCTGGTAGAGAGGACATCAATGTGCTAGGTTAAAACTAAGACAAGTAAGTATATCAGGCTGGTAGAGAGGACATCAATGTGCTGGGTTAAAGCTAAGACAAGTATACCACGCTGGTAGAGAGGACATCAATGTGCTAGGTTAAAGCTAAGACAAGTATACCAGGCTGGTAGAGAGGACATCAATGTGCTAGGTTAAAGCTAAGACAAGTAAGTATACCAGGCTGGTAGAGAGGACATCAATGTGTTGGGTTAAAGCTAAGACAAGTAAGTATACCAGGCTGGTAGAGAGGACATCAATGTTCTAGGTTAAAGCTAAGACAAGTAAGTATACCAGGCTGGTAGAGAGGACATCAATGTGCTAGGTTAAAGCTAAGACAAGTAAGTATACCAGGCTGGTAGAGAGGACATCAATGTGCTGGGTTAAAGCTAAGACAAGTAAGTATACCAGGCTGGTAGAGAGGACATCAATGTGCTGGGTTAAAGCTAAGACAAGTAAGTATACCAGGCTGGTAGAGAGGACATCAATGTGCTAGGTTAAAACTAAGACAAGTAAGTATATCAGGCTGGTAGAGAGGACATCAATGTGCTAGGTTAAAGCTAAGACAAGTAAGTATACCAGGCTGGTAGAGAGGACATCAATGTGCTAGGTTAAAGCTAAGACAAGTATACCACGCTGGTAGAGAGGACATCAATGTGCTGGGTTAAAGCTAAGACAAGTAAGTATACCAGGCTGGTAGAGAGGACATCAATGTGTTAGGTTAAAGCTAAGACAAGTAAGTATACCAAGCTGGTAGAGACGACATCAATGTGCTAGGTTCAAGCTAAGACAAGTAAGTATACCAGGCTGGTAGAGAGGACATCAATGTGCTAGGTAAAAGCTAAGACAAGTAAGTATACCAGGCTGGTAGAGAGGACATCAATGTGCTAGGTTAAAGCTAAGACTAGTAAGTATACCAGGCTGGTAGAGAGGACATCAATGTGCTAGGTTAAAGCTAAGACTAGTAAGTATACCAGGCTGGTAGAGAGGACATCAATGTGCTAGGTTAAAGCTAAGACTAGTAAGTATACCAGGCTGGTAGAGAGGACATCAATGTGTTGGGTTAAAGCTAAGACAAGTAAGTATACCAGGCTGGTCGAGACCGTAGATTCGACCAGAACTGTTGCGTAGAGAAGTTATTTTGCGCCGAATATATTGTCAGCTTTAGAGTTCAATGCAACAGGATGGTGACGCCCGGGAGTCATGACAAAGGCGGATCCATCTCTCTTAGAGTGTCAAGAAGCTATGGGACCGAAACACTTGCTCGTCGGGGTGACTTCTGTTGATCAGATTTCCTCATGCTGCAAAACTCTGTATAGCGAGTTTCCTTATAATATGATTAACTGTGCAATTGATATCTCGTGAACTGAATGATGTGTTAATATAGCTTGTGACTACAGGACTATAACAATAGTACATCAATAAATATGTTTTCATGTTTTGGAACACCTCAAGTATTTGTTGACTGTCAAGAACAGATGTTGCTTGAATGTGTCAAAGAACGGCCTATATGAAGTTGGAAGAGAGACTGTACGAGAGACACTATGTTGAGAAGTTACAGTAACAAACCTGTCCAGACTTCTGTTCAACGACATAAAAAAGTGCGCCTCACAAAGTGCTTGAGATATGTGTACAAGTCTTCAAGGATAAAACAAACCTTCACTCTTTACTATTGACAATTTACTATCAAGTACAGCATAAAGTATACAACCAACACTTCCATAATGACAATGGTGCCGTGACCGAACATGTGTGGTCGTGGTCAATCGCAATGTGGAAAGTACGAAGCGAAACAACGAATAGACAAGGAATCGTTCTTATAACAAGAATTTGGGGAAACAACACAGCTGATGTCTGTCAACGATAGGCAGATGGACAAGAGTGAAAAAAAATATTGACAATTCTTCTTCTACTTTTCTTCTGTCCTTCCTAAATTGCCGCTGGCGTCGAGGGGAGATACAATCTGCGATTCTTTGCTCTTCTGTTGGCCTCTTCTGATGTTATCCCTCCTAGTGACTCTAGTATTCCCTTTATCCATCTCTTTCTCGGTCTTCTTCTTAATCTGGCGTTTTCGTCGCGTTTGTTTATGGCTCTTTGAGTCATTGTTAGTTCTTTTTGTCTTGTTATGTGGCCGAACCAATTTATCTGTTGTTTCTTTATGTATTCTATGGCTGGTTCCATTTCTGTTACTTTCATCTGTTGTGAAGTTGAACATTTCTGTTACTTTCATCAGTTGTGAAGTTGAACATTTCTGTTACTTTCATCAGTTGTGAAGTTGAACATTTCTGTTACTTTCATCAGTTGTTAAGTGGGAGATTTCTGTTACTTTCATCAGTTGTTAAGTGGGAGATTTCTGTTACTTTAATCAGTTGTTCTTCTTTCTTCTTTTCTCTTTCACTGATACCTAAAAGGTGTCGTGGTTTATATCATTTGTCGTTCTTGTGCTGCTCGAATTGTCTGAATTAGTGATTTTCCTTTGTTGTTACATGCCTCTGTCACTGCATCTATCCATCTTCTTCTGGGTCTTCCTCTTGGCCTTTTTCCATGCATTCTCGAGAAGAACGCCCTTGATGGTAATTGGTGAGGATTCATTCTGACCAGGTGGCCAAACCATTTAAGTTGTTGTTGTCAAGTGGGAGATTTCTGTTATTTTCATCTGTTGTCAAGTGGGAGATTTCTGTTATTTTCATCTGTTGTTAAGTGGAAGATTTCTGTTACTTTCATCAGTTGTTAAGTGGGAGATTTCTGTTACTTTCATCAGTTGTTAAGTGGGAGATTTCTGTTACTTTCATCAGTTGTTAAGTGGGAGATTTCTGTTACTTTCATCAGTTGTTAAGTGGGAGATTTCTGTTACTTTCATCAGTTGTTAAGTGGGAGATTTCTGTTACTTTCATCAGTTGTTAAGTGGGAGATTTCTGTTACTTTCATCAGTTGTTAAGTGGGAGATTTCTGTTACTTTCATCAGTTGTTAAGTGGGAGATTTCTGTTACTTTCATCAGTTGTTAAGTGGGAGATTTCTGTTATTTTCATCAGTTGTTCAGTGGGAGATTTCTGTTACTTTCATCAGTTGTTAAGTGGGAGATTTCTGTTACTTTCATCAGTTGTTAAGTGGGAGATTTTTGTTACTTTCATCAGTTGTTAAGTGGGAGATTTCTGTTACTTTCATCAGTTGTTAAGTGGGAGATTTCTGTAACTAGATATTTCTTTTACTTTGATCAGTTAAGTGGGAGATTTCTGTTACTTTCATCCATTGTCAAATAATACATTTACAACTCATTAATGCGGACTGCTCAGCCAAGTAAACCGAAGGTTCCACTTTTGGAATGTTGCACCACCGTTACGGTGTTTCGTGCGTTGTTGGCTGCATTCACTAGATTAATCGGTCGTTTGTGGGCGCATCCATTGTTGTGTGTGCTACGTCATTATGATGACTGATCGTATATCCCTAAACCTGCCGTACGCTTGTAATGAAGGGCGAAATGACAGAGTTTTGTTCATGACTTTGCAGCCCCGGTATGAACTAGTTTATCCTTTCACAAATTCACATGTCCGATATGGATAATCCGACGACTAACTGTGTTTCATATGTTCGCATTTGAGGACAAAATCGATGTCCTAACATCATCAAGCGCTATACGTTAAAAAAAATATGACGATCAACATTTTCAGTAGTACGTGAACTTCCAGTCAATATGGCGGATAGGCGGCAGGAACAGTTAAAGGCTGCCTGAAAAAATGTTCCTTGTTGCAGCGTCCTCATATTCCAAGTCCGGCTTGTTTTAGGAGCTACTGAGTTAAGTGCTCTGTGCGCACCGTGAACTCTGCGTTTCATCCGTTTTGATCCTGTTTTGATATTCCGATTGCGATGAATGATGATACCTTATGACGGGGAACAGATGGCTGTGTTCACTTTCTGTGCGGTTTGACATTTATGTTGCCTCCATCAATTGTCAAGTGGGACATTAATGTTGCCTCCATCAATTGTCAAGTGGGACATTAATGTTGCCTCCATCAATTGTCAAGTGGGACATTAATGTTGCCTCCATCAATTGTTAAGTGGGACATTTATGTTGCCTCCATTAATTGTCAAGTGGGACATTTATGTTGCCTCCATTAATTGTCAAGTGGGACATTAATGTTGCCTCCATCAATTGTCAAGTGGGACATTAATGTTGCCTCCATCAATTGTTAAGTGGGACATTTATGTTGCCTCCATTAATTGTCAAGTAGGACATTAATGTTGCCTCCATCAATTGTCAAGTGGGACATTAATGTTGCCTCCATCAATTGTCAAGTGGGACATTAATGTTGCCACCATCAATTGTCAAGTGGGACATTAATGTTGCCTCAATCAATTGTCAAGTGGGACATTAATGTTGCCTCCATCAATTGTCAAGTGGGACATTAATGTTGCCTCCATCAATTGTCAAGTGGGACATTAATGTTGCCTCTATCAATTGTCAAGTGGGACATTAATGTTGCCTCCATCTATTGTCAAGTAGGACATTTATGTTAGCGTCAGCCGTAGAGAGGTATATCACTGAAACCTTTAACAAATGTTCAGAATAATGTCCCAGCTGTCCAGTCCTACAACTTGTGTTGTTCTACTATTTGTGAGCTCTCTTTTAGCAGCAAAGTGAATCAATTATTTCATTACAAAGACTTCAAGCTCAAGGATTATTGAAGAATTTGTGGAAGGAAGTTGCTAAACGCTGGAGTCTTGAGCCCGACATTAAGAAACACATTTTTTAAACTGAAGCCTCGACTATTGGAGCAGATTGGAATGTGAACAGAGGCAGACAATAACAAAGCTTATTTGTCGTCACAGGAAAATATTGACAGCAATGTTTAGTGGTTACAGCAGCAACACTTATCAATATTTACTCGTGCCACGACTCTCTCCACTCCCAAACCAAGTTTTGTTTTAGTTCTTTAAAGAGATCATTAAGTTTCTCTTATTTTGGAGAGATCAGCCATAGAGAAAGTTGATACTCTTATTTTGGAGAGATCAGCCATAGAGAAAGTTGATACTCTTATTTTGGAGAGATCAGCCATAGAGAAAGTTGATACTCTTATTTTGGAGAGATCAGCCATAGAGAAAGTTGATACTCTTATTTTGGAGAGATCAGCCATAGAGAAAGTTGATACTCTTATTTTGGAGAGATCAGCCATAGAGAAAGTTGATACTCTTATTTTGGAGAGATCAGCCATAGAGAAAGTTGATACTCTTATTTTGGAGAGATCAGCCATAGAGAAAGTTGATACTCTTATTTTGGAGAGATCAGCCATAGAGAAAGTTGATACTCTTATTTTGGAGAGATCAGCCATAGAGAAAGTTGATACTCTTATTTTGGAGAGATCAGCCATAGAGAAAGTTGATACTCTTATTTTGGAGAGATCAGCCATAGAGAAAGTTGATACTCTTATTTTGAAGAGATCAGCCATAGAGAAAGTTGATACTCTTATTTTGGAGAGATCAGCCATAGAGAAAGTTGATACTCTTATTTTGGAGAGATCAGCCATAGAGAAAGTTGATACTCTTATTTTGGAGAGATCAGCCATAGAGAAAGTTGATACTCTTATTTTGGAGAGATCAGCCATAGAGAAAGTTCTTCTTCTTCTACCTTTTTAGCTCCCAGTGGAGCATAGGTCTTCAACAAACACTTTCAGCTCCCAGTGGAGCATAGGTCTTCAACAAACACTTTCAGCTCCCAGTGGAGCATAGGTCTTCAACAAACACTTTCAGCTCCCAGTGGAGCATAGGTCTTCAACAAACACTTTCAGCTCCCAGTGGAGCATAGGTCTTCAACAAACACTTTCAGCTCCCAGTGGAGCATAGGTCTTCAACAAACACTTTCAGCTCCCAGTGGAGCATAGGTCTTCAACAAACACTTTCAGCTCCCATTGGAGCATAGGTCTTCAACAAACACTTTCAGCTCCCTGTGGAGCATAGGTCTTCAACAAACACTTTCAGCTCCCAGTGGAGCATAGGTCTTCAACAAACACTTTCAGCTCCCAGTGAAGCATAGGTCTTCAACAAACACTTTCAGCTCTCAGTGGAGCATAGGTCTTCAACAAACACTTTCAGCTCCCTGTGGAGCATAGGTCTTCAACAAACACTTTCAGCTCCCAGTGGAGCATAGGTCTTCAACAAACACTTTCAGCTCCCTGTGGAGCATAGGTCTTCAACAAACACTTTCAGCTCCCAGTGGAGCATAGGTCTTCAACAAACACTTTCAGCTCCCTGTGGAGCATAGGTCTTCAACAAACACTTTCAGCTCCCTGTGGAGCATAGGTCTTCAACAAACACTTTCAGCTCCCTGTGGAGCATAGGTCTTCAACAAACACTTTCAGGTCCCAGTGGAGCATAGGTCTTCAACAAACACTTTCAGCTCCCTGTTGAGCATAGGTCTTCAACAAACACTTTCAGCTCCCTGTGGAGCATAGGTCTTCAACAAACACTTTCAGCTCCCTGTGGAGCATAGGTCTTCAACAAACACTTTCCAAGTCGTTCTGTCTTTTGTCATTCCTT
This sequence comes from Megaustenia siamemsis, assembly GCA_032433765.1. NCBI lineage: Eukaryota > Metazoa > Mollusca > Gastropoda > Stylommatophora > Ariophantidae > Megaustenia > Megaustenia siamemsis. The sequence continues at coordinate 83,764,500 of JAVIAB010000050.1, read as the reverse complement.
TAAGATCATTCCATGTCTTCCCCATCATCTTCATCTCTGCTTCCATCTGTCTTTTCCAAGAATTCCTTGGTCTTCCTCTTTGTCTTTTCCCCTGGGGATTCCAAAAAAGGGGTTGTTGTGTAATACTCTCAGTTGGCTTCCGTAGTGTGTGTCCTATCCAGCGCCATCGTCTTCGCTGTATCTCTTTATCCACTTTTGTTTTACTGGTACCTTCCCTAATTCTATGTTAGTGATTTTGTCCTGCCATTTCCATCCTTTTATTCTGCGTAAGCATCTATTAATGAAAGTCTATATCTTCGTGATTGTCAACTTTGTTGTTCTCCATGTTTCACAGCCATATAATAGGACCGCCTTAACATTTGAGTTGAACATTTTTATTTTTGTATTTAACCTAATTATTTTGGATTTCCATATGTTTCCCAGTGCAATGTACGTTCAGACGTAGAGAAAGTTAATACTCTTATTTCGGCGAGGTCAACCGTAGGGAGAGTTGATTTTTTTTTATTTTGGAGAGATCAGCCGTAGAGAAAATTGATTTTCATATTTGGGAGAGTTCAGCTGTAGAGAAAGTTGATTTTCATATTTGGGAGAGTTCAGCTGTAGAGAAAGTTGATTTTCTTATTTGGGAGAGTTCAGCTGTAGAGAAAGTTGATTTTCATATTTGGGAGAGTTCAGCTGTAGAGAAAGTTGATTTTCATATTTGGGAGAGTTCAGCTGTAGAGAAAGTTGATTTTCTTATTTTGTAGAGATCAGCCATAGAGAAAGTTGATACTCTTATTTTGGAGAGTTCAGCCGTAGATAAATTTGATTTTCCTATTTGGAGAGATCAGCAGTAGAGAAAGTTGATTTTCCTATTTGGGGAGATCAGCAGTAGAGAAAGTTGGTTTTCCTATTTGGGGAGATCAGCAGTAGAGAAAGTTGATTTTCCTATTTGGGGAGATCAGCAGTAGAGAAAGTTGATTTTCCTATTATGTGAAATTGAGCGATCGACAGAAAGAATAAACGCAAGGTCAATCAATCAATTGTAGTTAACAGGGCAACTGACAACAAACAGCGCTGCATTCCTGTCTTGTAATCTCTCCTATTGGTTAATTATTTATACAACAGTTCATGCCTTGTTGTCCCTAATATATAGCAAAGGCAGTCTCATAGCATTTTATGAACAATGGGAATGAGGTTCAGTGGCAACTTTCTTGTCTTGTGTCCTTTGACATTGACTTCTCACCACCATTTACAAAAACCCATCTCCACTCACCTCCATTTACAACAACCCATCGCCACTCACCTCCATTTACAACAACCCATCGCCACTTACATTCATTTACAACAACACAACTCCACTTACCCCCACTTACAACAACCCATCTCCACTTACCCCCACTTACAACAACACAACTCCACTTACCCCCACTTACAACAACCCATATCCACTCACCTCCATTTACAACAACCCATCTCCACTTACCCCCACTTACACGACACATCTCCACTTACCTCCACTTACAACATCCCATCTCCAATCACCTACACTCACCTCCACTTACAACAACACATCTCTACTAACCTACATTCACCTTCACTTACAACAAAATATCTCCACTAACCTACACTCACCTTCACTTACAATAACTCATCTCCACTAACCTACACTCACCTTCACTTACAACAAAACATCTCCACTAACCTACACTCACCTTCACTTACAATAACTCATCTCCACTAACCTACATTCACCTTCACTTAAAATAACTCATCTCCACTAACCTACACTCACCTTCACTTACAACAAAACATCTCCACTAACCTACACTCACCTTCACTTACAATAACTCATCTCCACTAACCTACATTCACCTTCACTTACAATAACACATCTCCACTAACCTACACTCACCTTCACTTACAATAACTCATCTCCACTAACCTACATTCACCTTCACTTACAATAACACATCTCCACTAACCTACACTCACCTTCACTTACAATAACTAATCTCCACTAACCTACATTCACCTTCACTTACAATAACTCATCTACACTAACCTACATTCACCTTCACTTACAACAACCCATCTCCACTCACCTACACTCGCCTCCACTTACAACAACCCATTTCCACAAATCTACACTCAGTTTCACTTACAACAACCCATTCCCACTCACCTCCACTTACAACAACCCATCTCCACTTACCTACACTTAACTCCACTTACAACAGCATATCTCCACTAACCTAAACTTACAACAACCCATCTCGACTAACATAAACTCATATTCACTTGCAACAACCCATCTCCACTTACATCCATTTACAACTACCCATATCCACTAACCTACACTCATCTCCAATTACAACAACCCATCTACACTCACCTACACACACCTCCACTTACAACATACCTTCTCCACTCACCTACACTAACCTCGACCTACAACAGCTCATCTCTACTCACCTACAGACATCTCCACTTACAACAACCCATCTTCATTCACCTACACTTACAGCAACCCATCTCCGCTCACCTACACTCACCTCCACTTACAGCAACCCATCTCCACTCACCTACACTCACCTCCACTTACAGCAACCCATCTCCACTCACCTACACTCACCTCCACTTACAGCAACCCATCTCCACTCACCTACACTCACCTCCACTTACAACAACCATCTTCACTCACCTACACTCACCTACACTCACCTCCACTTACAGCAACCCATATCCACTCACCTACATTCACCTCCACTTCTAACAACCCTTCCCCACTCACTTTCACTTACAACAACCCGTCCCCACTAATCTCCACTCACCTACACTCACCTTCACGTACAACAACACATCTACACTAAACTACACTCACATTCAATTACAACAACACATCTCCACTCACCTTCACTTACAAAAAACTTTCTCCACTCAGATACACTCACCTCCACTTACAACAACCCATCTCCACCCACCTACACTCATATTCACTTACAACAACCCATATCCACTCACCTACACTCACCTCAGCTTACAACAACCCATCCCCACTTACCTACACTCACCTTCACTTAAAACAACACATCTCCACTCACATACATTTACCTCCACTTACAATAACCCATCACCACTCACCTTCAATCACCTCCATTTACAACAACCCATTTCCACTCACCTACACTCACCTCAACTTACAAAAGCCCATCTCCACTCTCCTACTCTCATCTCCACTTACAACCACCCATCCATACTCACCTAAAACCCACCTTCACATACAATAACCCATCTTCACTCACCTACAATCACCTCCACTTACAACCACCCATCACTACTCATCTACAACCACTTTCACATACAACAACCCATCTCCTCTAAACTACACCCAACTCCACTTAAAACATTTCATCTATACTCACCTACACTGATCTCCACTTACAACAACCCATCTCCCCTCACCTACACTTTTCTAAACTTACAACAACCCATCTCTACTCACCAACACTCACCTCCACTTACAACAACCCATCTTTACTCACCAACACTCACCTTCACTTACAACATCCTATCTCCACTATCCTACATTCACCTAAATTTGCCTTCACCTACAACAACCCATGTCCTTTCACCTACACTCACTTCCACTTACAACAACCCTTCTTCACTCACCTCCACTTACAACTACCATCTCCACTCACCTCCACTTACAACAACCCATCTCCACTAATTTACATTCACCTCTACTTACAACAAACCAGCTCCATTCACATACATTCACCTACACTTACAACAACCCATCTTCATTCTCCTACAGTAACCTTCACTTACAACATCCCATCTCCACTCACTTCCACTTACAACAACCCATCTCCACTTACATACATTCACCTCCACTTACAACAACACATTTCCATTCACCTTCACTTAAACAACGCAATTCCACTAACCTACACACACCTCCGCTTACAACAACTCGTCTCCACTCACCTACATTTACCTCCACTTACAACAACCCATTTCCACTAACCTATACTCACCTAAACTTACAACAACCCAACTTCACTAACCTGCACTCGCTTCCACTTACAACAATCCAACTCCACTAACCTACACTCACTTCCACTTACAAAAACCCATCTCCATTTACCTACAATTACCTCCACATAGAACTATCCATCTCGGCTCACCTACACTCACCTCCGCTTACAACAACCCATCTCCACCCATATACATTCACCTCCACTTACAACAACCCATCTTCACTCACCTACATCCACCTCCACTTACAACAAGTCATCATCACTCATCTACACTCACCTACACTTACTTCTTCTTACAACAAATCTCCACTCACTTACACTCACTTCCACTTACAACAACCCATCACCACCCATCTCTACTCACCTGCACTCACCACCACTTACAACAACCCACCTCCAATCACAACAACCCACCTCCACTCACTTACATTCACCTTCACTTACAACAACCCACCTCCACTCACATACATTCACCTTCACTTACAACAACCCATCTCCACTAACCTACACTCACGTCCAATTACAACAACCCACCTCCACTCACATACATTCACCTTCACTTACAACAACCCATCTCCACTAACCTACACTCACGTCCAATTACAACAACCCTTCTCCACTCGCCTACACTTACCTCCAATTACAACAACCCTTCTCCACTCGCCTACACTTACCTCCAATTACAACAACCCTTCTCCACTCGCCTACACTCACCTTCACTTACAGCAACCTATCTTCACTTACCTACACTTACCTCCACTTAAACAACCCATCTCCACTAACCAACACTCACGTCCACTTACAACAACCCATCACCACTCACCTACTCTTACCCCCACTTACAACAACCAATCTCCACTAGCCTACACTCACATTCACTTACAACAACCCATTTTCACTCATCTACACATACAACAACCCATCTCCACTCACCTACACGTACCAGAACTCATCTGTAGCACATATTAGATCTCAAAAACTCACCTCTATTAACAACAACTCACCTCTATTAACAACAACTCACCTCTATTAACAACAACTCACCTCCCCTTTCTACATCGCTCTTTCTCAATTTACACATCCCTCAAACACAAGCTCTTCCTTGAACCAATCGTCACTTTACTTTTCTTGCATCAACTTGAGGTCACCAATTGTGTAGTTTCATCTACTTCTGGCGCATCAAACTGAAATCACTGATTGTGTAGTTTCATCTACTTTTGTTGCATCAACTTGAGGTCACTAATTGTGTAGTTTCATCTACTTTTGTTGCATCAACTTGAAGTCACTGATTTTGTGGTTTCATCTACTTTTGTTGCATCAACTTGATGTCACTAATTGTGTAGTTTCATCTACTTTTGTTGCATCAACTTGAAGTCACTGATTTTGTGGTTTCATCTACTTTTATTGCATCAACTCGATGTCACTGATTGTGTAGTTTCATCTACTTTTGTTGCATAAACTTGATGTCACTGATTGTGTAGTTTCATCTACTTTTGTTGCATCAACTTGAAGTCACTGATTGTTTATTTTCATCTACTTTTCTTGCATCAACTTGATGCCACTGATTGTTTAGTTTCATCTACTTTTCTTGCATCAACTTGATTTCACTGATTGTGTAGTTTCATCTACTTTTGTTGCATCAACTTGAAGTCACTGATTGTTTATTTTCATCTACTTTTCTTGCATCAACTTGATGCCACTTATGGTTTAGTTTCATCTACTATTGTTGCATCAACTTGAAGTCACTTATTGTTTAGTTTCATCTACTTTTGTTGCATCAACTCGATGCCACTGATTGTGTAGTTTCATCTACTTTTGTTGCATCAACTTAATGTCACCGATTGTGTAGTTCCATCTACTTTTCTTGCATCAACTTGATGCCACTGATTGTTTAGTTTCATCTACTTTTGTTGCATCAACTTGATGCCACTGATTGTGTAGTTTCATCTACTTTTGTTGCATCAACTTGATGTCACTGATTGTGTAGTTTCATTTACTTTTTTTGCATCAACTTGATGCCACTGATTGTGTAGTTCCATCTACTTTTGTTGCATCAACTTGAAGTCACTGATTGTGTAGTTCCATCTACTTTTGTTGCATCAACTTGAAGTCACTGATTGTGTAGTTTCATCTACTTTTGTTGCATCAACTTGATGCCACTGATTGTGTAGTTCCATCTACTTTTGTTGCATCAACTTGAAGTCACTGATTGTGTAGTTCCATCTACTTTTGTTGCATCAACTTGAAGTCACTGATTGTGTAGTTTCATCTACTTTTGTTGCATCAACTTGATGTCACTGATTGTGTAGTTTCATTTACTTTTGTTGCATCAACTTGATGCCACTGATTGTGTAGTTCCATCTACTTTTGTTGCATCAACTTGAAGTCACTGATTGTGTAGTTCCATCTACTTTTGTTGCATCAACTCGATGCCACTGATTGTTTAGCTCAGCTCCGTGACGTCAGTCCCATCTTCTCAGTGCCATTATTCTGGAAGCACACCGTCATTTCTCAAAGACTTCCGGTTGCTGGCCTCCATCTTTCACTTCGTCACAGAGGTTTGTATTGTTGAAGATATTCCTCATCTCCTTCATCTGTACCACAAGGGAGCACCCAAACCGCCATTGTTAACTCAGAAGTGGTATTTGTTTCTACAGCATCACGTGTCATCGCGTCACGTGTCATCGCGTTACATCTCCTTTGCATTCCCATGTGACTGTCCAGTCAAAATTGAGTGAGACTGGCGTTAACTTTTTTCAAGTGAGAGATAGAGACTGATATTAACTGATTTCATGAAATAGTGAGATTGATATTAACTGATTTCATGAAATAGTGAGATTGATATTAACTGATTTCATGAAATAGTGAGATTGATATTAACTGATTTCATGAAATAGTGAGATTGATATTAACTGATTTCATGAAATAGTGAGATTGATATTAACTGATTTCATGAAATAGTGAGATTGATATTAACTGATTTCATGAAATAGTGAGATTGATATTAAGAGAGAGAGAGAGAGAGAGAGACTGGTATTAACTGACATCAAGAAAGAAAGAGAGAGAGACTGGTATTAACTGTCATCAAGAGAGAGAGACTGGTATTAACTGTCATCGACAGAGAGACTGGTATTAACTAATATCAAGAGAGATAGAGACTGGTATTAACTGTCATCAAGATAGAGATACTGGTATTAACTGACATCAAGAGAGAGACTGGTATTAACTGACATCAAGAGAGAGAGAGAGAGACTGGCATTAACTGACATCAAGAGAGAAAGAGAGACTGGTATTAACTGACATCAAGAGAAAAAGAGAGACTGATATTAACTGACATCAAGAGAGAAAGAGAGACTGGTATTAACTGACATCAAGAGAGAAAGAGAGACTGATATTAACTGACATCAATTGAGAGAGAGACTGGTATTAACTTACATCAAGAGAGAGCGAGAGAGACCGGTATTAACTGACATCAAGAGAGAACGACTGGTATTAACTCACATCAAGAGAGAGAGACTGGTAATAACTGACATCAAGAGAGAGAGAGAGAGACTGGTATTAACTGACTTCAAGAGAGAGAGAGACTGGTATTAACTGACATCAAGAGATACAGACTGGTATTAACTGACATCAAGAGAGATAGAGACTGGTATTAATTGACATCAAGAGAGATAGAGACTGGTATTAACTGACATCAAGAGAGATAGAGAATGGTATTAAATGACATCAAGAGAGATAGAGACTGGTATTAACTGACATCAAGAGAGAGAGAGAGAGACTTGTATTAAATGACATCAAGAGAGATAGAGGCTGGTATTAACTGACTTCAAGAGAGAGAGACTGGTATTAAATGACATCAAGAGAGATAGAGACTGGTATTAACTGACATCAAGAGAGAAAGAGACTTGTATTAAATGACATCAAGAGAGATAGAGACTGGTATTAACTGACATCAAGAGAGAGAGACTGGTATTAACTGACATCAAGAGAGATAGAGACTGGTATTAACTGACATCAAGAGAGAGAGTCTGGTATTAACTGACATCAAGAAAGAGACTGGTATTAACTGACATCAAGAGAGAGACTGGTATTAACTGACATCAAAAGCGAGAGACTAGTATTAACTGACTTCAAGAGAGAGAGACAGACTGGTATTAACTGATATCAAGAGAGAAAGAGAGACTGATAGTAACTGACATCAAGAGAGAGAGAGTGGTATTAACTGACATCAAGAGAGACTGGTATTAACTAACATCAAGAGAGAAAGAGAGACTGGTATTAACTGACATCAAGAGAGAGAGAGAGACTTGCATTAACTGACATCAAGAGAGAAAGAGAGATTCGTATTAACTGACATCAAGAGAGAAAGAGAGACTGATATTAACTGATATCAAGAGAGAGAGAGAGAGACTGGTATTAACTGACATCAAGAGAGAAAGAGAGACTGGAATTAACTGACATCAAGAGAGAGTGAGACTGATATTAACTGACATCAAGAGAGAGAGAGTCTGGTATTAACTGACATCAAGAGAGATCGAGAGAGACCGGTATTAACTGACATCAAGAGAGAGAGATTGGTATTAACTGACATAAAAAGAGAGCGAGAGAGACCGTTATTAACTGACATCAAGAGAGAACGACTGGTATTAACTGACATCAAGAGAGAACGACTGGTATTAACTGACATCAATAGATACAGACTGGTATTAACTAACGTCAAGAGATAACGAGAGAGAGAGTGGTATTAACTGACATTAAAAGAGAGAAAATGGTATTAGCTGACATCAAGAGAGAGAGACTAGTATTAAATGACATCAAGAGAGAACGACAGGTAATAACTAACATCAATAGAGAGAGAGAGAGAGAGAGAGAGAGAGAGAGAGACTGGCATGAACTGACATCAAGAGAGAAAGACTGGTATTAATTGACATCAAGAGAGAGAGAGAGAGAGAGAGAGAGAGACCGGTATTAATTGACATCAAGAGAGTGAGAGAGACTGGTATGAACTAACATCAATAGAGAGAGAGAGACCGGTATTAACTGACATCAAGAGAGTGAGAGAGACTGGTATGAACTAACATCAATAAAGAGAGAGAGAGAGAGACCGGTATTAACTGACATCAAGAGAGTGAGAGAGACTGGTATTAACTGACATCAAGAGAGAAAGAGAGAGAAACTTGTATTAACTGACATCAAGAGAGAGAGAGACTGGTATTAACTGTCATCGACAGAGAGCCTGGTATTAACTGACATCAAGAGAGATAGAGACTGGTATTAATTGACATCAAGAGAGAGAGACTGGTATTAACTGACATCAAGAGAGAGACTGGTATTAACTGACATCAAGAGAGAGAGAGAGAGAGAGAGACTGGTATTAACTGACATCAAGAGAGAAAGAGAGACTGGTATTAACTGACATCAAGAGAGAGAGAGACTGGTATTAACTGAAATCAAAAGAGAAAGAGAGACTGATATTGACTGATATTAACTGACATCAAGAGAGAAAGAGAGACTGAAATTGACTGATATTAACTGACATCAAGAAAGAAAGAGAGACTGATATTGACTGATATTAACTGACATCACGAGAGAAAGAGAGACTGATATTGACTGATATTAACTGACATCACGAGAGAAAGAGAGACTGATATTGACTGATATTAACTGACATCATGAGAGAAAGAGAGACTGATATTGACTGATATTAACTGACATCAAGAGAGAAAGAGAGACTGATATTGACTGATATTAACTGACATCAAGAGAGAAAGAGAGACTGATATTGACTGATATTAACTGACATCACGAGAGAAAGAGAGACTGATATTGGCTGATATTAACTGACCACAAAAAGAGAAAGAGAGACTGATATTGACTGATATTAACTGACATCAAGAGAGAAAGAGAAAGACTGATATTAACTGACATCAAGAGAGAAAGAGAGACTGATATTGACTGATATTAACTGACATCAAGAGAGGAAGAGAGACTGATATTTACTGATATTAACTGACATCAAAAGAGAAAGAGAGACTTATATTAACTGACATCAAGAGAGAAAGAGAGACTTATATTAACTGGCATCACGAGAGAAAGAGAGACTGATATTGACTGATATTAACTGACATCAAGAGAGAGAGTCTGGTATTAACTGACATCAAGAAAGAGACTGGTATTAACTGACATCAAGAGAGAGACTGGTATTAACTGACATCAAAAGCGAGAGACTAGTATTAACTGACTTCAAGAGAGAGAGACAGACTGGTATTAACTGATATCAAGAGAGAAAGAGAGACTGATAGTAACTGACATCAAGAGAGAGAGAGTGGTATTAACTGACATCAAGAGAGACTGGTATTAACTAACATCAAGAGAGAAAGAGAGACTGGTATTAACTGACATCAAGAGAGAGAGAGAGACTTGCATTAACTGACATCAAGAGAGAAAGAGAGATTCGTATTAACTGACATCAAGAGAGAAAGAGAGACTGATATTAACTGATATCAAGAGAGAGAGAGAGAGACTGGTATTAACTGACATCAAGAGAGAAAGAGAGACTGGAATTAACTGACATCAAGAGAGAGTGAGACTGATATTAACTGACATCAAGAGAGAGAGAGTCTGGTATTAACTGACATCAAGAGAGATCGAGAGAGACCGGTATTAACTGACATCAAGAGAGAGAGATTGGTATTAACTGACATAAAAAAAGAGCGAGAGAGACCGTTATTAACTGACATCAAGAGAGAACGACTGGTATTAACTGACATCAAGAGAGAACGACTGGTATTAACTGACATCAATAGATACAGACTGGTATTAACTAACGTCAAGAGATAACGAGAGAGAGAGTGGTATTAACTGACATTAAAAGAGAGAAAATGGTATTAGCTGACATCAAGAGAGAGAGACTAGTATTAAATGACATCAAGAGAGAACGACAGGTAATAACTAACATCAATAGAGAGAGAGAGAGAGAGAGAGAGAGAGACTGGCATGAACTGACATCAAGAGAGAAAGACTGGTATTAATTGACATCAAGAGAGAGAGAGAGAGAGAGAGAGAGAGAGAGAGACCGGTATTAATTGACATCAAGAGAGTGAGAGAGACTGGTATGAACTAACATCAATAGAGAGAGAGACCGGTATTAACTGACATCAAGAGAGTGAGAGAGACTGGTATGAACTAACATCAATAAAGAGAGAGAGAGAGAGACCGGTATTAACTGACATCAAGAGAGTGAGAGAGACTGGTATTAACTGACATCAAGAGAGAAAGAGAGAGAAACTTGTATTAACTGACATCAAGAGAGAGAGAGACTGGTATTAACTGTCATCGACAGAGAGCCTGGTATTAACTGACATCAAGAGAGAGGGAGACTGGTATTAATTGACATCAAGAGAGAGAGACTGGTATTAACTGACATCAAGAGAGAGACTGGTATTAACTGACATCAAGAGAGAGAGAGAGAGACTGGTATTAACTGACATCAAGAGAGAAAGAGAGACTGGTATTAACTGACATCAAGAGAGAGAGAGAGAGAGACTGGTATTAACTGAAATCAAAAGAGAAAGAGAGACTGATATTGACTGATATTAACTGACATCAAGAGAGAAAGAGAGACTGAAATTGACTGATATTAACTGACATCAAGAAAGAAAGAGAGACTGATATTGACTGATATTAACTGACATCACGAGAGAAAGAGAGACTGATATTGACTTATATTAACTGACATCACGAGAGAAAGAGAGACTGATATTGACTGATATTAACTGACATCAAGAGAGAAAGAGAGACTGATATTGACTGATATTAACTGACATCAAGAGAGAAAGAGAGACTGATATTGACTGATATTAACTGACATCAAGAGAGAAAGAGAGACTGATATTGACTGATATTAACTGACATCACGAGAGAAAGAGAGACTGATATTGGCTGATATTAACTGACCACAAAAAGAGAAAGAGAGACTGATATTGACTGATATTAACTGACATCAAGAGAGAAAGAGAAAGACTGATATTAACTGACATCAAGAGAGAAAGAGAGACTGATATTGACTGATATTAACTGACATCAAGAGAGGAAGAGAGACTGATATTTACTGATATTAACTGACATCAAAAGAGAAAGAGAGACTTATATTAACTGGCATCACGAGAGAAAGAGAGACTGATATTGACTGATATTAACTGACATCAAGAGAGAAAGAGAGACTTATATTAACTGACATCAAGAGAGAAAGAGAGACTGATATTGACTGATATTAACTGACATCAAGACAGAAAGAGAGACTGGTATTAAGTGACATCAAGAGAGAGAGAGAGATAGACTGGTATTAACTGACATCAATAGAGAGAAACTGGTATTAAATGACATCAAGAGAGAGAGACTGGTATTAACTGACATCAAGAGAGATAGAGACTGGTATTAACTGACATCAAGAGAGAAAGAGAGACTGATATTAACTGACATCAAGAGAGAAAGAGAGAATGGTATTAACTGATATCAAGAGAGAAAGAGAGACTGGTATTAACTGACATCAAGAGAGTGAGAGAGACTGGTATTAACTGACATCAAGAGAGAAAGAGAGAGAAACTGGTATTAACAGACATCAAGAGAGAGAGAGAGAGAGACTGGTATTAACTGTCATCGACAGAGAGCCTGGTATTAACTGACATCAAGAGAGATAGAGACTGGTATTAACTGACATCAAGAGAGAGAGACTGGTATTAACTGACATCAAGAGAGAGACTGGTATTAACTGACATCAAGAGAGAGAGAGAGAGAGAGAGAGAGAGACTGGTATTAACTTACATCAAGAGAGAAAGAGAGACTGGTATTAACTTACATCAAGAGAGAGAGAGAGAGAGAGACTGGTATTAACTGACATCAAAAGAGAAAGAGAAACTGATATTGACTGATATTAACTGACATCAAGAGAGAAAGAGAGACTGAAATTGACTGATATTAACTGACATCAAGAAAGAAAGAGAGACTGATATTGACTGATATTAACTGACATCAAGAGAGAAAGAGAGACTGATATTGACTGATATTAACTGACATCACGAGAGAAAGAGAGACTGATATTGACTGATATTAACTGACATCAAGAGAGAAAAAGAAAGACTGATATTAACTGACATCAAGAGAGAAAGCGAGACTGATATTGACTGATATTAACTGACATCAAGAGAGAAAGAGAGACTGATATTTACTGATATTAACTGACATCAAAAGAGAAAGATAGACTGATGTTGACTGATATTAACTGACATCAAGAGAGAAAGAGAGACTTATATTAACTGACATCAAGAGAGAAAGAGAGACTGATATTGACTGATATTAACTGACATCAAGAGAGAAAGAGAGACTGGTATTAAGTGACATCAAGAGAGAGAGAGAGAGAGATAGACTGGTATTAACTGACATCAATAGAGAGAGACTGGTATTAAATGACATCAAGAGAGAGAGACTGGTATTAACTGACATCAAGAGAGATAGAGACTGGTATTAACTGACATCAAGAGAGAAAGAGAGACTGATATTAACTGACATCAAGAGAAAAAGAGAGAATGGTATTAACTGATATCAAGAGAGAAAGAGAGACTGGTATTAACTAACATCAAGAGAGAAAGAGAGAGACCGCTATTAACTGACATCAAGTGAGAACGACTGGCATTAACTCACATCAAAAGAGAGAGAGAGACTGGTAATAACTGACATCAAGAGAGAGAGAGAGAGAGAGAGAGACTAGAATTAGCTGACTTCAAGAGAGAGAAACTGGTATTAACTGACATCAAGAGATACAGACTGGTATTAACTAACGTCAAGAGAGAACGAGAGAGAGACTGGTATTAAGTGACATCAAGAGAGAGGGAGACTGTTATCAATGTTGCAGGGTTTCTTTCAAACTTCTTTCTGACCTTACTACTTGTACTTTCATTTGACACACACATATATAACTCATCAATCTTTTTAGTACAAGTATAAACAAGGTCTTTATTGGTGTTACTTGACATAGCCTATCGGCGATGATGAATTGTCAAATAACGTTTGTGTGTGGCCGTTTCGTATTCATAAAGTTCTATCTGTGGTTATCTATCTATCTTGTTGACCGTATACTCCGTATAGTATTCTTAAGTACATCTGCCTGTCTCTTTCTGCTAGTGCTGAGGAACTAGTATCTGAATGTGCTCAGTCTGGCCGAGTGTGGCCGAATTGTCTCGAGTCTGGCTGAGTGTAGCTGAGTCTGCCCGAGTGTAGCTAAATGTCTCTCTAGCTACTGCTCCTCGCCCCAAAAGCATTCTGGGCCTCTCCTCTCCTAATCTCCACCGTTCCCAGGGTCTCGGGGTTTAAGTCCCAGGTGACCACACCCCCCCCCGACCACTGATACGGCCTAACCTACGTCTCTTGACCGTCACTATCTCTCTAGCTCCGCCTTTTTTAATTATCTCTAAAGTCTTATTACTTTAGGAGTCCTGTCGAACCTGTCCATCTTCCTAAGTCCGTCCCCTAACAACTAAAACTCCAGGCGATTTCCAATTCAGAGACTCAAAGAGTAATCACTGTTGAACGTAAAGATAACCTGGTCTTTTGATTACGCGGGGCAGTTTTGTTGTCCGCTTTCATCTCAGGTCTTCACTGGACTTCAAGGCGTCTGCCGATATAAGAGTTTCCTAGGAACCAGCGGCCGTGTCGTTGCGTTACGCAACTTTGTCGACCAGAGCAAACATCTGTCTGGCTTTAGGCTGACCACCTGTACGCATTTCACTGGTAATCTTCAAGTTGATTACGACTCAGCGACTGAGTTGGGTAGACTTAACGTCTCCTTCCTAATCCTCTGAAGAGTGTCTTTTCTACGCCGCCTAAAACTATCCTACTTCACATCGTCATCGCCTCATTCTTTTATTCTTCTGTCTATCGTCATATTCTTCTATTCTTCCATTATCGCCCATGACTGAGTCACACTATAACATATATCTCCGTCAACATTTCAGTTGAATTGATATATTCATAGATCAATTTAACTCAAAATAAAAACATAGTGTGACTGCTCTCTTTCTACTTCCTTAATGGGCTAACTAATTTCCTTTTTCTCATTGTACATCAATTATTACAACAATTAGAAATACAAATTCAACATCTATAAACTGGAATCTCAAAAGAAAAATCCATCATGTATACAATCATCTTACAACATCGCTCTGCCATGCCACTTTGTTTTGCTTTGAAGCCTCTGACTAACGTGACGTCACTCTGGACCTAACCTGAATGTAGGCCAGCTAAATTGAGGTCATCGTCTGTTTTGTCTATGTCTAACCCACATTTCTTTCCGTCTCTTAATTTAAACTGGTAGGTTCTGTAATTGGTGTTTACATATACAACATTCATAATTCTACAACAATATCATGACATTCAATAAACATCTTTGCGACACAACATGTGTCTCATGTATACAAAACATTTTGTGGAAACATCAATTCTGAAATATTTAAGGCTCGATCGGCCTTCGCACTGTACTCTCTTAATTGCCTAATAAGACGTGTTTAGTCTTTCTTCGGCATCATATCTGTGCCAGTTCTGAAAAAGAAACAAGACCCGTCTACTCTGTTCTCTTATTCTCCCTGAACACGTGCTCTTCTGGCACTGCTAATAAAGTTGTCTGCATAGCAATACGCTTTCTTACAGAATCTCTTAGCCACAGGCTTAATTTACTGGTCAACTCATGTCGGTTCGACAGTCTTCTTATCTGTTCCTTCTCCCCGCATATTCCTAAATTTTAGGCAATTCTCTCCGTCTACATATAATTACATTTTCATAAAATTGTCTTTTTTAAAAAATGTGCATCTCACATGTTTCTCCTCAAATTATACACACAACAGTCTTGGACAGACCGAACATTGAAGCATAGAAGTAATCACAGACACATAGCAATCAAAATTATGACTTAAACTTGATACAGAATCTAGTCTGTCTAGGCTTCCATTAAAATATCCACAACATACTTCATACACACATGTGTACATCTCACAATGCTGTTCCACACTTGGAATTCCTATAGAACTCATAGAGTCTCTCCATCTCGGGTCACTGACTCTCTCGTCTCTTCTTAGTCTCCTAAGACTCTCTCCATGCATACTCTATTTCCTGTAAATTCTAAGTTCTCTTAACTTGACTCAAACTTTTTTTTAAACCGATGTAAACATGGTTACCATTTTGTTTGTTTACTTCAGGTGACTCACTAACATCTTCATACATATAGTTCTGTCTCCTCATTAAGGCAACAGTACATTTACAGACTCCTACTCATCATTCAGTGCACACTGACATTATACATATAAAATTCGTCTAAAAGTTAGTAGACTCTTACACCTTATTAGTTACAACATCCACAAGTAAAATAATTACAATTCTTAATATGTATGTTTCTTCTTTTTGTATCTTTTATCTCTTCCATCACTAGTGGTTGTCAGGTCTCCTCTTTCTGACCTATCATCTTCTCTGAATTTGTTACCTTTATCTATTTCTTTCTGGTGGTCAAAAAACTCTTGCCGTCGTCCCAATCGTATGGCAAAAGGCAGGTCTACTTTGACTCTTTCATCGTCTTTTCTTCTTCTTTCAGCGATAATGGCATCACGTTCTGGTGTTCCCAATGGCCAAAATTTCACTTGCTCTGCCTTTTCTATTTGGGTCTTTTCAAACTCTTCATTTATGGCAGCAACCCTCCTTTCTCGTATTGTAGGCAATCTGTCAGTTTCAGGACGTTTCTTGCTACCTTTTACCCCATCTGCCATATCCTCTAATTCCTTGTCCATTTCACGCGCATATTTATCAGCTGCTTTCTCTAATGCATGAAACACTGCTAGTTCGTTAATTTTCTTCTCAGCACTTTTACTTACAACCTCTACACTATTTGTATCACTGTTGCGTTCTATCCTATCAAGTTTCCCTTTCTCGTTTTCCTTTTTCAAATTTTCTGTAGTAGATTTCTTTCGCCTTAGAGACGCTACCTCTTCCTCTAAGTCAGACTTCTCTCGTATTAGGTTCTTTACTTTGTCATCTACTTCTGATTTCTCCTTTCTTAAACTTACAATTAAATCTTTGGACTCTTTGACTTCACCTAAAAGTTGGCTATTCTGTGCTTTCATCTGATCAACTTCTCGACTCATACACACACTGTGTCTGTCAGTCTCAGCCTTTTGTTCTTCACGTGTTTCAAGCTCTTTAATTCTTGTTTCTAGACACTTGTTTTTGCACTCTAGCCTATCTACTGTGTCTTTCAGCTCTAATAGCATCAACTCGTCTCTTTCACTTCTCTTTTCCATAATTCTTATTTCGGCATCTTGTCTTGAAATTACATCTTCTAGGATGTTTGTAGCCACACAGGCGTCTCTAACTTGTTTCTTCACCTCCCTCGTTTGTGTTATCTTATCATTAGGTTTAGTTTGTCCTCTAACCTCTACAGTCTGTGTTTGTGCACTGCTTACCTGTGTCACTAATACTTCTCTATCAGTACCTTCTGTTTGTGTAGCACTGTCGATCATTCTGTTCTCAGTCTCTTCTAATTCCTTCTCCTTTCTGATTAATTTGTATTGTTTCAGGCTAGACAGCCTGTTGGTCTTGATGTTTGGGCCGTTTGATTTGGACCACTTGGTCGTTCTCGCATCCACGTGCTTGGTTGCGCGCTTCTCTTTGACTCCAGAGGGATCTTGCCAACCACGCCTGGGTGTTGGGTTAACATGATGTGTCCAAAAGTTTGATTTACCATTCACTTTATTCATTTCAATCCTGTCTACACTATTTATTTCATAACTCTTACGTCCAGCAGTTTGTCTTTTGTCCTTCCACCTCCACCTAGATTCCTGGGGTGGTAATCTTCTTCCGTGAAAATGCCTTGTTTCCTTTCTCACTGCATATATTTCTTTACTCAATTCCCCTAGTCGTCCCTTATTTCTCCATCTAATACTCGCTTGATTAACTTCCCTAGGATTTTCCACTATTTTTCTTTTATTAAACCATTCACTGATGGTTGGGCTTTCTTCAGGTAGGTTTAAATTCAATTTCTTCATGAACCCGATTTCTTTAATAGAGACATTAATAGCTTCATCTAGCGTCTCAGGGTTCAGCCTCGCTAAGTGTAGTTTTAGATCTGTGGATATTAGTCCATCTATAAAAGTCTCTATTAATTGTCTACCAAAATTATCTTTTTCTAAACCAGATTCCTCTGCTAGCTCTAAAAGTCTATTACTGTATGCAGTTATTGTCTCTCCTCTTTCTTGTTTAAACTTCCTCAAAAGTATGAAAGCAGTGTAGGCATCTCCTACAGCAGCATACCTAGTTTTTAATTCTATCTTGAGGGACTTCCATGTGCTTGAAGGTTCATTCTTTAGCCTTCTCTGGATGAAGTCAGATACTTCGCCTCTACTTGTTTTAAAAGCTATTAATTTCTTGTCTTCCTCATTTATAGGAAAAATGAGAGCATACTTTTCAATTTCTGCCATCCATTGTCTGAACTTGGATGGATCGCCAGAGTAATTTGAGATACTGGCACTCATTTCTTGCTGTCTAAAACTATGTTCTAAACCAGTGATGACTCTACTAATTTCTTGCATGGTCTGCAACGTGGGAGTCATGCCTCTCTTCATCTTGATAATTAATTAATTAATTATAAATTAAGTATAAATTAACACACAAGTTATTTAGATCAGTCAAAGAATTTCTACTTTCTTCCACTAACACTCAAGAAAAAACTTATTTACTTCACACAACCTTGTTACAACATATCATATGCATCTCTAAAATATATAAGAAAAATCCAACTTACATGCTTCTGAAGTCCATGGAATACCTAACACACCTTATAACATCCTAAAAACTACACAATAATATACTAATTTAAAACAATAATTAACTACTTAGTCTTCTTTCAGGTTCTCAATGTGGACATCATTTTCACATTTTGTTCTCTCTGTCTATTTCACTTTTACTTCTTTCCTTACAGGAAGTTCTACTTTATGAATATGAATGTTCACTTCTACTTTGATATAGCTCGGGGAAAGATCACTGCGGGTTGGCACTTCTAGTCGCTTCTTCGGGATTTTAAGATAAACAGGGTGTAGTCTCACAAACAGGCAGCCATTCTTACACTGGACTTCGATGTACTATTTTGGACACAGATGGCTAGGCTTGATTAACTTCTGTAGACAAGGTTCGCTGGTGTGTTGTACACAAACACATTACTAGGCTCAACTTCATGGGTACTTGCAAATTATGAGGACGGCACTCGTTGCTGTAAGTATGTAGGTTTACGCTGGAAGTGCGTAGGTTTACGCTGGAAGTGCGTAGATGGACGTCAGAGTTGGTTAAGAGAAAATTCTTACTTTTTTTTTTCTTCCAGGTCCTTCTTTAAAAGAATAAAATCCTGGTCACGGCACCAGAAAGTAATGGGATGTTGCAGGGTTTCTTTCAAACTTCTTTCTGACCTTACTACTTGTACTTTCATTTGACACACACATATATAACTCATCAATCTTTTTAGTACAAGTATAAACAAGGTCTTTATTGGTGTTACTTGACATAGCCTATCGGCGATGATGAATTGTCAAATAACGTTTGTGTGTGGCCGTTTCGTATTCATAAAGTTCTATCTGTGGTTATCTATCTATCTTGTTGACCGTATACTCCGTATAGTATTCTTAAGTACATCTGCCTGTCTCTTTCTGCTAGTGCTGAGGAACTAGTATCTGAATGTGCTCAGTCTGGCCGAGTGTGGCCGAATTGTCTCGAGTCTGGCTGAGTGTAGCTGAGTCTGCCCGAGTGTAGCTAAATGTCTCTCTAGCTACTGCTCCTCGCCCCAAAAGCATTCTGGGCCTCTCCTCTCCTAATCTCCACCGTTCCCAGGGTCTCGGGGTTTAAGTCCCAGGTGACCACACCCCCCGACCACTGATACGGCCTAACCTACGTCTCTTGACCGTCACTATCTCTCTAGCTCCGCCTTTTTTAATTATCTCTAAAGTCTTATTACTTTAGGAGTCCTGTCGAACCTGTCCATCTTCCTAAGTCCGTCCCCTAACAACTAAAACTCCAGGCGATTTCCAATTCAGAGACTCAAAGAGTAATCACTGTTGAACGTAAAGATAACCTGGTCTTTTGATTACGCGGGGCAGTTTTGTTGTCCGCTTTCATCTCAGGTCTTCACTGGACTTCAAGGCGTCTGCCGATATAAGAGTTTCCTAGGAACCAGCGGCCGTGTCGTTGCGTTACGCAACTTTGTCGACCAGAGCAAACATCTGTCTGGCTTTAGGCTGACCACCTGTACGCATTTCACTGGTAATCTTCAAGTTGATTACGACTCAGCGACTGAGTTGGGTAGACTTAACGTCTCCTTCCTAATCCTCTGAAGAGTGTCTTTTCTACGCCGCCTAAAACTATCCTACTTCACATCGTCATCGCCTCATTCTTTTATTCTTCTGTCTATCGTCATATTCTTCTATTCTTCCATTATCGCCCATGACTGAGTCACACTATAACATCAACTGACATCAAGAGAAAGAGACACTGGTATTAACTGACACCAAGAGAGAGAGAGACTGGTATTAACTGACATCACGAGAGAGAGACTGGTATTAAATGACATGAAGAGAGATAGAGACTGGTATTAACTGACATCAAGAGAGAGAGAAACTGGTATTAAATGACATCAAGAGAGAGACTGGTATTAACTTACATCAATAGAGAGAGACTGGTATTAACTGACATCAAGAAATAGAGACTGGTTTGAATTGACATCAAGAGAGAGAGAGACTGGTATTAACTGACATCAAGAGAGAGAGACTGGTATTAACTGACTTCAAGAGAGAGACTGGTATTAACTGACTTCAAGAGAGAGACTGGTATTAACTGACATCAAGAGAGAGAGACTGGTATTAACTGACTTCAAGAGAGAGACTGGTATTAACTTACATCAATAGAGAGAGACTGGTATTAACTGACATCAAGAGAGAGAGACTGGTATTAACTGACATCAAGAGAGAGAGACTAGTCTTAACTGACTTCAAGAGAGAGAGAGACTGATCTTGCTGGATCACAGGTAGAGTGCCACAGGCATGGAGAGAAGCAATTATGATACCATTACTAAAGCCAGGAAAAGATAGTTCAATGACATCCAGCTATAGACCAATCAGCCTTACAAGCTGTTTGTGTAAAACAATGGAACGTATAATCAATCTCAGACTGCAGTGGTACCTGGAAAGTGAAAATCTCCTTGTCCCACAACAAGCAGGCTTTAGACAGTGTTACTCTACCGAAGATCAAGCAACCTATCTTTCCCAGGAAATCGAAGATGCGTTTCAAGAAAAGAAACTGGTACTAGCAGCATGGATAGACCTAAAGAAAGCATTTGATAAGGTATGGAAGGAAGGGCTTCTGAAGAAACTGAGAAATTATGGAGTAAATGGCAGGATGTACAAATGGGTCAAAGCATACCTGCATAACAGGAGAGCCAGAGTGCAACTGGATGGTCTTAAGAGTAAGAAGGTCTTATTGCGCCAGGGCGTTCCACAAGGAGGGGTACTATCTCCAACACTTTTTCTGATCTACATCAATGACCTAGTTACTGAACTACCACATGGCATCAAAGTGGCAATGTATGCAGATGACTTGGTAATGTGGTGCACAGAGGAGTATGCAACAGTGGCCTCCAAATTGCTACAAAGAGCTATGAATGCACTGAATTCATGGACAAATAGATGGTGTATCAGCATCAATACAGACAAATGCAGTACTACACTTTTCACACTCTCCCCAAAACAAAAAGCAGGAGCCATCTACATAAACAATGAGCCTGTGAAAGAAGACATGCAAGCTACATATCTCGGAGTTACATTTGATAACAAACTATCTTGGAAACAGCAGATAAATAAGGCAACCCAAAAAGCAAGGAGAAAATTGGCTATTCTAAGAAAGTTGTGTGGAACCACATGGGGTGCGAGTGGGAAAATACTCAGTAAAGTTTACCAACAGAGTATACGCCCACATTTAGAATATGGATCATCCGCATGGTGCTCAGCATCAAACACCACATTGCAAGAACTGGATAAAGTACAAAACCAGGCACTTAGGGTCATCACAGGAGCAATGAAATCAACACCAATATTGGAGATGGAGAAATTGTGGAGGATACCAGCACTGAGAGAACGGAGGGACACAAAGGTGCTGATACAGGCAGAAAAATGTGTATGCATGCCGAGACATCCAATGAAGGACAGATTCCAAAATCTTGCATTGGGACGACTTAAGAGAAGCAGCTTTATCCACCAAGCCAAGCGTATTAGTAGACAAACACCAGACATGCCAAGAGTTGTTAAACCCCTTCTGCCCATACCAGAACAGACTCCCTGGACAGATGAATCAGGATTATCAGTTCAAATACGGACAGAAGTGAAAGGAATAGTTGACAAAGAGGAACAAAATAGTCTACAGCGAAAAACAATAGCTCTCAGTTTCCTGGATGAAGAATACCCACAAGACCTATGGATTCGTGTGTACACAGATGGATCAGCACAGAATGCAGTAAAGAATGGGGGAGCAGGTGCATATATAGAGTACCCAAATAACACTAGGGATATGGATAAAATAGCAACAGGGAAATATTGTCACAATTATGATGCAGAAATACAAGCAATAAAGTTGGCAATAGAAAAACTGCTGAACAGTAATCTTAGCCCACAGCCTGTAGTGTTTTTGACAGATGCAAGATCAGTACTCCAGGCACTACAATCCAGAAAATTACCCCATCTGCAGACCTTATTGACTGAACTCTGCAAGCACCACAGGGTTGCCCTGCAGTGGAACCCGTCTCACTGTGGAATACCAGGAAATGAGAAAGCAGATCAGTTGGCAAAGGAAGGTTCAACAGGCACACAACTAGATACACCAGTTACATACCATCATAAGAAACAGATAATCAAATCAATCAGAGGACCACAAGCCCCAAATCAGGATGCCTTTCATAATATGAATAGATATGAACAAGTTATCATTATACGCCTAAGAACAGGACACAATCGACTCCATAGTCACATGTATACAAAATTCAAGATCGGCACATCAACTACTTGTACATGTGGACAGGCACCCCAGACTGCTGAACACATACTTCAAGACTGCACTGAATATAGTAGACTGAGGAAAATCCATTGGCCCATAGATACAACACTACAGACAAAACTATATGGGCCACTGCAAGAATTACAAAAGACAGTAAAATTTATACAGGAAACGACATTGCAGATATAGACAATACTTCAGGCGAACGAAAGATAGATAGATAGACTGACATCAAGAGAGAGAGACTGGTATTAACTGACATCAAGAGAGAGAGACTAGTCTTAACTGACTTCAAGAGAGAGAGAGACTGGTATTAACTGACATCAAGAGAGAGCGAGAGAGACCGGTATTAACTGACATCAAAAGAGATAGAGACTGGTATTAACTGATATCAAGAGAGAGCGAGAGAGACCGGTATTAACTGACATCAAGAGAGAGCGACTGGTATTAACTGACATCAAGAGAAAGAGAGACTCCTATTAACTGACATCAAGAGAGAAAGAGGGACTTGTTTTAACTGACTTCAAGAGAGAGAGACTGATATTAATTGACATCAAGAGAGAAAGAGAGACTGGTATTTACTGACATCAAGGAGGAGCGAGAGAGACCGGTATTAACTCACATAAAGAGAGAGAGAGAGACTGGTAATAATTGACATGAAGAGAGAGAGACTGGTATTAACTGACATCAAGGAGGAGCGAGAGAGAGACTGGTATTAACTGACATCAAGAGAGAGGGAGACTGGTATCAACTGACATCAATAGAGAGAGACTGGTATTAAATGACATCAAGAGAAAGAAACTGGTATTAACTGACTTCAAGAGAGAGACTGGTATTAACTGACATCAAGAGAGAGAGAGAGACTAGTCTTAACTGACTTCAAGAGAGAGAGAGACTGGTATTAACTGACATCAAGAGAGAGCGAGAGAGACCGGTATTAACTGACATCAAAAGAGATAGAGACTGGTATTAACTGATATCAAGAGAGAGCGAGAGAGACCGGTATTAACTGACATCAAGAGAGAGCGACTGGTATTAACTGACATCAAGAGAAAGAGAGACTCCTATTAACTGACATCAAGAGAGAAAGAGGGACTTGTTTTAACTGACTTCAAGAGAGAGAGACTGATATTAATTGACATCAAGAGAGAAAGAGAGACTGGTATTAACTGACATCAAGCGAGAGAGAGAGAGAGAGAGAGAGAGAGAGACTGATATTAATTGACATCAAGAGAGAAAGAGAGAGACTGGTATTTACTGACATCAAGGAGGAGCGAGAGAGACCGGTATTAACTCACATAAAGAGAGAGAGAGAGACTGGTAATAATTGACATGAAGAGAGAGAGACTGGTATTAACTGACATCAAGGAGGAGCGAGAGAGAGACTGGTATTAACTGACATCAAGAGAGAGGGAGACTGGTATCAACTGACATCAATAGAGAGAGACTGGTATTAAATGACATCAAGAGAAAGAAACTGGTATTAACTGACTTCAAGAGAGAGACTGGTATTAACTGACATCAAGAGAGAGAGAGAGAGACTGGTATTAACTGACATCAAGAGAGAGAGACTTGTATTAACTGACTTCAAGAGAGAGACTGGTATTAACTGACATCAAGAGAGAGAGAGAGAGAGACTGGTATTAACTGACATCAATAGAGAGAGACTGGTATTAAATTACATCAAGAGAGAGAAACTGGTATTAACTGGCATCAAGAGAGAGAAACTGGTATTAACTGACATCAAGAGAGAGAGAGACTGGTATTAACTGACATCAAGAGAGAGAGAGAGAGACTGGTATTAACTGACATCAAAAAGAGAGAGAGACTGGTATTAACTGACATCAAGAGGGAGAGAGAGACATCAATTGGCGACGCCTTCAACGATTCGTTTACCAGAAACGCCGTCAGTGTGAGCATGAAGATGCTGCTAAGAGATGTCCCCTGGTGTGTCATCAGACTGTAATTGTAGACTGTGATTATGCAGCGATACAACCCATTATAGTTATTTGTCTCTACAACACAAACATAGTCATCGTCACGGCCATCAATTAGCTCAGCGGATAAATCTTTCACAGGCAGTTACATGCAATACCTGCATGCAAGTATTAACACTTGTTAAACGTCAGATTACGCCTATTACAAAGTGGCGTTGACTGTGGGCAGAAATAATGTCTGGCGAAAAGTGACAATTATTGTCTCCAACTTCGACAAATATCGACCAAGAAAAGTCGAAAAATTTTATTCTGGCTAGCCTTTTGTGCTGCTCACATTATAGTACTGACCTAGAACTGTAGTACTGACCTAGAACTGTAGTACTGACCTAGAACTGTAGTACTGACCTAGAACTGTAGTACTGACCTAGAACTGTAGTACTGACCTAGAATTGTAGTACTGACCTAGAACTGTAGTACTGACCTAGAACTGTAGTACTGACCCAGAACTCTAGTACTGACCTAGAACTGTAGTAATGACCTAGAACTCTAGTACTGACCTAGAACTGTAGTACTGACCTAGAACTGTAGTACTGACCTAGAACTGTAGTACTCACCTAGAACTGTAGTACTCATCTAGAACTGTAGTACTGACCTAGAACTCTAGTACTGACCTAGAACTGTAGTAATGACCTAGAACTGTAGTAATGACCTAGACCTGTAGTACTGACCTAGAACTGTAGTACTGACCTAGAACTGTAGTACTGACCTAGACCTGTAGTACTGACCTAGACATGTAGTAATGACCTAGAACTGTAGTACTGACCTAGAACTGTAGTACTGACCTAGAACTGTAGTACTGATCTCTCTTCTGACATCAGTTAGACTTTCTCCCCATGTATACATTAGTAGATCTCTCTTCTGACATCAGTTAGACTTTCTCTCCATGTATACATTAGTAGATCTCTCTTCCGACATCAGTTAGACTTTCTCTCCATGTATACATTAGTAGATCTCTCTTCTGACATCAGTTAGACTTTCTCTCCATGTATACATTAGTAGATCTTTCTTATGGCATCAGTTAGACTTTCTCTCCATGTATACATTAGTAGATCTTTCTTATGGCATCAGTTAGACTTTCTCTCCATGTATACATTAGTAGATCTCTCTTCTGACATCAGTTAGACTTTCTCTCCATGTATACATTAGTAGATCTTTCTTATGGCATCAGTTAGACTTTCTCCCCATGTATACATTAGTAGATCTCTCTTCTGACATCAGTTAGACTTTCTCTCCATGTATACATTAGTAGATCTCTCTTCCGACAGCAGTTAGACTTTCTCTCCCTGGCTTTCTTTGGGACAGTACCTGATGGGGCTTCAATCTCTGTCATGGTGGTCAGCCATATTCGTCTTCCATGCCCTGAATATGCCTCTTGTGTACCACACACTTTGCTGTTTTCACTTTCTGAGCCGTTGGTCATTACTGATTCTTCAACGCCATCTACCGTCACAGACTTTGTACATTCAAGATGGACATTCCTGGTAGGCGAAATTGTTGTCAAAATAGATGTTTGTCTGTGGAACTGCGAACTCACGTTGGCATATCAATGATAGATTAAATACGTCGACACAAGAATAATAAATCATATTCCACTGAAATCTCGATAAATTTATTTGCTAGCCAGTTTACATTACCGCTAACATTTGTTTATAACAAAGATTAATGCTAACATTTGCTCACCACTTTATAACAAAGATTACCGCTAACATTTGCTCGCTAACATTTGCTCGCCACTTTATAACAAAGATTACCGCTAACATTTGCTCGCTAACATTTGCTCGCCACTTTATAACAAAGATTACCGCTAACATTTGTTAGCTATTTTCCATGTGTGTGTTCATTAATTTGTTGCTGCCTTGTACTCGACCTTCATTGAACATGTGGTAACAGTCTCATAGCATTGAAGGTGCTCCACAGCGGCGGTATGAGAACCGTTGTTGGACTTTTACAAATGTAGCACTACAAGTTTGTGGACCTCTGGCTGCTTCCACGGAACTAATTTCTTGTGCCCAGGAACTCCGCCATTAAAGGACACAAAAGTCTGTGGCCCGGCTTGTCCTCAACTCAAAGATTTCCCTCATGGATGCCGAGCTTTTAAACCTCTTCGAGTGATCAAGAAAGAAAAATGACTTCTCGTCTGAAAGAGGGGCAACGTCAGACAGTTTTCTTGATGCTACAAATCTACAATTTAACCTCACACACTCTAAACAACAGAACAATTGTGGGACATTTCATTTAATACCAAATGAAATTGTTCTAGTTGGAACAATCTAGAGGTGAAATTTGCCATGAAATCTCAGAACGATAAGCTGGGATTAGTCAGGCTGTGACGTGACAAGCTGGATAGACTCATGATCACGACAAAAGCGTTAAAAAGAATAAATGAGAAGGGCGGAAGAGTTGAGTGTTTTCTCCTCATATTTTGTTTGTGATAGCCTGGACTGCCAGCCGAAACGGATAGGCTTAACAGTCGCCGCTGAATTGTCGTAGCTGTCAATCAATCTCGTGTCTGTACCACCCCATTGGGGATGTATCCCCGCCCACTGCGGTCGATAGAAACGACATCAGCGAGCAGACCAGAGTCTCGGCGAGTGAGGTAATAATGAGTAAAGTTGTTCCGGGTGTGGTAGACAGGAGGTGCATTAGTTCAACAACCATGGAGATGTTTCTGATAGTGGTAGTTATGGTCTCTGTGTGGTAAATATGGAATAGCTTGGTCAGTGGACGAGTTAGTTGTGGAGAGGGTTGAATCTTTAGTGTGTGGGACAAGTTAGTTGTGGAGTGGGTTGAATCTTTAGTGTGTGGGACAAGTTAGTTGTGGAGAGGGTTGGTTCTTTAGTGTGTGGGACAAGTTAGTTGTGGAGAGGGTTGGTTCTTTAGTGTTTGAAACAAGTTAGTTGTGGAGAGGGTTGGTTCTTTAGTGTTTGGGATAAGTTAGTTGTGGAGTGGGTTGAATCTTTAGTGTGTGGGACAAGTTAGTTGTGGAGAGGGTTGGTTCTTTAGTGTGTGGGACAAGTTAGTTGTGGAGAGGGTTGGTTCTTTAGTGTGTGGGACAATTTAGTTAAGGAGTTGGTTGGTTCTTTAGTGTTTGGGACAAGTTAGTTGTGGAGTGGGTTGGTTCTTTAAAGTGTGGGACAAGTTAGTTGTGGAGTGGGTTGGTTCTTTAGTGTGTGGGACAAGTTAGTTGTGGAGTGGGTTGGTTCTTTAGTGTTTGGGACAAGTTAGGTGTGGAGTGGGTTGGTTCTTTAGTGTGTGGGACAAGTTAGTTGTGGAGTGGGTTGCTTCTTTAGTGTGTAGGACAGGTTAGTTAAGGAGTGGGTTGGTTCTTTAGTGTGTGGGACAAGTTAGTTAAGGAGTGGGTTGGTTCTTTAGTGTGTGGGACAGGTTAGTTTAGGAGTTAATTGGTTCTTTAGTGTGTGGGACAATTTAGATGTGGAGTGGGTTGGTTCTTTAGTGTGTGGGACAAGTTAGTTAAGGAGTTGCTTGGTTCATTAGTGTATAGGACAAGTTAGTTGTGGAGTGGGTTGTTACTTTAGTGTGTGGGACAAGTTAGATGTGGAGTGAGTTGGTTCTTTAGTGTGTGGGACAAGTTAGTTGTGGAGTGAGTTTGTTCTTTAATGTGTGGGACATGTTAGTTGTTGAGTGAGTTCGTTCTTTAGTGTGTGGGACAAGTTAGTTGTGGAGTGAGTTGATTCTTTAGTGTGTGGGACAAGTTAGTTGTGGGGGGAGCTGGTTCTTTAGTGTGTGGGACAAGATAGTTGTGGAGTGAGTTGGTTCTTTTGTGTGTGGGACAAGTTAGTTGTGGAGTGAGCTGGTTCTTTGTGTGTGGGACAAGGTAGTTGTAGAGTGGGTTGGTTCTTTACTGTGTTGGACAAATTAGTTCTGCAATGAGTTGTTTCTTTAGTGTGTGGACAAATTAGTTGTGGAATGGGTCAGTTCTTTAATGTGTGGGACAATTTAGTTGTGGAGTGGGTTGGTTTTTCAGTGTGTGGGACAAGTTAGTTGTGAAGTGGGTTGGCTCTTTAGTGTGTAGGACAAGTTAGTTGTGGAGATGATTGGTTCTTTAGTGTGTGGAAAAGTTAGTTGTGGAGTGAGTTGATTCTTAAGTGTGTGGGACTAGTGAGTTGTAAAGTGAGCTGGTTTTTTAATGTACGGGACAAGTTAGTTGTGGAGTGGGTTGATTCTATAATTTGTGAACACGTTAGTTGTGGAGATGTTTGGTTCTTTAGTGTGTAGGACAAGTTAGTTTTGGAGATGACTAGTTCTTTAGTGTGTGGAAAAGTTAGTTGTGGAGTGATTTATTTCTTTAGTGTGTGGACAAGTTAATTGTGAAGTGAGCTGGTTCTTTAATGTGTGGGATAATTTAGTTGTGGAGTGAGTGTGTGGGACAAGTTAGTTTTTGAGTTAATTGGTTCTTTATTGTGAGGGACAAGATAGTTGTGGAATTATTTGGTTCTTTGTTGTGTGGGACATGTTAGTTGTGGAATCAGGTGGTTCTTTATTGTGTGGGACGAGTTAGTTGTGGAGATGTTTGGTTCTTTAGTGTTTTGGACAAGTTAGTAGTGGAATCAGCTGGTTCTTTATTGTGTGGGACGAGTTAGTTGTAGAGTGGGTTGGTTCTTTAGTGTGTGGGACAAATTAGTTTTGGGGTGAATTGGTTCTTTAGTGTCTTGGACAAGTTAGTAGTGGAATCAGCTGGTTCTTTATTGTGTGGGACCAGTTAGTTGTGGAGTGAGTTGGTTCTTTAGTGTGTGGGACAAGTTGGTTGTGGAGTGGGTTGTTTCTTTAGTGTGTGGGACAAGTTAGTTGTGGAGTGGGTTGGTTCTTTAGTGTGTGGGACATGTTGGTTGTGGAGTGGGTTGCTTCTTTAGTGTGTGGGACAAGTTGGGATTGGAGTGGTTTGCTTCTTTAGTGTGTGGAACAAGTTAGTTAAGAAGTGGGTTGGTTCTTTAGTGTGTGGGACAAGTTAGTTGTGGAGTGGGTTGGTTCTATAGTGTTGGACAAGTTAGTTGTGGAGTGATTTGTTTCTATAGTGTGTGGGACAAGTTAGTTGTGGAGTGATTTGTTGCTATAGTGTTGGACAAGTTAGTTGAGGAGTGATTTGTTTCTATAGTGTGTGGGACAAGTTAGTTGTGGAGTGATTTGTTTCTATAGTGTGTGGGACAAGTTAGTTGTGGAGTGATTTGTTTCTATAGTGTGTGGGACAAGTTAGTTGTGGAGTGATTTGTTTCTATAGTGTGTGGGACAAGTTAGTTGTGGAGTGATTTGTTTCTATAGTGTGTGGGACAAGTTAGTTGTGGAGTGATTTGTTTCTATAGTGTGTGGGACAAGTTAGTTGTGGAGTGATTTGTTTCTATAGTGTGTGGGACAAGTTAGTTGTGGAGTGATTTGTTTCTATAGTGTTGGACAAGTTAGTTGAGGAGTGATTTGTTTCTATAGTGTGTGGAACAAGTTAGTTGTGGAGTGATTTGTTTCTATAGTGTGTGGGACAAGTTAGTTGTGGAGTGATTTGTTTTTATAGTGTTGGACAAGTTAGTTGTGGAGTGATTTGTTTCTATAGTGTGTGGGACAAGTTAGTTGTGGAGTGATTTGTTTCTATAGTGTGTGGGACAAGTTAGTTGTGGAGTGATTTGTTTCTATAGTGTGTGGGACAAGTTAGTTGTGGAGTGATTTGTTTCTATAGTGTTGGACAAGTTAGTTGTGGGGTGATTTGTTTCTATAGTGTGTGGGACAAGTTAGTTGTGGAGTGATTTGTTTCTATAGTGTGTGGGACAAGTTAGTTGAGGAGTGATTTGTTTCTATAGTGGGTGGACAAGTTAGTTGTGGAGTGATTTGTTTCTATAGTGGGTGGACAAGTTAGTTGTGGAGTGATTTGTTTCTATAGTGTGTGGGACAAGTTAGTTGAGGAGTGATTTGTTTCTATAGTGGGTGGACAAGTTAGTTGTGAAGTGAGCTGGTTCTTTAGTGTGTCGGACAAGTTAGTTGTGGAGTGGGTTGGTTCTTTAATGTGTGGGACACGTTAGTTGTTGAGATGTTTGGTTCTTTAGTGTGTTGGACAAGTTAGTAGTGGAATCAGCTGGTTTTTTATTGTGTGAGACGAGTTTGTTTGGCAGTGGGTTGTTTCTTTAGTGTGTGGTAAGTTAGTTGTGGAGATGTTTTGTTCTTTAATGTGTGGGTGAAGTTAGTTGTGGAGATGTTTGGTTCTTTAATGTGTGGGTGAAGTTAGTTGTGGAGATGTTTGGTTCTTTAATGTGTGGGTGAAGTTAGTTGTGGAGATGTTTGGTTCTTTAATGTGTGGGACAAGTTAGTATTGGAATCAGCTGGTTTTTTATTGTGTGGGACGAGTTAGTTGTGGAGTGGGTTGTTTCTTTAGTGTGTGGGAAGTTAGTTGTGCAGTGGGTTGTTTCTTTAGTGTGTGGGACAAGTTAGTTGTGGAGATTTTTAGTTCCTTAGTGTGTGGGACAAGTTAGTAGTGGAATCAGTTGGTTGTTTAGTGTGTTTGACAAATTAGTTTTTGGAGTGAGTTGGTTCTTTAGTGTGTGTGAAGTTAGTTGTGGAGTGGGTTTTTTCTTTAGTGTGTAGGAAGTTAGTTGTGGAGTGTGTTGTTTCTTTAGTGTGTGGGACAAATTAGTTTTGGAGAGAGTTTGTTCTTTAGTGTGTAGGACAATTTAGTTGTGGAGTGTTTTGGTTCTTTAGGGTGTTGGACAAGTTAGTTTTTTAGTTAATTGGTTCTTTGGTGTGTGGGTCAAGTTAGTTGTGGAGTGGGTTGGTTCTTTAAAGTGTGGGACAAGTTAGTTGTGGAGATGATTGGTTCTTTAGTGTGTGGAAAAGTTAGTTGTGAAGTGAGCTGGTTCTTTAGTATGTGGGACAAGTTAGTTGTGGAGTGAGTTGGTTCTTTAATGTGTGGGACATGTTAGTTGTTGTGTGAGTTCGTTCTTTAGTGTGTTGTACATATTAGTTCTGGAATGAGTTGTTTCTTTAGTGTGTGGGACAAATTAGTTGTGGAGTGGGTTGGTTCTTTAGTGTATAGGACAAGTTAGTTGTGGAGTGGGTTGATTCTTTAGTGAGTGGGACAAGTTAGTTGTGGAATAGGTCAGTTCTTTAGTGTGTGGGACAAGTTAGTTGTGAAGTGGGTTGGTTCTTTAGTGTGTAGGACAAGTTAGTTGTAGAGATGATTGGTTCTTTAGTGTGTGGAAAAGTTAGTTGTGGAGTGAGTTGATTCTTAAGTGTGTGGGACTAGTTAGTTGTAAAGTGAGCTGGTTCTTTAGTGTATGGGACAAGTTAGTTGTGGAGTGGGTTGGTTCTATAATGTGTGAACACGTTAGTTGTGGAATTGTTTGGTTCTTTAGTGTGTAGGACAAGTTAGTTTTGGAGATGATTTGTTCTTTAGTGTGTGGAAAAGTTAGTTGTGGAGTGATTTATTTCTTTAGTGTGTGGACAAGTTAGTTGAGGAGTGGGTTGGTTCTTTAGTGTGTGGGATAATTTATTTGTGGAGTGAGTTTTTTCTTTACTGTGTGGGACAAGTTAATTTTTGAGTTAATTGGTTCTTTATTGTGAGGGACAAGTTAGTTGTGGAGTTATTTGGTTCCTTGTCGTGTGGACATGTTAGTTGTGCAATTAGTTGGTTCTTTTTTGTGTGGGACGAGTTAGTTGTGGAGATGTTTGGTTCTTTAGTGTTTTGGACAAGTTAGTAGTGGAATCAGCTGGTTCTTTATTGTGTTGAACGAGTTAGTTGTGGAGTGGGTTGGTTCTTTAGTGTGTGGGACAAATTAGTTGTGGAGTGGGTTGGTTCTTTAGTGTGTGGGACAAATTAGTTGTGGAATGAGTTGGTTCTTTAGTGTGTGGGACACGTTAGTTGTGGAGTGAGTTGGTTCTTTAGTGTGTGGGACAAATTAGTTGTGGAGTGGGTTGGTTCTTTAGTGTGTTGGACAAGTTAGTTGTGGAGTTGTTTGGTTCTTTAGTGTGTTCGATTAATTAGTTGTGGAGTGAGTTGGTTCTTTAGTGTGTGGTACACGTTAGTTGTGGAGTGGGCTGGTTCTTTAGTATGTAGGACAAGTTGGTTAAGGAGTGGGTTGGTTCTTTAGTGTGTGGGACAAGTTAGTTCTGGAGTGGGTTGGTTCTTTAATGTGTGTGACAATTTAGTTGTGGAGTGAGTTGGTTCTTTAGTGTGTGTGACAAGTTAGTTGAGGAGTGATTTGTTTCTATAGTGTGTGGGACAAGTTAGTTGTGGAGTGATTTGTTTCTTTAGTGTGTGGGACAAGTTAGTTGTGGAGTGATTTGTTTCTATAGTGTGTGGGACAAGTTAGTTGTGGAGTGATTTGTTTCTTTAGTGTGTAGGACAAGTTAGTTGTGGAGTGATTTGTTTCTTTAGTGTGTGGGACAAGTTAGTTGTGGAGTGATTTGTTTCTTTAGTGTGTAGGACAAGTTAGTTGTGGAGTGATTTGTTTCTTTAGTGTGTGGGACCAGTTAGTTGTGGAGTGATTTGTTTCTATAGTGTGTGGGACAAGTTAGTTGTGGAGTGATTTGTTTCTTTAGTGTGTAGGACAAGTTAGTTGTGGAGAGAGTTGGTTCTTTAGTGTGTGGGACAAGTTAGTTGTGAAGTGAGCTGGTTCTTTAGTATGTGGGACAAGTTAGTTGTGGAGTGGGTTGGTTCTTTAATGTGTGGGACACGTTAGTTGTGGAGATGTTTGGTTCTTTAGTGTGTAGGACAAGTTAGTTGTGATGATGATTGTTTCTTTAGTGTGTGGAAAAGTTAGTTGTGGAATGATTTAATTCTTTATTGGGTGGACAAGTTAGTTGTGAAGTGAGCTGGTTCTTTAGTGTGTGGGACAATTTAGTTGAGGAGTGGGTTGGTGCGGGACAAGTTAGTTTTTGAGTTAATTGGTTCTTTATTGTGAGGGACAAGTTAGTTTTGGAGTTATTTGGTTCTTTGTTGTGTGGGACATGTTAGTTGTGGAATCAGTTGGTTCTTTATTGTGTGGGACGAGTTAGTTGTGGAGATGTTTGTTTCTTTAGTGTGTTGGACAAGTTAGTAGTGGAATCAGTTGGTTTTTTATTGTGTGAGACGAGTTTGTTTTGCAGTGGGTTGTTTCTTTAGTTTTTATTGTCAAGTTAGTTGTGGAGATGTTTGGTTCTTTAGTGTGTGGGAAGTTAGTTGTGGAGTGGGTTGTTTCTTTAGTGTGTGGGTCAAGTTAGTTGTGGAGATTTTTGGTTCCTTAGTGTGTGGGACAAGTTAGTAGTGGAATCAGTTGGTTCTTTAGTGTGTGGGACAAATTAGTTTTTGGAGTGAGTTGGTTCTTTAGTGTGTGGGAAGTTAGTTGTGGAGTGGGTTTTTTTTCTTTAGTGTGTGGGAAGTTAGTTGTGGAGTGGGTTGTTTCTTTAGTGTGTGGGACAAATTAGTTTTGGAGAGAGTTGGTTTTTTAGTGTGTGGGACAAGTTAGTTGTGGAGTGGGTTGTTTCTTTAGTGTGTGGGACAAATTAGTTTTGGAGAGAGTTGGTTCTTTAATGTGTGGGACAAGTTAGTTGTGGAGTGAGTTCGTTCTTTAGTGTGTGGGACAAGTTAGTTTTGGAGTGAGTTCGTTCTTTAGTGTGTGGGACAAGTTAGTTGTGGAGTGAGTTCGTTCTTTAGTGTGTGGGACAAGTTAGTTTTTGAGTTAATTGGTTCTTTATTGTGAGGGACAGGTTAGTTGTGGAGTTTATTGGTTCTTTGGTGTGTGGAACAAGTTAGTTTTGGAGTGAGTTCGTTCTTTAGTGTGTGGGACAAGTTAGTTGTGGACTTAATTGGTTCTTTGGTGTGTGGAACAAGTTAGTTTTGGAGTTATTTGGTTCTTTGTTGTGTGGGACATGTTAGTTGTGGAATCAGTTGGTTCTTTATTGTGTGGGACGAGTTAGTTGTGGAGATGTTTGTTTCTTTAATGTGTTGGACAAGTTAGTAGTGGAATCAGTTGGTTTTTTATTGTGTGAGACGAGTTTGTTTTGCAGTGGGTTGTTTCTTTAGTTTTTATTGTCAAGTTAGTTGTGGAGATGTTTGGTTCTTTAGTGTGTGGGAAGTTAGTTGTGGAGTGGGTTGTTTCTTTAGTGTGTGGGTCAAGTTAGTTGTGGAGATTTTTGGTTCCTTAGTGTGTGGGACAAGTTAGTAGTGGAATCAGTTGGTTCTTTAGTGTGTGGGACAAATTAGTTTTTGGAGTGAGTTGGTTCTTTAGTGTGTGGGAAGTTAGTTGTGGAGTGGGTTTTTTTCTTTAGTGTGTGGGAAGTTAGTTGTGGAGTGGGTTGTTTCTTTAGTGTGTGGGACAAATTAGTTTTGGAGAGAGTTGGTTTTTTAGTGTGTGGGACAAGTTAGTTGTGGAGTGGGTTGTTTCTTTAGTGTGTGGGACAAATTAGTTTTGGAGAGAGTTGGTTCTTTAATGTGTGGGACAAGTTAGTTGTGGACTTAATTGGTTCTTTGGTGTGTGGAACAAGTTAGTTTTGGAGTGAGTTCGTTCTTTAGTGTGTGGGACAAGTTAGTTTTGGAGTGAGTTCGTTCTTTAGTGTGTGGAACAAGTTAGTTTTGGAGTGAGTTCGTTCTTTAGTGTGTGGGACAAGTTAGTTTTGGAGTGAGTTCGTTCTTTAGTGTGTGGAACAAGTTAGTTTTGGAGTGAGTTCGTTCTTTAGTGTGTGGAACAAGTTAGTTTTGGAGTGAGTTCGTTCTTTAGTGTGTGGAACAAGTTAGTTTTGGAGTGAGTTCGTTCTTTAGTGTGTGGGACAAGTTAGTTGTGGACTTAATTGGTTCTTTGGTGTGTGGAACAAGTTAGTTGTGGAGTGGGTTGTTTCTTTAGTGTGTGGGACAAGTTAGTTTTGTAGTGAGTTCGTTCTTTAGTGTGTGGAACAAGTTAGTTTTGGAGTGAGTTCGTTCTTTAGTGTGTGGGACAAGTTAGTTTTGGAGTGAGTTCGTTCTTTAGTGTGTGGAACAAGTTAGTTTTGGAGTGAGTTCGTTCTTTAGTGTGTGGAACAAGTTAGTTTTGGAGTGAGTTCGTTCTTTAGTGTGTGGGACAAGTTAGTTTTTGAGTTAATTGGTTCTTTATTGTGAGGGACAGGTTAGTTGTGGAGTTTATTGGTTCTTTGGTGTGTGGGTCTAGTTAGTTGTGGAGTTTATTGGTTCTTTGGTGTGTGGGTCTAGTTAGTTGTGGAGTTTATTGGTTCTTTGGTGTGTGGGTCAAGTGAGTTGTGGAGTTGATTGGTTCTTTGGTGTGTGGGTCAAGTTAGTTGTGGAGTTGATTGGTTCTTTGGTGTGTGGGTCAAGTTAGTTGTGGAGTTGATTGGTTCTTTGGTGTGTGGGTCTACTCAAGCTTGTATTTCTCAATGTCTCGGCTCAAGTTTAGGTTACAAGTTTAATACTGACCGAACATCAGCGATATTGTCAGGATCTAACTGGTTGTGGTCTCATGTCAGTATTTAGAAGTCAGTTTTGTTAGTCTTTACTTCACGTATTTAATGAGGTAACTACCGGCCTTGCCTCATGTCAGTATTTACAAGTCAGTTTTGTTAGTCTCTACTTCACGTATTTAATGAGGTAACTACCGGCCTTGCCTCATGTCAGTATTTACAAGTCAGTTTTGTTAGTCTTTACTTCACGTATTTAATGAGGTAACTACCGGCCTTGCCTCATGTGCTATACTCTTCAAGCTATGCTTGGTAAACTTACTCTCATTCGTTATTGGAGCTGAACGTTAGAACAGCAGTACAAAGCGCCCGTGGACAGTAACTGTATTCCACTGATAACGTCCAGACAAGAAACACAATCTGGACACAGCTATGAATTTAGATAAAGTAGAAAGCACAGATTAGTCATATGTGCTGACATTGGACGTGTAATTGTCATCAAGCATCATTTAGTGGAGCTACATACAGAATTTCTTATTAAATGCGTTGCTGGATCAAAGACAATGAAAGAGAACGCTCAACTGTGATCAAGTAACAACATAACTGTGTTGGCTTGGCCGGGTATCTGCTGGTAGATCTCTTTGTTGCTGCCACATTTACAGCCCTTTCTGGTGCTGCCATTTTGGGCATGATTACCAGGGTCGTAGTCCCATATCAGCAGGTCTTTGAAGATACATCGTTGACAACATTTAGTCTGGGGTTATTGTTGCACGGAGCGCGTCGAAGCGCATATTATCGCACAGTGTGAGCGCGTGTGTGTCTGTGTGTGCTTTCAGCCTGCAGGTTACGTCACAGGTGACGCTTGAGATGTCCAATATTTCTTGAGAACACGTTTGGAAGATGCACTGCAATCATTTAGTTTCATGAAAGACAAACTATGAGGCATATATAAAGACTTGTTGGAAACTATGAGACTTGTGGAGGAAAAACAATGACGCATATATAAAGACTTGTTGGAAACTATGAGACTCGCGGAGGACAAACAATGAGGCATATATAAAGACTTGTCGGAAACTATGAGACTCGCGGAGGACAAACAATGACGCATATATAAAGACTTGTTGGAAACTATGAGACTCGCGGTAGACAAACAATGACGCATATATAAAGACTTGTTGGAAACAATGAAACTTGTGGAGGACAAACTATGAGGCATATATAAAGACTTGTTGGAAACAATGATACTTGTGGAGGACAAACAATGAGACTCGTGGAGGACAAACAATGAGACTCGTGGAGGACAAACAATGAGGCGTATATAAAGACTTGTTGGAAACAATGAGACTCGTGGAGAACAAACAATGAGACCCGTGGAGAACAATCAATGAGACCCGTGGAGAACAAACAATGAGACCCGTGGAGAACAAACAATGAGACTCGTGGAGAACAAACAATGAGACCCGTGGAGAACAAACAAAGAGACTCGAGGAGGACAAACAATGAGACTCGTGGAGGACAAACAATGAGACTCGTGGAGGACAAACAATGAGACTCATAGAGAACAAAGGGACTCGTGGAGGACAAATAATGAGACTCGTGGAGGACAACCACTGGGTCTCGTGGAGGACAAATAATGAGACTCGTGGAGGACAACCACTGGGTCTCGTGGAGGACAACCAATGAGACTCGTGGAGGACAAATTATGAGACTCGTGGAGGACAACCACTGGGTCTCGTGGAGGACAACCAATGAGACTCGTGGAGGACAAACACTGAGTCTCGTGGAGGACAAATAATGAGACTCGTGGAGGACCACCACTGGGTCTCGAGGAAGACAACCACTGAGTCTCGTGGAGGACAAATAATGAGACTCGTGGAGGACAACCACTGGGTTTCATGGAGGACAACCAATGAGACTCGTGGAGGACAAATAATGAGACTCGTAGAGAACAACCACTGAGTCTCGTGGAGGACAATTAATGAGACTCGTGGAGGACAACCACTGAGTCTCGTGGAGGACAATTAATGAGACTCGTGGAGGACAACCACTGAGTCTCGTGGAGGACAACCAATGAGACTCGTGGAGGACAAATAATGAGACTCGTGGAGGGCAACCAATGAGACTCGTGGAGGACAACCAATGAGACTCGTGGAGGACAAACAATGAGACTCGTGGAGGACAACCACTGAGTCTCGTGGAGGACAACCAATGAGACTCGTGGAGGACAAATAATGAGACTTGTGGAGGGCAACCAATGAGACTCGTGGAGGACAACCAATGAGACTCGTGGAGGACAAACAATGAGACCTGTGGAGGATAACCAATGAGACCTGTGGAGGACAACCAATGAGACTAGTGGAGGACAAACAATGAGACTAGTGGAGGACAACCAATGAGACCTGTGGAGGACAACCAATGAGACCTGTGGAGGACAACCAATGAGACTAGTGGAGGAAAAACAATGAGACTCATAGAGAACAAACAAAGAGACTTGTGGAGGACAAACAATGAGACTCGTGGAGGACAACCACTGGGTCTCGTGGAGGACAACCAATGAGACTCGTGGAGGACAAATAATGAGACTCGTGGAGGACAACCACTGGGTCTCGTGGAGGACAAATAATGAGTCTCGTGGAGGACAACCACTGGGTCTCGTGGAGGACAACCAATGAGACTAGTGGAGGACAAATAATGAGACTTGTGGAGGACAACCACTGGGTCTCGTGGAGGACAACCAATGAGAATCGTGGAGGACAAATAATGAGACTCGTAGAGAACAACCACTGAGTCTCGTGGAGGACAACCAATGAGACTAGTGGAGGACAAATAATGAGACTCGTAGAGAACAACCACTGGGTCTCGTGGAGGACAACCAATGAGACTCGTTGAGCGTCGGAGCTTGATATCGTAAGATGCTATTGTGGTGGTCGTTTTAAAAGTTGTAGTTGTGGTAGTGATAATAATTGTAACAGTAGCGATGGTGGTAGTTATAGTAGTGGTTGCAGTTACGGTTGTGACAATAATGGTAACAGTAGCGATGGTGGTAGTTATAGTAGTGGTTGCAGTTACGGTTGTGACAATGGTAACAGTTTGTGTGATGGGAGAACTGCTGGTTGTAAAATCATTAGAGCTGGTGGTTACTGTAGTTGTAGTAGTGGTAAAAGTAGAGGTAATAGTTGTAGGTGATTGTAGTTGTAGTAGTGGTAACAGTAGAGGT